>PVIA01002419.1:105251-211396 GCA_004024845.1 Tonatia bakeri | reverse complement strand
CAGAGATTTCATACAATGCTGAGTATACTGAAGGATGCATCTCAGATTAGAAATCTACATGGATGATTATGCTAAACAGATAAAAATAAGACAGCAACACAAAAGAAAAAGCAAATACTGGGTTGGCCAAAAAGTTCATTTGTTTTTTTCCTTTAAGATGGCTCTTATAGCACTTAGTTGTCTTTAGCTTCATTTGAAACAATTTTGTTGGGTTGTATTGTGACAACTGTCCTATTGGCGTGCATTTAAAAAAAAACTTATCAAAATTGGTGAATTTTTGTGTAGCCATTTCAAACTGAAGATGGAAGAAAATAAGCAGCATTTTTGGCAATATTATGCTTTATTATTTTAAGAAAGGTAAAAATGCAACTGCAATGCAAAAAAATATTTGTGCAGTGTATAGAGATGGTGCTGTGACTGATCGAATGTGTCAAAAGTGGTTTGCGAAGTTTTGTGCTGGAGATATCTTGCTGGATGATGCTTCACAGTCAGGTAGACCAGCTGAATTTGATAGTGATCAAATCAAGATAATAAAATAATTGAAAAAATGAACATTATATCATGTGAGAGACAGCCAACATACTCAAAATATCCAAATTAATTAAGTTATTGGTGAAAATGTCTTTTATTAAAGTTCTTTTAGTTTTTTCCAATAGTTAATTCTCTATTAGCCAGTGTTATGGTAGGTCTCCGTGCAAATGGATATGTTATTCCTCTATAAGCACCTAGATTTCTCATCTGTTGTATTTCAGCTTTTACATGCACTGTAGGAAGAGTTTACCCCGTGGTAAATGTAGCACCAGTTTGCTTCACTCCATACAAAAGTACTTCTTGAAGCTGCCCTCACTCTGTGTTCCCAAGGGAAGGCTGACTACAATCAATCCTCCAATCTAGGCTTCCCCAAGTCCATAAGAGAAGCCATAAGAGAAAAGGAAAAACCGTTTCAACCTTTTCTAGACTGTGTGGTACCAATAAAAGCGAGTATTCATTGAATAAATCAATCCATAAGGCCCCATCCACTACCTACACTATCAGGACATCACATCAGTGTTACTTGCGTCTGCTTCGGCTGTAGTTTGTGTCCTGCTGCATGACCCTCACCATCTGGAACACTGAGCCTTCATCCTCTTAAATCAAACAGGTCAACTGGCTTATCTTCTCTCCGCCTTTCATATAATATATAGTGTGTCTTTGGGAATGACTGATACTAATATAATAAGGGAAACAACTGCGTTTTGTCCAAGCAGAGAGCTGAGGCTTATCAATGGCAAATACAGCGGAAAGGACCTTAAAGGTCATCTAGTCCAATTTTTTCATGTATGAGAACTCAGAGGTGCCTAAGGGTGTTCCCTAAGGTCACACAGAAAATTTATCTCCTAACTTCAGGCCGGTACTCTTTCCATTCTATCAAAGTCAAAGTTGCCACTCGGAAAAGAAGGCTGAAATTGTAATCCTCTCCCCACGAAACACATTAATTGTCATTCCTCTGTATCATCAATGAAACATTCGCATCAACTGAGATCATGAAATACTATCTGTCCAATGTCAAGAAATGCACTGATGTGAGTAACCTACTAGTGTATTAGGCTTAAACGGACATCAGAGTATAAAATAGGAAAGAAGGAAGTTAGGAAGGAAGGGTGAGTTCTGGGTAATTAATATTGTTCCAATGGTAATCAAAGATGTTGAGGATGGTTGTTCTAAATCTTTGAGGGAGAATAAAAGAGTGGAACTGTTAGTGCGCAGACCAAGTATCTGATCCTTTGTAAAGGCATTGTGTGGTTTACAAAAGAAACAAAACCACTTCGACTATGGCGCTAGTGTAAAACACCCAAATGCTCTAGGGACCTACTTTTAAACATTTGTTGGGAAGGGGTTTTCCCTTGTCATTCAGTTTTTACAGCACACATACCCCATATTTAATTCACTCCCTGCCTATACCCTAGTATTTAGCCATTGTTCACATCCTCATCTGGGCATATATCCAACTTCTTGCTTCATGAAACACTGGAATAAACTTTAATATATTAGGAAATTAGAAAAATTAAATGAACAGGATGGAAAGCAAGTACATTTTCACACAAAGTACAGGATACAGCTGTGATCTGTCAAGCTTTCAGGACTATCTCTTTAGCTACAGCAAAGTTATAGGACTCCTTGTAGCTGAACAGGAAGTAGCAATTTTAAAAATATAAATGTTCCCAAGCCCTAATTCTACTCCCTTCACTTCACATTTCCAGCACACACTCACCCGTTGACCAGGTCTGTGTAATGTACCCAATCAAACAGCCTTAACGAAGCGATGAACTCGATGGATGACAAGTTCACAGAATAACCTTTAAAAAAATTTTTTTAAAGATTTTATTTATCTTTAGAGAGATGGGAAGAGAGGAAGAAAGAGAAGGAGAGAAACATCAATCAGTTGCCTCTCACACCCCCCCCCCACCAGTGACCTGGCCCACAACCCAGGCATGTGCCCTGCCCAGGAATCAAACTGGCAACCTTTTGCTTTGCTGGCTGACATGCAACCTGCTGAGCCATACCAGTCAGGGCCAGAATAACCTTTAATCATGATGTCTACAAATAAAAAACCTGTGTTGGCTGTACTCTTCTGACGAAACAGCTTGTTGCAAAAAATTCTAAACTAGCCTTGGATCTTAAAAATTTAATGCTTGTATAGACGATCTTTAGTTTTCCCATTTCTGAAAGCTGTTTCCATAGCACCACAGTATAGCTTAAAAAACCCATAATTTCCATTTGTATCCTTTGCAAGCTACTATGTGAGCTGACAAGGCACCTAACCCAGACCAAGACAACAAGGGTGAAAAGGAACATTTCATAATGCAGCTAACATGTGATTTATGAATTATGCATATATATGTATATATATGTGATTTATAAATTATAATTTAAAGTGATACAAGTTAGCAAAGCAAAATAGCAGGAGCACGTTTTAGGCACTAGTTGCAGCATGAGTAAAAGCAATGGTATATTTGGGACCAATGATAATTAACAGCATGTCAGATCCTTGATTAGTTTATAACACTGAAAAGAGGCTGTTAGATGGATACCTAGATGCTGAGTAGAGGTGCTTAGTAAATCAACAGGAGATCATATTCCAAATGGTAGTTCTACACACAAAAATAAAGGAGGTCCAAAACAAAGGAAATTGTGATATACTCAAATGGGTGTGTTTGGAGGAGAGAGGAAGTGGTAAGCATTTTAACCAAGAAAACACTACAGAATTACTTTCAAAATAACAACCCCTTTCAATCTCTTGATTTTCCCAGCTTACCTCTTAAATCAATCAGAGAAGAGAACACGAGTGTTGCCACGGCTCTCACAAAGCACTATCACCATGGGTCTGATACACAAAAACAGAGCTAACTTTCAGAGAGGAAGTCACCATCTTGTCAGTTAGATGGTACACATTAGAAATGAAAAGGTCAGCTGTATGAAGAGAGCAATAAAAGAACACATGGACTGGAGAGGAGGAACTCTTCCTGAAATCCTGCCCTCTCCCACAGCAGGCTCTGCAATTTATAAACAGCTGGGAAATTTCCTTTGCACAGGAAAAGGATGACTTCTTCATTCACATTCAAGTGGAAATGACAAAAACCGTCTCACACAGAAAAAAGGAATTTCCTGAAGGAAGGAGACATAGCACTGCCTTTATTTAAACAAACACGCAAACACACACACACACAAGGCAAAATACATGCATAGACCTCTTTTTGCATAGACAATCAGACCTCTTTTTCAAGAGATACAAGAGAAAATAACTAAATCAAGGGAATGTTATGGTAGAAGTTAGCCTTGGTGGATTCATCATTTTGTCCCAGCGGGTCATCTCAAGTGCAAATCTACTTAAAGAGAATGATAAGAACCCATCTGCACTTTATATTCATGCAGGGATTTTCATTTATAACATTTTGTAATAAGTATTTAGCCTCAGCTTTTCTTCTACACATACACAAAAGATCCATGTTTCATAACTAACTCATCATTAGTCCTTACAATTCAGGTTATTTCAAAGACTTGATGCTTAAATGGTTTATTCTTTAAATAAATTTACACTATACTAATTTGTAACAAGCATATTTGTGATCATTCAATAAAAAGTATTCTTGAAGTGCTTCCTATGTACTAAATACCAGTTCAAATGTTGGGGGCACAATGGAGAACAAGCTTCCTGCCCTCAAGGAACTTCCATTATTCACAACTGTGAAGAATATATTTAAAGAATCCCTTTGCCTAAGTCACTACCCTCACACCGCACCTCTTATGAATAAGGACATCAAAGATTCTGCAACCAAAGGGACTCTTAAGGAAATCATTGGAAACTGTTAATAACTTAGTGTTTCCTTACATCAGTGACCATAAAAATCCAAATGACTTGTAAAAAAGATATGAATCTAGAAAAAAACAAAATAATCTAATTATATAATTCCATTTTCCTATTAGTATAGCCACTGCCCAACAGTCCCTTTGGAAACTGAAGACGAACAATCAAAAGAGTGTTCTTCGTTTGTCCTAGATACATGGTGAGGGTACTTCTGAGGTAGGCTTTGGATTTTAAATTTATACCAGCGGTTTCCAATTCAGTATTCTTGTGACTCTACTCAGTGTTGACTGGACAATAAATCTGATTTGCCCATTTATTACTTCCTTCTGTTAATTCTTGCTCAGAGCAAATTAACACTCTAAATCACAAAGTTCATTTTTCATTTTCTATTCTACTCCAAATCCTGGAATTATTTTGCAAAATGTTCCACTTCTTCCCAAGGTATAAGGAAAGGTGTTCTCCTAAGTCTGAAAATTATATCTACTATTATTTGTGATGGGGGGGGGAAACCCCTAATTTCAGCTAGGCAGTCATATTCAAAATAACGTTAGTTCCCAATATAAAAGAATGTCAAGGCTGATTTTTAATCCTTACTAGTTCCTCCTTACACCTCACTGCTTTTTATAAATAGTACTCCTCATGTTTGAAATTGATCATTAAAGGAACCAACTAATTAGAAAACATAACATTCACTCCAGGAACAGAAAGTCTGCAAATGCAAAATAGAAGTCATTCTGGTATGCAAGCTATTCATAGACTAAATATATATACATGTGAAGCTCATCAGAACCCTCTTGTATTATGCCAGCTCAAAAGGCTTCCCCTTCAAACCTAAGCCCTGGAACTCAGGGAGAGTGACAGTTAGGCAGCTAGTCAGCTCATTAACAACACTTGAAACTGTGATGTTATTTTGGATTAATGTCTTTGCTGACTTATAAAAATCTGTTTGCAATTCAACAGTCCTTAGGTCCTAAGCTCATATATGCTACCACAGGCAGTATATTAGTCTGCATGTGTAGCTAGGGCAAAAGATTTCATAGTGGTTAGCATGGATTTACAGTAAGTGTTCTATTTTACCATTACTGTCTCATACCATTACAAATATTGTCATGACGAGCTTTTATGTCATCTAATAAAAACATATCATGCAAAGAAAGTCTAAATTAGAAAAAGATTATGAAGCTCCTTCAATATGCATAGTGCCTTCAAGTTTACAACACACTAAAAAAAAAAGCTTATTTATTTATTTTTACGAAGAGGGGAAGGGAGGGAGAAAGAGAGGGAGAGAAACAGTGATGTGCAAGAGAAACATCGATTGGTTGGGTACCTCTTGCATGCACCTACCGGGGACCTGGCCTGCAACCTAGGCATGTGCCCTGACTGGGAACTGTACCAGTGACCCTTTGGTTCGCAGACCAGCACTCAATCCACTGAGCCACACCACCCAGGGCTACAACACTTTCATACCCATTTCATTTTATGCTCAAATCAACTCTGTAAAATTACACCTCCATTACAGACTAAAATCCAGCAAGGACACAGAGTTAGTAAATGACAAAATTAGGACTGGAGTCCAAGCCGTCTGATGCCTGTCTCTTTATTCTTAGGCAGGTGAGCTGTCATACTTTAGTTACTTGAAGTTTTAGCTAATCAGTTTTTGAAATCTGCACTTTTCTTAGACTTATAATATGAAAAAATCAAGGAAAAATGAAGTTATTGACATTGTAAATATTTGTAGATTTTGAACCTCAGATAATACCATTAGCCCAATAACCTACATTGCATAATTTGATAACACACTTATAATTTTGTTTTACTGTGATAAAAATTCACAACTGTGATAAAACTTACTTCAACCATTTTTAAGTGTACAGCTCAGTGGTATTAAATACATTCATAATGAGCAACCATCACCACCATCCATATCCACATCTCTTTTCATCCTGTACAACTGAAACTCTATACTTAACAAACAGTAACTTCTCATTTCCCTTCCCCCAGCCCACCAGTTCGACTTTGTCTCTACCATTTTGACTACTCAAAGTATGTCATGTAACCCTGGGTAGTGTGGCTCAGTGGATTGAGTGCTGGTCTGCAAACCAAAGGGTCGCAGGTTCAGTTTCTAGTCAGGGTACATGCCTGGATTGTGGGCCAGGTACCCAGTAGGAGGCGCATGAGAGGCAACCACACATTGATATTCCTCTCCCTCTCTTTCTCCCTCCCTGCCCCGCTCTCTAAAAATAAACAAATAAAATATTCCTTAAAAGAGTATGTCATGTTAGTGGTATCACACACTATTTGTCTTTTTTTTTTTTTTTGACAGGCATATTTCACTTAGCATAATGTCCTCAAGGTTCATTTTAAAGCAAAGTAATATTCAGAAAGTACTATATGCTGTATTTTTTTTAAGTTAAGGACAATAGTGATAAGCGGCTGACTGGCCTATGTAAACACATTGATTTACCACTATTTCCTATATATCTACACAATGCCAAAATATTGAGAACTCCTGAGCAAGAAGTTCACGAGTTCAATCAAATACTTTGAAAACTTCTTTCTGGATGTTTTATTATTATAGCTTATTCTTGTTTCTTGTCCTGGTATTTTTTCCAGTTTGATCATGTCAATCAAGGAAGATTTCAGAAACATTATAATAATAGTTAATATTACTGGGCACTCTATGAGATGCAAAATACTTTACATGGGTTTCATTTAAAAATGAGAAAATTGGCTCCTAAAGATCGGCTTTCTTCCAAGGTCTTGCAGCTAGACAGGTGGTAGTTCCAGATTATGAATCTAGGACTTCTAACTCTAAACCCAGTGCTCTACCAATTATGCACAAATAATATCAGCATTACCTGAGAGCAGTAAAATATTTTGTGACTAAGAGTTATAGCCCTTCATCTTGATACTACATTTTTGAGTTCTAAAAATCTATTATTATAAAAGTAATATATTCATATTTACATGTCATTCCCTAGAATTTTAATGTTTGTCAGGTACATTTTCACATTTTTTCTCAATATATATTGTGTTCTATACCTTAGTTTTTAAATTAACAGTTATATGATTGACATTTTATTCTAACAGTCTCAGTGTACAATTATGCCATAGTCAGACACCGTCAGAGCTTTTTTTTAAAAAAATCAAAACCATCTCTGTTATACTGGACATCCTTGTATATCCAACTTGCACATTTTTTGGAAATAAAATATAACGCAAATTCGTAGAAATGGAATTGATGGGTCAAGGGGTGGGCCTGTTCAACCTCTGATAAATACTGACAAATTGCCTTCCATAAAAATTGAACTTAACAGTCTCACCAGTGTACATATTAGAATTAAAGTTTTAAAGTTTCATGTACAACTTTGGTTCCAGGGAATTCTCTCCCACTCTTATTTCTATATTTGATGAAAACAATAATGCTCAAGGAAAAGGCATCAGTCGTTCTATCAATTTCCTGGAAAAGATTAGACTGCTGATGGTCTGTGAAGGTTCCAATTATTAAGTGTTTTTTTAAGTAAACAAACAAAAAAAGTCAAGCTATAAAAGCACATAAATAATTCAAATACATTTTGTAATACAAACTTTACTACTTTAAATTCATACTACTGTGCGAGGCATATACAGAAAAAGGACAGTTTAGGTATCAGAGCATACGCACTGGATTCTAACAGAGTATTAGAAACACAAACATAAAATATATCTAAACACCCAACGGTGACTCTGTAGAATCCAATCCATAGTGTTTAATAGTAACAACCAAAAAGATATGTTGAGAAATGCTCACTGAAAAGTGGAAAGCTATTTCATATCCCATTATCATTTGCCAGACACCAAAAAAATTCACATTAAGCCTGAGCAGAAACTGGCATTAGTTAAATTTACCTACTTTAATTAGTCCTTCTGTATCTGGCTTACTTCTCTTAGCATAATGTTCTCAAGATTCATCCATTTTGCAGCATGTAACAGAATTTCATTTTTAAAAAAGATCTTATTTATCTATCTCTAGACAGAGGGGAAAGGAAGGAGAGGGGGAGAGAAACATTAATGTGTGGTTGCCTCTTGAGTGTCCCTCACTGGGGACCGGCCCACACACCAGGCATGTGCCCTGACTGGGAATTGAACTGGCAACCCCCTGGTTCACAGGCCTGCACTCCATCCACTGAGCCAGACGGCCAGGGAAGAATTTCATTTTTTTAAAGGTTGACTAATGTTCTATTGTTATGTATGTATCACATTTTGTTTGTCTATTTAACTGCCAATGGACATCTGGGTCATTTCCATCGTTTGACTATTGTGAATAATGCTGCTATGAACATTGGAAAGTCCCATTAGGAATTTCCAATTTCTCCACATCCTTGCCAACACTTATTACTAACCATTTTTAATAAGAGCCATCTTAATGGCATGAAGTAATATACCATGATTTTTCATTTGTATTTATTTCCCTAATGACCAGTGATGTTGAACATCTTTTCATGTGTTTATTGGTCATTTGTATATTCTCTCTGCAAAAATGGCTGAGTCTCATTTTTATCCTTTTTTGAATTGGGTCATTTGTCTTGTTGTTGAGTTATAAAGTTCTTTATATATTCTGGTTATCAACTCCCTATTGGATATATAATTTGCAAACACTTTTTTCTATTCTACAACTATTTTACTCTGATACATAAGTTTTGATGTATATAAATTTTTAATTTTGATTAAGTCCAAGTTCTGTTTTCTTTTGTTGCCTGTGCTTTTATTATCATAGCCAAGAAATTATTATAAAATCCAATGTTATATACATCTCCTATGATTTCTTCTATGAGTTTTGTAGTTCTAGCTCTTAGTTTAGGTCTCTGACTCATCTTGAGTTAATTTTTATATATGGTGTATGGTTTACCTTATCCTTTTGCATCAGGACATCCAGTTTTCCTAGTATTATCTGTTGGGAAAGACTGTCCTTCCTCTATTAAATGGTATTGGCAGGCATTCTAGTCACAAGTCCACTAACCATGTATGCAAAGGTTAATTTCTGGGGCAATAGTAATTTTGATAGTGTCAAACTGCCCTCCAAAAAAGATATATATCAACTTACACTCCTGATATTGAAGAGGATCTACTGTCTGTTTCATCCAAGCACATGTTTAAGAGCAATATAATACAACTTGAGACAGGATATGTTTAATATTATATTTAGATAAATTGTTTTAATAATGTTTGTAAATACTATACTAGGTAAACCTTTTTGTAATATTTTTGTTTCAAATATCTGGTGATTCTCATTAGCTGAGTATGATTTTTAAAACATACTTTTACTTTACTACCCTAAGATACTCCCAAGATATTCTTTGAAGATACACATGGATCTACTATTTGTGGTGAGAAAGTGCTAGAATGTTCTTTATATTTGCTTCTAAGACACTCACTCACTTTTTTGTTCTGCAGCTGAGTCTTATTCCTATGGTTGTCTTTTCTTATTTTCCTAAAACACCTATGGATAAGTAGCCTGACAAATCTCTCTCTCTGGTAGCCCCCTAATACTTATTTAAGATTCAAAGGAGAATAAATATTACAAGATAGGGTTTGCATGTATTTTCCTTTGTAAAAAGATTCTTAAGTGTCTGATTAAAAATTATATAGGCCTCAACCTAAAAAGATTCTGATTTAGAAGACCTGGAATGGGACCCAGCCATCTATACATGTAAAATACTAGTATCTGATTCTAATGCATCTCCTTGTTTAAGAACCACTAGAACTCATATGACCATTGTGACACTTGTATGTAACAGCTTTGCATCACAGTGTGTATTTACAGATGAGCAACATGAGGCTGAATTAGCCAAGTGACTTGCCCAAGGTCATGTAATAGAATCCAAGTCCTCCAACTATAAATACATTACACAAAACTGCCTAAGCCCAACATTACCCAATATTATAGTTGCTAAAAGTGTTAATTGGTATGTACCAACAAAAAAATTTTGTTGGAATTATTAAAAGATGATTTTTATAACCCATTTATTTAAACCAAAAAATACAAAAAGTTCTTTTTACACAAGTTTTAAACATATAAATGATCTATCAATAGGAAGACTCTTCTAGTTGCTCTACAGATAAATATTAAAGAGTAATGAATAACATGTATTTAGTGACTTTGAAACAACTATCCTTATTATTGAGACACACTAGGAAAGCGTAACCCTTAAAGCATGTATTACCAAGTGACCTGGGGAAAACTATTCCACTGTTTTTTTAGGATGGCCAATGCTTCATCTTAAAATAGACAGCATTTGTGACCTGTGGACAAACTTCAATGACTTATGGTACACATTACTTTAGAATTGCACTGAATCTCAGCACTTCTTGAATATGAACTCCATTAAAATAGCCCTGGCTAGTGTAGCTCAGTGGATTGAGCATGGGCCTGCAAACCAAAGGGTTGCCGGTTCAATTCCCAGTCATGGCACATGCCTGGGTTGCAGGCCAGGTCCCCAGTGGGGATTGCAGGAGAGGCTACCACACACTGATGTCCTTTCTTCCTCCTTTCCTTCCCCTCTCTTTAAAAATAAATAAATAAAATCTTAAAAACAAAACAAAAACCAAATTCCATTAAAATAAAACTAAAAAAAAGGGACAATTATCCTGAATTATGACAGTATTTCAGATTTTACTCCCTTTAAATTCCATGCTAAGCGGTTTACATATACAGTGTATTTTGCTGCATATAATGTGCTCCTGTGTATAATGCACACCCATGGATTGTGCACATTATACACAGGATTATCACACCCATGTGTAATGCACATCCTTAATTTTCCCTCAAAAATTTGGCCAAAAAAATGGGCCTTATACACAATGGGCAAATTTCATTGGTGTTACTTATCAACTAGGGATGTTCTGTGAATATTTTTAATGTTTTGAAGCTCATGATACAAAAGACAGTATCTATGTTAAAGAACAGAATACAAAACTTCATGAAATGTTTATCTTGATTCAATGTGTAAATATCTAGTTCTAGCTGATTCATTTTCTCAAAAATCAAGTCATAAACATTAATCAAATATAAAGTTCTGGCAACACAAAGATAATACATGATTTTTAGTGTCAAGGAACCATTGGTCTAATAGGCCAGAAAACACAATAATACAAAATGATAAAATTCTCACGAAAGGTTTTCCATAGGGTATACTCAGAAACTATAAAGTCTCATTTATATAACCAGAAGTTCATTCGTTTGTTCCTTCCTTCCTTCCTTTCACTGATTTTTCTCATCCAAGGACATTTTTTTCATTGCTTTTAGATTTAGAGAGAGAGGAAGGAAGAGAGAGAAACATCAATGTGAGAGAGAAAAATCGTCCAATTACCTCCCATACTCAACCAACCGGGATCAAGCCTGCAACCTAGGAAAGTGCCCTGACCAGGATTCGAACCCACAAGCCTTTGGTTATATAGAATGATGCTCCAACCAACTGAGCCATACCAGCCAGGGCCATAAGTTTCTTTTTTCTACTAAGTATTAAACAAATTTTATTATGGAAGACTCATAAGAACATCTTCCCTAATTCTCTCATTCCTCCCAAACCAAAAATACTTTGAGCTACCACAGCCATTGATCTGTATCTTCCTACCACTTCATACTTCACAATGTATTTATGTAAGTTCACAGCCTATCTTCCCCAATCGACTTGATATCCCACAGGAAATAATCTATTTCATGTTTATCTTTGTATCCTCTATCCTGCTTAGTACCAGCAGTAACTAAAATATTTGCTAAATGAGAAATTCAGTGTAATAGTTGAAAATAGCATCTTAATTTCAAGGAATAAATGTAGCTTTAAAATTTTCCCAATCTACTCTTGGGAAAACTTATCCAGTGGAAAAATGAGGCTACAATGGTGATACTCCTCACCCCCAATAAAGACATGTTCTTTTTACCACATCATTCTTCCCAAGCATTCATTCTTGGTAGAAACATAAAAATAAAAAAGCAGACTGGATATGCTAATCATAAAAGTGAAATAACAGCAAAAGGGTGAGTAAAATATCCAGAAACCTTCAAAAGCAAATTACACAGTAAACTGTAGGAAATTGTAAGGAGACCGGCCATACTTAAAAAAAATAATTAGGGTTGTTAGAAAAAAACTGAGAGGGATAAATAAATTTCTTTTCATGATAATGTGATAGCTTCTCTAAAATCATTAATTCAGATACAGCTGAACATAAATACTCATTCTCTCAAAAATGTACATGTGCAGATTGGAAAACTTTCTATTACGATTGAAAAATATCAAACAAGTTTGACAGACATACAAATCCTATTTTTTAAGGCTTAAAGTTATTTCATCAAAAAACAACTCATCTGAATTTAAAGCCCAAGAAAACCTCAAGTAAAGTGACAACTACTAAAAGAAAAAAAAAAAGCAGGTAGAAAAGTCCACCTGTAAAGAGTTAGCAGATGGACTGAAAAGTGGACTGGTCCAACAACCATACAGAACATGGTCTCCAGCATGCAACTTAAATGTACACAAAATTACTATGCTCTCCATAGGCTATTCCACTGTCTGGAAATAAGTTTATTAAATCAACATTCTTGACCACTGAACCAGGATTAATTATTACTGGCCCAGTGCATGCAATTTGCCTAAAACCTAAATACAAGATAATTCATGAAAAAACAAAAAGTGACCCATTAAAACTAATAAAAAGTATGCATTCTACTTTTTCCTAAAAGTTTTAATAACTAGTTTATTATTATTATTTAATATTTTATTTACTTTTAGAGAGGGGAAGGAGAAAGAGAGGGAGAGAAATACCAGTGTGTGGTTCCCTCTCGCACGCGCCCTGCTGGAGACCTGGCCTGCAACCCAGGCATGTGCCCTGACTGGGAATCAAACCAGCAATCTTTTGGTTTGCAGGCCAGCACTCAATCCACTGAGCCACACCAGCCAGGGCAAGTTTTAATAACTAGTTTAGATCAAAACTAAATTTTCTTTGGTAAATATACCATTTTAGACAAAGAGCAAAATCAAACTGTATTACCATTAGTGCAAGTTTTCTTATGAAATAACTAGATGATGGAAAAACTGTTGAAGTAGTACTTATTTGTCAGTATCAGGAGAATTAGATGTGCTTCCTGAGCCTAAGAAGTAAAAAAAAAGAAAAAAGTACTAGATAAAAGTCAGTTATGAATAAGATTATTATATTACTGTATTAGTGATTAAATTAAAATCCACATTTCATGTTATTCAAGAATACTTCCAGATTAAAAATAGCATTTTTAATGGAAATAAGTTAATGTTCTCTCTTTTTAAAGCATGCGGTTTTTGTAAAAAGCTTTACAAGATTATTTATTTCTCAGCTCACCTAAACACTTCCCAATCACTTGGTCAAGACTGACTTAGAGAGGCACGCTGCCATGATCAAGCAAAACACTCCTGCACTAGCCAAACCTCTTGAATGCCTGGGCCCTTGTCACCATCTGGATGCCTTGCTACCACAGCCCTCATTGCCTCCCTCCCAAGAAGATAATATAGAATGCTAGTTTCACATAACTAATAATTATTTTAATGTGGTTATATTTCAAATCACCTCATTCTTCATGTTAATGTGGTTCTAGTTTGCCCACAAACTAGGCAGCTGTTTTCTAATTATGGTGAGCTCTGATATAAACAATAATAATGCCTTTAAGAAACAACACTATTTAGAAATGACTATAGAATTCTTTACCTACAATTATCTAATCACAAAGTATATTTCCAAAGAATGAGGGCTCCTTTTAAAACATATCAAGTCAAAATCTTCACAAAGGAGATTTTTCTAGAATAAAAAGTTAACAGTGTTGGTCCATGGATCCCAAGAGATTCCATGGATAAACTTCAGAAAATTTTGGATTCTCTCAAATTAAATGCCATTTTCCAGGAAGAATCCATTGCTTTAATCAGATTTTCAAGTGGCCTGTGACCCCTACAAAAGAAAGTGATATAACTAGACAGCACTTTCACATCTGGTTTCATCAGTACATGTCAATCAGCTGTGGGCTATCTAGCACAAACGCCTAGTTGCTGATTAAGTACTCACGTTTGTGAAATATCTGCTTTTTGAAATATATAATGAAACAGACCCAATATGCTCTTCACATTAACATACTTTCTTACTACTTGCATTTCTTGTACAACAGAGACAGAGCAATGAAATTGTCCATAATTCTGAGCACATCTGTGAAAATGTGCTGCGCATGGGTACATCCTGTTACATGTAATCCGGCAGAAAAAAGGCCTGAGGACCACTGATTTAAACCAATCCTCTGATTTTATAGATGAAAAAACTTAGGCTCAGAGATTTTAAGTCATGTGTTCAAAGTCACAAAGGAGTCCTGTTGGAATATGAATGAATCCCTACACTGGTATTTTCTTCCTATGAATTGCAGCTTATAGACAAATGATGAGATAGTACTTTAGTTATTTGACAAAGTTCTGTCTCTGACATGCTTCTCTCATGCTGCACATTCACTCTGGTCGATATCATCTGCTTCCTACAACTGGAACTCTCATTTCTCCTGTCATATTTCAAAAATCCCTATTTCCAATTCTGTCAAACTTCTTGTGCTCCAGATCTACATGTCATACTGTTCATTTTGTATCTCCCACTACTGTCCAAAGTCTTTCAACCTCCAAACGATGAAAAATAAAACTCGTATTATCCACATATTCTTTTACAATAACAATTTTCAACCTTTTTCATCACATGGCACACATAAACTAATTACTGAAATTCTGAGGCACACCAAAAATATATTTTTTGCCAATCTAACAAAAATAACAGGTATAATTTTGAACCATTCACACCAGATGGCTATTATTGTGTTGGCAGTTGTAATTTTTTTACTTGACAATCTAAAGGAAAAGGTCAGTGCCCCTAACAACTGATCAGGTATTGCATGTTTAAAAAATGCTTTCAGCAGCGCTGATTGAAAATTGTTGTTCTACAGAGATAGAGGTAAAAATAGAGAGAGATCTTGGTCCCAGTTTCCTTTCTTCATGCCAAGAACCTAGGAGTTTCTTTAATCTGACTTTCACCTCCCACATCCAGGTAGTCAATAGTTCCTTCTGATTTTACCATTCTTCCTCTCAGCCCAGTCTCTTCCTCTCCATCCCTGAGACTACTGATTTATTTTAGGCATTCACTTTCTCTCTCCTGGAATACTGTAATAATCTCTTTGTATTCAAAATTTTATCCCTCAATCTACTCTCAATACTACTGTCAAATGAGATTTTAAAAACAAAAGCTGACCACATCACTCCACTTCTTATAAATCCTTCAATGGCTCCCCATTTCTCAAAGAAGAGAGTTCAAATTCCTTAACATGGTATGTAAATTTCTCCATAATATAATCTTTGCTATAAAACTACTATCTGCTGTAATAACTATTACAGCTATCTGAAATAATGAATACTTAAATTTGCAATTAGCTACTCCTAATTATGAATGATGACCACTAAAAATTACTGTACAAGTACACATATACTAATTGATTACACTGGATGAGTGCTAGGTAATCCTGCCAGTGTCAATCTTTTCAATCATGCTTCTTTCCGTTAAGGTGGCCCATTAATCACCTTTCATTCTTGGCAAAAGTTTCACACGATCTTTTTTCACTAGGGTAAGAAAAAAGGCACATTGTATTTTCCGCTGAGAGTATTCTCACCCAAACTTCACTCAAACAAGCATCTCTGACAATGTCTAACATCTCATTATAAGATAAAGGGTTGGGAATCTGTGAAAAAATCAACTTTCCCTAATGATTTATTTAAAAAGAACACTGATATTTGTGGTAGGCAGCCTCTAAGATGCCCTGCAATGTTTCCACCTTCCTGGTATTGGCACGTAGGTGGTCCCTTCTCACACCGTATCGTGACTGATCTGAGAGATCAATAGAATTTGACAGAACTGATGATATATTTGCAAGATCCTCCTCCCCACTCTGACACACACACACACACACACTCCCCCTCCCTCTCTCTCTCCACCACTTGTTCTGGGGAAGCCAGCTGCCATGTCTTAAGGACACTCAGCCCTGTGACAAGGCCTATTTGGCAAAGAACTGAGGCTCTCCAGCCCATGAGGAACTAAGGTGTGCCAATAAGTGTGTGAGTTTGGAAGCAGATTCTCCTGCCTCCGGCAAGCCTTCAAATGACTAAAGCCAGCAGCTTGACTGCAACTTCAGAAAAGATCCTGAGCCAGACCCTAAGCTGCTCTTGGATTTCTGATCCACAGAAATTGTGAAATGATAAATGTTTGTTGTCCCAAACTGCTCAGTTTTGTTTATTTTAACATTGAGAGTGCTTATGTATGCTTTCCTCTTATAAAAATGAGGCAAATTCCTCTCACATTTCATCAGAAATCCATTAAAGCAGCATTTCTCAAACTTGAGTAAAATACAAACTTTTTTAAACTGTAGGTTTATATAATTTATTTTTAATTGTATTTTATTGATTATGCTATTACAGTTGTCCCAATTTTTCCCCCTTTGCCCCCTTCCACCCAACACCCCCAACTCACTCAGGCATTCCTCACACCATTGTTCGTGTCCATGGGCCAAGCATGTAAGTTGCTTGGCTACTCCATTTCCTATACCACAACTTATGTCCCCCTGGCTATTCTACAACTACCTATTTGTACTTCTTAATCTTCTCACTTCTTCACCCATTTCCCTACATCCCTTCCCATCTGGCAAATATCAAAATGCTCTCTGTATCCATGACTCTGTCTCTGTTCTTGTTTGCTTATTTTGTTTTTTAGATTCAACTGTTGATAGATAGGTATTTATTGATATTTCATTGGTCATAGTTTGATCTTATTCTTAAATAAATCTCTTCAACATCTCATATAATAACGGTTAGGTGATGATGAACTCCTTTGTTTTTTTCTTGTCTGGGAAGCTCTTTATCTGTGCTTCGATTCTAAACAATATCTTTGCAGGGTAAAGCAATCTTGGCTGTAGGTCCCTACTTTTCATGACTTTAAATATTTCTTGCTAATTCCTTCTAGCCTGCAGTTTCTTTTGAGAAATTAGCTGACAGTCTTATGAGAACTCCCCTGTAGGTAACTAACTGCTTTTCTCTCACTGCTTTTAAGATTCTCTCTTTATCTTTAATCTTCAGCATTTTTAGTATGATGTGTCTTGGAGTGGGCCTCTTTGCATCCATCTTGTTTAGGACTCTCTGTGTTTCCGGGATTTCCATGTCTGTTTCCTTCACCAAAATTAGGGAAGTTTTCTGTCATGATTTTTTCAGACAGATTTTTAATTTCTTGCTCTTTCTCTTCTCCTCTGGCACACCTATAATGCAAATATTGAAACACTTGAAGTTGTCCCAGAGGCTGCTAACACTAGCCTCATTTTTTTGGATTCTTTTTTCTTATCTGAATGGATCCTTTTTATGCTGTTGAGGTCCTCACTGAGTTCCATGAGCATCATTACGGTGTTTTGAACTCTGCTTCTGATAGATTGCTTATCTCTGCTTTGTTTAGTTCTATCTCTGGAGTTTTGATCTGTTCTTTTATTTGGACCATGTTTCTTTGGCACATTTTAGCAGCCTCCCTGTGTTTGTTTCTATGTATTAGGTAGAGCTGCTATGACTCCCCTGTCTTGGTAGCATGGCCTAATGTAGTAGGTATCCTGTAGGGTCCAGTGTCAGACTCTCTTATCACCTGAGCTGGGTAGTCAAGGTGTGCCTTTTGAGTGGGCTAAGTATACCCTTCTCTTGTAGTTGAGCCTTGATTGCTGTTGGAAGGTCAATGGGAGGGATTTATCCAGGACAGTCAGCTGCAAGGACTGGCTGTGACCACTGACCACAAACCTCCACCCTCTGTTGAAGACCAGCTATGCAGGGGCAGGGTGGCAGTGCTCCATCCAACATGGTCTGTAGCTGTCTACTGGGTATGCAGGCTCTGGAGTTTCCTGGGTGGTGCAGGCCAAGGTCAGCACCCACCTGTGTTTTTCCCAGGGCCACTATCTGTGCTATTAAACAATCTGAGATGACTGCCACTTGTGCTTGGCTTGGAGATTCCCAGGTGAAGCCAAACTGTGAATCTAGGTTGGCTGCTGCTGGTGCTGTGCCTAGAGCCACTTAGCAAGAGGAATGGGGGCTGGGGGTTCACTGAGATAAGCATTTTCTTGAGGAAATTTAGGAAGTTGTGAAGCATGACACAAGGTCAGCCACTCAAATGGGAAAAATCTCTGTTAACAGCTTGGGTGGGCCCATAAATTGGGTGGGAGGAGTCTCAGGGGATCTGTAGGGTGGGGAAAACAGTATTAGGTTGATGGAGTCTCAGATATGGCACCTGCCTGCTGGCTCTACAGTTCTCTGGGGGGAGGGTTCAGTAAAGTGGCAATGGCCTTTCTGCCTGGGAGAAAGCTGTCCCCCAGCTCTTGCCTTGATGCCAGATCCTTCACTTCCTCCTTGTATGCAACTTGTGCCTTTCAAGTTGCCACTCCAGTGATGGAGCTCAGAGGGAGTGAGTCTAAGTAGGTGAGTCTGTGTGTGGGTTCTTTAAGAGGAACTGTTTGGGAGTCCAAGAGTTTCTTCCACTGGCTGAGTCCCCAATAGTTTTTACAGCCAGGAATTATAGGGACTTATCTTCTTGTCACTGGAACCCTGGGCTGGCAGACCTGGTATGGGGCTGGAACTCCTTGCTCCCAAGATCTCTCTCTCAAATTTTTATCCACCACACATGGGTGTGGGACTAGCCCATTCTGTGTCTCTGCCCCTCCTACCAGTCAGGATGGATGCGGTTTCTTTAATTCTATAGTTGTCAGACTTCCATTCAACTTGATTTCTGATGGTTCTGAATGATGGTTGCTCTATAATTTAGTTGTAATTTTGATGTGTTTGTGTGAAGAGATAAGCTGTGTTTACCTATGCCACATGCCATCTTGACCAGAAGTCCTATACCAACTTTTAAAGGGGAAAAAACCCAAAAACCAATAACAAAACCATAAAAGATATTTGGGAACCTGTTATTTGTGAAAGGTGAGGACAGGGAGGGAAGGGGCATGACTATGGGCTCCGGGAGTTATTTCATATCTTTTAGCACATTTTAGCTATGATTACAGACAACATCCATTTTCTAAGAGATATAAGGGACAGGTATGGATACAGTAGTAAATAAATAGAAGGAACCCATGACAATAACTCTGTAAGAAATGGATCAGTAAGAAAACACAGCGATAGCCCAAGAATATATCATAATATAGGGCTTACAGTTCCTAAATGAATATAGTTCCCATGTCTGAGGTTTATAAGTTTGGCATTTAAACTTGCTCCTTATTGGCAAAGGATCATTACATACAAGGTCTAGAGCTCTAACTCCACTGGGACTTCCTCTACAGGTCAAATGTAACTTCATAATTCTGTCCCACAATAATTAAAGAATGTGTAACTCTGAGGCTGAAAACAGAGCATATAAGTAAATCAATATATAAATGACCCCACACATACTAATCTAATAATTGTACTAATTTCACTGATTATATTAAAATGATTCATGCTCATTGTTAAACTTAAAAACTACTAAAACAGTTTTTAAAAGTGAAAAAAGTCAACACGAATCTAACAAAGAGGCAATCACTGTTAACACTTTGGTGAACATCTTTCATACACAGATAAAAACACTTATCTCTTCACATAAACACATACATATGTATGTTCAGTTTTACATATTACACATGCCACTCTAACCTACCTGTGTTACTGTGGGAGCCTCCGTCCGCAGCGAGGGCTCATAGACTCTGTCCCTGTTCGGGCGCCAGATGTGGGAGTCTCCATCTGGTGGAGTCCTCCCAGCCGTCTCAGATGAAATGAGATTTCCAAGACAAGATCTGCTTGGGGAGAAAAGGCTGGCTAATCTCTCAGAGGAGAAGAGCCTCAAGCACCCTTTTCCCTGGGTATTTATTGAGTTCCGCTCACACAAACATACATAGTATGCACGTACAGTTCATCAATCAATGTCCAAAAAGCTACAGTAATGAAAAAATGACATCATCTACAGATAATAATTGAAGAAACACAGGGATTGTCTTTGGTCAGGGTCAGTAAGATATAGTGATGCCAGAAGGTTGTTGAAGCATGTATCATGAAGTAGGGAGTTTCACTCTCTATGCTTTGAGCTCAAAGGTCTGGTTCATAACAACAGGTTCATACTAACAGCATTATCGCTAGGCAGAGCAAGCCTCAAAGGAAACAATGTACATTCTTTCTCAGGCCTGATTTGCCCCCAGGAGCCAACCCTTGCAACCCAACAAGGCTGCAGCTGCCTCTGGCATTGTTTTCAGGCTCAGTCAGGCGAGGGGACCAAGCAGCCAAGAGATTAGGAAACTTTTTACAGACAGAACGAGGACTCAGGCTAATGACAAAGCCAAGGGGTGAGGATCTTTCTGCCCCTTCTCTATAGTTCCCTAAGTCCTTCCCTGATGGCCCCTTTTTGCAGCTGTGTCTGGCTTAGGTTGTTCCTCCCTTGAGGGATCTTACCTGTCATTGACTAACCAGCCATCTTTCAGGACCAAGCAGGGTAAAGTGAGAGGCCAGGGCTATGCTCCCACCAGGACAGGTTCTGTCTCCTTAGTGGCTCATGGCCCCAAGGCCTTTTCATTCAGTCCTAGTCATGAGACCCTTTTGTCTGTTAATGAGGCTACAGTCCCTGAAGCCAGGCAGGACGGTTCCCAACATCTTACTTGTTGTGACATCTTTCTAAGCAAATAAAAATCATCATTGTTACTGGCTACACTGTATTCCAATGTCATATATGGTAATCCAAATTTACTTGACCAGGTCCTTTCAAACATGTTCAGTTTTTTTCTATTTTTGTACTATTTTACAGATAATTTTCATGCCTATGTATACAACTCTTTATATTTGTGCTCTGGTGGTAAATTATTGGGAGCAGAATTGAATCAAAGAATATAAAACATTTATACACACACACACACACACACACACACACCCCTCCAGAAACAGGACATCAAGACAATGTCCTTTTAAAGAGCAGCTAGAGTAGAGAAGATGTTTTTCACACATGTTTAAAAACAATATGGTTAGCGCTGACCAGTGTGGCTCAGTTGGTTGGGTGTTGTCTTGCAAAACCAAAGGTTGCCAGTTTGATTTGCATGTCAGGGCACTTAGGCCTGGGTTGCAGGTTTGGTTCCAGGTCAGGGCACTTAGGCCTGGGTTGCAGGTTTGGTTCCAGGTCAGGGCACGTACAAAAGGCAACAACTGATGTTTCTCTTTCACACAGATGTTTTGCCTCCCTTTATTTCTCCCTCCCTTCCCCTCTCTCTAAGAATAAAAACATGTAATCTTAAAAAAAAACCTAATATGATGAATAATGAGATAGTCTGTAAGGGCTGTATAATATTCCAATAACATTTCATGACTAGGGGTAAATGATAAGTAAATGTTTTAATAAAAATATGATACAAAATTGTTTTTAGACTGCTGCCCCAGGTTTGAGCATTAGTTCTTCAAAACTACAGTGGGTTACTTCATGGTCTCTCCCTTTTCTCATTTACTAGCTGGTGGCAAAAGATGCAAGATTCAGCGCAGGATTTAAAGACCTCTGGGATAAAGCCACTGGATGAATGAGCCTTGGTCTCAGAAGAAATCCTCTCCCACCCCCTCACTCTCAATCTATACTGAACTGTAGAGTGGAAACCATGGCATTAGATTACTGAATTTTGGGTGTGTTTATAAGCACATACAGCCTACCCTAATACAACAGGCTACCTCTGGGTGGTTTGTTCCTGGTTTTTATTTATTAACTTGTATCTGTATTTTACAAACATTTTAAAATGAGCTTGTATTATTTTTCACAGTCAGAAACAAACTATTTTAAACAAAACAGTGCTGAATACACATATACACACTGTGTATGTTATATGGCAGTAATTTATTTGAATTTATATACATTTTTAAATCACTAAAACCATTATCTTTTAAAAACTAAATGTTATATGCTTATTTCTTGAGAAGCTGAACGATGTGGCTAGTTACCACCAGACTATGCCACAAAACTTCCCTTCATGGCAGTGTCAAAGAGCAGCAGGAGCCTTGAGGCAAGATGGAAACAGTGGTCCAGTGATTGTGCTTAACTGGCTATGTGACCTTGGGTAAGTCCAGGAAATGTTTCATGTCTTACTGTGTACAATTAGAATGCTTAACTATATGACCTCTAAGGTCCATGAACAGCTTCATCCAACTAACATTTTCTTTCTTTGTTATGATGTACCTAGTGCTCCTGTAACCCTCTATCCCCCAGAAAACCCACCTGTTCACCCTCAGAACTCAATATCTGGTTACCTCTGATTAATCATGGCCCAGGTGGCTAGTCAGATTACAAAAAACGGCTATCTTATTTGTGGCTAAAGCAACAGTTGCTAGAAGAGGATAGTCTGTTTCTCTTCATGTAACTTCTAACTCCAGCATACTGGTCATGACACTACTTTCTATTGCTGGGCAATAATCTTCACACCCCTCCAAAGAATACTTTGATACTTTAAAAAGCCAATTTGAATTTAGAAGATCACATATATGACATTACCCCAGAAAGGGAGAAGCAGCTAGAGGCACACCTTGTTTTATTGTGTTTTACTTCATTGTGCTTCACAGATCTCATGTTTTGTAAAAATTAAATGCAAGATCCTCTGCCAGCAAAAGGATTATGACTCACTTTATTGCAGTGATCTAGAATTGACCTGTAATATATCTGAGGTGTGTCTGAATTTAAAAATTAAAATGTGATAATTTCAGTAGAAAGATGTACTTTCTAAACTAGGAAAGAAGATGTTCTCATGAGAAATCCTCATGTAGAGAATGTATATGGAATCCCAAGCCAGGTAAAAATACTGTACAGTTATTATAATAAATATTAACTCCACTGTATAATACTGCCTCACTATAGATGGTTAAAAAAATAAAGGAACCAATGCAGAAAAAGCTCATAAGAAAAGAGGGCTTCTGGGACAGTCCATAACAGGAGATGGTAGGTTTTGATGGGGACTATGGTAGCAAGATGAAGGGAAAGGAAAGGAAAAGAGAAGATTCAATAGGACTTCCTAGTCTTAAACTAACAGTGGTTCTCAAAATTGACCATAGACCAGTAGCAGTAGCATCACCTGGAAACTGGTTAAAAATGTAAATTACTGACTCCAGACCTGTATCAAAAAGCATGGGGGTGTGGCCCAGCATGTGTCCAATGCATGCTAAGTCTGAGAACCACTACTCTAAAAGGATTCATGCCATCACTGGGAGTGGAAAGGACAGCAGGTCCCACTAGAAGCAGCCTACAGCTCCAACACTGCAGTTTCTGTTTAGTCAGCCAGTCTACCTTGGCTTTAAAGCTTCTGGGCCCATTTCTGCTGCTGAGCAGCTCCTTTCTGGTAGAATTAGTTATCACTGATCTTGAGGCTTCCTAGTTCGTTATCACTCTAATCTTTAGGCTTCCTCACCAAGCCTTATCCTTTAGGATAAAGATTGTTCTAGTGGGTCTGCTCCTTTATACCTGTACTTCTTTTAAAACATGGGGTGCTGATGGGGTGGGGTTGGAGATGGAGGTGGAATGGGAGTATCAATGAAAAGTTATTAAGTGAAGCTGAATGGATGGGCCTGCTGAAGAAAGGGAGCCACATGGATCCGTATGTTCCATAAGATGGTGTTACGTTCCAGGAGTAAATTTAAGGGTCTTATACTGTCTAATATAACACTAAGGAAAAATGTTTATTTTGTATTTCAATATGAAAGAGTCCCCACCTCAATTCCATTTGGGGTTCCATGGCCTAGTCATAAATACTACTTAGCATTAAACATGCCATTTTTAGTTATTTAGTAAATGGCAAGCCAAAGTCAACAGATACATGGTTTTCCAAATACAACTGAAAATAAAATATTGTCTCATGATTTGGTTTGGTGGTTAATGGTAAGAGAACTATTTCTTTTCCAGTAGGAGGTTACATTTATATATTACATGTCCCAAAACCTGACACATGGCTGGTTAAGCTTTTTTTAGTTTAATTTATGCTCTGGCACAGACTGAGAAGTTTGAATATATTTAGTATTTTTCTATTACTCATAATATGACACAACTTTCCAGTTTTCCAACCTGGGGATGATTCAAGATCCACATTTAGTTGTAACATTTTAAAAACCATTCTCAAATATCATTTTAAAGAAATTCATGGAAAGCAAGGAAATGCTTAAAATCCTTGATGTATATGCAAGTTAGAGAATATCAAAGCCTATATTTATAGGATTTGGTATTGATAAGTAATTTGTTTATGCTTAGAGTTATCACTAAGTTGACAATCTCAAAATAGAATTAATTACATGACAGTGTCTTGGGTTATTGAAATCTTTGGTTTTCCTAACAGTTCAAATGAAAACAATTACCAATAACTTAACTGCTACTAACAAGTCACTTTACCTAATACTTGAATTTAAAACAATTACATTTTTTAAATTTATAATTTAAATTAGAAAATAGCTTGTTAAAGAAATTACCTGGCTTTTCAAAAGTAAATATATTTTTATATTTATCAGTCTTTGCTATGCTAATGTGCATTATGAACCTTTAAAAGAAAGTGCAGAAAGTTGTTTCCAAAACATTTGGAATAACTTTTCCTGGGAAATCTCTTGGAACTAATGATCTACAAAATATACTGTGGGAAATGTGTTGGAGACTGTCCAACATCCGACCCTTGACAAGGTCGGGTTGGATAAGACCCGTGTCTGCAAGGCAGAAGTGGCTGTGGCTGGATCTCCTATCCATCTCTTCCCATATGCCTGTCCCAATTAGCATCAGGTGGTGAAATTTTTGAACACCTGTGCTTTATAACAAAATACTCTACACGATGCCTCTGATTCTGCATGGAATGATTTGCTGACCACTAACTAGAAGCCCCTAATAACCCTAATGCTGCCCACTCCCCCAACCTGGAAAGTAAAGGATAGAATTAAACTATGGGCAGACTAGCTGCCAAACACTGAAGGAAGCCATTGCTGGGAATGTCTAAGGAGTCACCATTCAAAAGCTCAAGATTTATTAGAACCACTGCCTTTCCCATGCCCTGGGCAAGAGCGGTTATTGTTGGGATCAGGTGGAGAGAAGAGGAAGGAGTTTTAATTAAAATATAATAATCCTAGTACATAAAAACATAATATAGCCCCCCCCAGATATGTAGTTAATAGAGCAAGGTAAAGAATTATTTATCTAATTTCTATAAACAATAATTAGTTCTTAAAGCATTCCTTGTACCCCTTTAGACCAATCTATAGAAATTTAGTAGATATTTAATTACTAATCAGCATGTGCAAGTTTGTGCTCGTACAGCTTCGTTGGTTATCTGATTAATGACCCTCTTGGTCAAAATAACCTTTGTTTAATATGGTTACTTTGTGGGACTTTTTGTAAATTTCAGTTTCTTTGTTTAATATGATTGATCTGTAAAACCTTCTGTACTTTTTGAAATTATTTCTATGGTAACTGTTTTTGTGTTAATAATCATACTATGTACTGAATATTGTATAATCTCCCCTATAAAAATAAAGATTGATTTTACTCGGTGAGTCAGTCAGGTCTAGAGAGCCTGGGTGTCCTCCGGCACCCCACCGGGTGTCTCGCTTCATTCGCCTTAGCCATGCATCCTTCGGGGACCCTGAGACCCCGCAGAGGCTGGACCCCAGCAGAAATGCTACTCTGGGACATGAGGTTTCTGATGTGAAAGTGACAATGTATTATTATACAGGGTTAATCTTCAGACCTGCATATTAGTTCTGCAGGTCTAACCCCATCTGTTTGAATTCCTTTTCAGATGTGCCAAGTAGTCTTTGACGATGACTATCTACCTGCTTACCTTAAACAAACTATTAGTTTAGAGTTTATTCTACACAGAAAGTTAGTTACCCAAGTCATTAGGTTTAACCCATCTGCATTTCAGTATCTTTCTTGTACGTAGAGATTAAGGAGGATCCCAGGAACTCAAAATAGAAATGAAAAACCAATGAGTACAATACAATGAACTTACTGTGCCTGCTATTTATTATTTACAGAAATGCAAGAAGTATTTATGCTATATATATTACTATGTTTATACTATATACATTTTAATAAAGCACATGAGAATTTTAAATTAAAAGTTAAAGTATAGTAACTTTAAAAATAAGAACACTGTTCCTGCTATGAAATCCATTCCCCAGAAATGGGCTGTTCTGATTGGTACAACTGATCTGCCAGCTGGATGAATCCCAAGTAAATTTCTAACTGGCACTTGGCAAATGTCCTTGTACCCAGCATTTAACATGGAACACAAATTAAAGATGCTTTCTGTGATTGCTCTGAGAACCAAACAATTATATGGTAACATGAATATATCCAACTTGTCCTCTTTATGTTACATTTGCTAGATGGGCAGTTTAAATAGTACTTTAAATTCTGTGCTTGAATTCTGTTTACATCCATTCGGTATTAGTCTGTTGGCACCTAACTCTGGATTAGGAAAGACTGACATCTGGTAGTTGGAGCAACTCTTTACTAGGTCGCAAGTTGAAGACCATGGGCCTCAAAGAAATGCAAACCAGGTTTATTACTATGAATATATCAATATCTTTTTTTCAGAAATAGCCATTCAGTAGGGCTTTTCACTTAAAAGAGGACACCATGTGTGTACTTTCGTGCTCATACATTATATAACTGACCTACAAAAGTCAAGTTTTAAAGGGGGTTAAAGAGATGAATGATTAAATTAAATAAGTACTTAGGCCTTCATTCCCTTCACCCACAAGGCTGCCTCTGTCCTGTTTATAAAGCCTAGGAATGAAAGCCAAATTAGCCCTATTTAAGTTGGCCATTTAATTTAACTCTCACTTCTCTTAATCATATTGTGGGTGTTCTTGAGATATGTTTTCCCCTCTCAGTGAAGTTTCATGTAGGCAATACTTCAGATGAAGAGTAAATACTTTTTAATGGTAAAAAATAGTGACAACATGTATACAGCATAGGAACACACACACAGTTTTCAAAATGCATCACAATCTTATTAAATCATAAAAAAAGCCAGCCAGACACATAGAAAGACAATTATAATCCCAGAGTCTATAATTTCCTGAGATTGTGCAGTTAAGGTAATGGAGCTGGGAAAATTGAATCCAGACCACATAGTTAGAAATTTTATTTTCTTTCTAGTTTATTTAGAAACTTTGTTATAAACATTACAGTTTCTTTTCTTAAATAATAGTATTTTACAGTTTACATAGCTTTTAGCATGATAAATATAATGTACATATACAGGTATAAAGGGCTCTGTAGTTTGAACTTGGCCAAACCTCCCTGAAGCCTACCTCCAGTCTAGTTTTACTCTCTGAACCTCTTTGTTCTTTCTTTTCTCTCCTTATCTTTCCAAAGTCGCCACCACTTGCTCGGGCTTAAGTGAAGGCAGCAGTGAGTAAATGCAGTATCCAGCCTTCCAGAGCACTCATCAGTTATGATTACATCTAACCTAATTTACAGACTGGCATGCCAACACATGGACTATTTCCCTTTGCTCTCATTCTTAATGCAACAATGTCAAGGACACGGCCATTAAGAGATGACCTAGGATTATATAAGACTTATCCAGCTCAATATGCTTATTCTATCCCATTATTTTACTTCAACCCTCCGTCTATAAAAAGCCCTTTCCTTTTATGGCCAACGTCTAAAGTCTAAAATTTGATATTCCTGGCATTTAGCAGAGACTCTCCTTGCATCTCTCCCTGAAGACATCCAAAACATACTTTGTTGATTGATTTTCAAGGTGGGGAAGATGCTGTTTCACAAGAGGCTTTTAGACCATCTATCCTGCTCAACAGGCTGTCAAAAGTCTCCACAACAGTGTCTGGACAATCACTAGGTACTGGACAGGGGAAGTAGGTGGCCTGAAGTGAAGGGCACTAACATTATTCACCAAGACAAAGGAAAACAAGTCAAGGGTCAGTCTACTCCATTTGGCAAGAGACCTTTTTATATAGAGCACCTTGCTTCAAGCTAAAGGACACACAGTTAATGGAAAACACGAGGAGAGCATAATATAACAAAGAGCAATGGCTTCAGAACCAGGCAGACTTGGGTTGGAATCCTGATTGTGCAAAGTCACAGTATACCTGAATCTCTTTATCTTGTAATATCAATCTTGCAGTACTGATGTGAAGATTCAATATTTTATGTCAAGTACCTGGCACAGTATCTGATACATGGCAGGTGCCCGATTAATAGTAGCTATAAATTTAACTCTTTAAATCATGTCTTCAAGAAGCTGGACATAAATTAGCAACCATTAGAGGTGGTGCTGGAATATATTTTTTAGTATCTCATGAATTGCCAGAGTATCAGAAGGAAGAGAGGTGGTGGCTGCTTACAGGCAATAGCTCTCAAAACAACCCGATAATACAAAGTGGCCTAGCCAAGTCAGCTGGAATAACTGTAGCTAAGGCATCCTCCGGGAGCATTTCCCTGAACCTGTACAAGCTCCCACCAGTTAAGACCACAACATAAACTCTCTTGTTTTTATAACAGAATTGTCCAATAGAAACATAATGTGAGCCACAAATGCTTTGAAATTTTCTAGTAGCCACATAAAAAAGTAAAAACACAGGTGAAGTTAATTTTAATGTATTTTACTTAACCCAAAATACCATCATTACAACCTGTAATAAATATAAAACATCAAGTTATTTTATATTCTTTTTCCTTATACTAAGTCTTAGCAACTTGGTATGTATTTTACACATAGCCTCAATTACAGTTTAAGTGGTCAATAGCCACACACAGCTCATGGCCACCATACTGAGCAGTGGGTCTCTACAATCCTGGCACCAAACCTGGGCCAAGTCCAGAGAATCGATCCTAATTCTTGTTATTCTACAATCTTACTAGAGACCTTAAAAGCCTTGTTACTTAAAGATCTCACTTTTAAAATGTAAACGTCTCTGGAAAAGCAGTGAACTAATCAGCTACATTTCAACAGGGATTATCTGAGACAGATTAGCCATCTGGGGAGTCCAGAGTGGGGGAGGAAGCAAAGGAAAGCTAAAAACAGGGGTGTTGAGAAGGGAATCTTAAGAAAACGAAAGATGTATTTGCCTAGTTGACAGGTCAGCCTGGATCCATGCCACTTAAAATCATCTCACAAATCTTCCAGGTTGCCAAGCCCTAGGATACTGTAATCATAGGACACCTGTATGTCAAAAGCTCTCTCAGTCACCTATGACAAACATATACAGAAGTATATAACCAGGAACAGCTGTTGGGAGCTGTAAGAAATTGGTAGAGGAATGCCAATCAGATCAATCAACACCATTTCTTGTTTGCTCATCAGTAGAGTGTGTTCCAATCAAGTCAGTGCGTTCAAAATTCCACAAACCTGAAAAAAATGTTTAATAACTAAGACCTTTGTAAGGCGTCACCGGAATAATGCAAAAGTCTGGACAATTTTTAAAGCTCATAATGTTTTATTTCTGAGGTGTTGTGATATTCCATGCACTTGGACAATTATGTCTTTGGTTATGTTAAGTTTGTTAAAATTCAACTCTAACTGTAAACGACTTTCAGTCAGGTAAGAAAAGTCTGTGTTATATGCTTTGCTTTTTTGCAATTCAAAAAGTACTTTCTAAGTATGTAATGTAAAGTGTAACCAGATGCTGTTGGCAAAGAGCTTGATTTTCAAATGTGACTGATTTCCAAGAACATTCCCATAGATACGGCCTACACAGTGGGTTGAATATAAAGTTTTGAAAGGCTCTCATCTAATCTAATCATCTATTCAGAGCTCTTCATGTTTCCCAATGTCAATGATGTCTCAAATTTTCACGTAAAGTAAATTTATCAAAATGTACAAAAATAAAAAATACACACATTGGGGCAAAAGTAGGTTTACAGTTGTGAGTATGCAAAAGAGTTTACTCATATTATTATTTATTAATATTTGTATTATTTTCCATACAAACATCTGTAAACCTACTTTTTTCTCACCTGGTATGGATGACTGAAAACTCCTTCCTGCTAAATAGATTCAGAACACGTCATACAGCTAATGTCATTTTATCTAAAAATACAAATTGATGTTAATGACCAAACAACAGGTCACTTGCATTATAATGTCAAATTCAGTCACAGAGTGGATTTTCTTCCACTTAGAAGTTTTCCTTAGTTCCACCTACTACACAAGTTTATAATCACTAGTATACTATTAATTGGTAGGCCAGCCATCCAAAAATAAATGTGAAACATATTTAAATTCCAAATTGCAATAACCCTTGTGATAAAACTTAAGGAAACAAAAAACAATACATTTGTATCTTATGAAGGAAAAAACAAAAAGAAGTATCTTTAATAGAGTTTTTTTCTCTTAATTGAAACAGACTTAGAAACATTTACAGATGCTATTTTAACTTATTAACAGAAAGAGTATACTGAAATAAAATTAATTGGAAAAATTCATTTCTCACTATTTAAACAAAGTATTTCATATGATCACTTTCTGACCCTTTCAGATAATGGCCTGAATTAAAACCTCAATTAACCAAAATGCTTAGGGACTAGTTTGTTCTAGACAAACACTGAATCCTAGTCAATATAGTACATGGGCTAAGTTTCTTTAAAATATTCCAACATACATTTTAGGCATGTCTCCTTCCTTTTCCTCTCATTAGCAAGGATTTGGGAGTAAGGGATATAAATTAGCAATAATCATTTATTAATTTAATATAAATTTTTGAGCACCTCATCAGTACACAGGTCATACTTCATACATGTAATCTTATTTTATCTTCACAGTAACTTAAGAGCTGGGAGGTTTTATCCCAACTGTATATATCAAGAAAGTAAAAAGGATCAGAGAAGTTAAGTAACTTGCTCAAGGCCAACAGGATTCTAAGTCATATCTGTCACATAGCAAAACCTGTCCCATTTGGACTATCCAGCATGGCCTTTTCCTTTCTACCCCATCTCTCCTCACTTAAGCACAACCAACTGAACTTGCCCTCTAAATTTCTCACTCAAAAACATTTTCATTTCTTCAGAAGTACTCATTTTGATTATCACATTATAAAGGCAAAAAATGGTTAAAACCATCATGGCTGAGAATGGCTTAATGTTTGTTTTTCTCTCTAAAATGTTTCATTTTCCACTTAATTATAGAAGAGTACAGTAGAGATGGCAAGACTTTAGTGCCCCAAAATAAACTTCTACTAGAAGACTCCTCAACACTGATGTGGGACAAAAGAGAAAGATGTTCTAAGGTTATATGCTGTGCCACTTGGTAGCCACTAGTCGTATGTGACTACTGAGTACTTAAAGTGTGGCTAGGGCGAATTGATATGTGCTACAGTAAAAAATACACAGAGGATTTCAAAGACTTGGAATATAGAAAAGAGCAAAATATCTCATTAATTTTTCATTGACTCGATGTTTCCATGAATCAATATTTCATTAATATTGATTTCATGTTAAAAGGTATTTTAAAACTGTGTTAAATAGAATTAAAATTAATTTCATGTTTCTTTTTTAAAAATGTGGTTACTAGAAAATTTAAAATTTACATACATATTTCTGGGGAGGGACAGTCATCTAGGGACTTCCTATGAGACTTCGAACTATGCAGTCAGTTTGTTCAAAAGCCATCCCCTGTACAAAAGTCATCCCTGAAGAGAAGGCCCAAACCCTTATGATTAAACCTCTTAAAAGAAAATGTAGTAGGTGATCAAAAGAAAAACACTTTGGGGAGACCCATATAATGATTCTGATCATAAATAGAAAATAAATGTCAATTCTTATAATAGTAAGCCAAATAAATGTGGCCTTCTCTTCCATGCTCAAAATCTTAAAAGCCATCATTCCAACTTCCCTCTCCCTCTTTACTGCTTAAGGCTTGTACAAGATACTATAGTCTTATTGGGGCGATCAGTTATAAGGTATACAAATGTCTAATCACTATGTGGCACACCTGAAACTAGCATGATATTGTTATATCATCTATAACTGAAAGATAATTTTAAAAAAGATAGTAGCGTCTTCATTCTGAATATTGATTCTAAGTACAGCACAGTAGACTCAGAAGATACCGGGGTCAATATGCACTGACTTTAGGATGCAGCTAAGAGTTAGTTACTACTTCCAACACATCCCCACAATGCGTTTGTATTTTAATCATTTGGTTTTCCTCTCATTAGATCACCCAAGGAATTTCAGGCAATTGAAGTTTCTACTTAATAGATATTTTATTTTCTATAAACCGAAATCTCAGAAAAAAGTACTAGTTGAAGTTTATAAAAATATCAATAAGTAAATTAAAAGAAATATTACATGGTTTTCATAAAACTAAACTACAAGATTTTTAAATAAAGATACTGTCACCATGAAACAGGTAATCCCCAAGCAGTTTAAATCAACTTAATAAAACACTGAATTCAAAGTTCTCCAGTAAATACATTGACCTTGGACCTATTCCTATTAAAACTGATTTAAAAATACATTGACATCTTTTACATTTCTAGTAAGTTCAAAAGCAATTATATTTTATTTAGACCCCCACCATAATAATGAATCTCCTCAGTTCTTCAGAAGGATGTATTATAGAAGTCCTTTTGAAAAAACAAACAAACAAGCAAACCAACAAAAACAGGCTATCTTGAAAACTGCCTTCTAAAACTATTGTCATAAATCAAATATGACAGCCAAACACTAAAAACAAAAAAAAAGGAGCAAATCTGACAGATTCCATTCAATATCCTTGGTATGATGCAACATAGATAAAATGCATTCTTGATGACTAAAATCTATTTGATAAGTGAGTTTCACCACAAAATTAGATTAAAACTAACATTTCTAATATGACCGATTTCTTCCTTGACTATGCCTTATGTAATGGCCCACTTACTTGAAAATAATAGAAAATTGGGGTCATAAGTTCTATAATCTATTTTACTGAAACAAATGACCTAAAACTTTCTTTTCATCGGAGGGTAAAACTGTTTCTCATTTAAATATGTTCTCTTCCAAAAGAAAATGTCAAGGCAGCCAAATACATCTAGTCTGAATTTTCAACATAATGTTCCTAAACATGTCAGAAACATTTACCATGTACATGGTTTGCATCAGTGAAGAGCACCCAAAAACTGGAATACACAGAAGATCAACATAGCTTTTTGTCAAGAAAACAAGAAAGTTCATATTCTAGACTTTTAAAATAACTTCTTTACAATACTTTCCTGAATTCAATGAAAGATGTAAAGAAACCGAAACAAGGACAGGTACCAACTATTTCTTGAAAAGCATCTTCAAAGATGCATTCTCCCTAAGAGAATGAGGTTTCATCCTGTGTAAACCCTGCTCTAAGGAAGGTCAAATGGAATTCTGGAGAACACCCTTACTCCAGAACTGCCTGGATGGGTTAAGATGGCTGGTAATGTAGTCAAGTCACAAAGCATTAGACTGAGAGTCAGGAACATTAGTTGTGAGTCTAAAACATGTCACTCCACTCAATCAGACCAGGTTCATCATACATAAAAGGAGGCAGGGGTTTCCAAAGTTCTATGAGTCTACAGTTCATTTCCCTCTTTCCTCCTATTTGCCTCTCTACACTTTAAAGTTTACAGAAAATTTCCACTTCATTCTTCATAAAAAGCCCGAATGATTCACACAAAGGAAGAATTTTAGCATCCACAACATTAATTTATTTAATACCACTGATTGTACACTTAAAAATGGTCAAAATGGTAAATTGAATATTAGGTGTATTTTATCAAAAATACTGGGTGACAACAGACACCCACGATTCCAAAATGACATCAGAAGACAACGGACACCCAGTGACTCCAAGATGGCATTACTTGTACCAGTGAAGGGAAAGAAATGCATGGATGTTAAAATAGGGGAGTACCAAGCTGGATACTGATGCAGGATTTCGTCCCTAAAGGTATTGTTGGAGAATCTCAAAGAGGTTCTACCAGTATTACGACAAGCATGTCAATGTGAACAAAGAAAGCATGCTGGAGTTTCTATGGTGCTGGCAGCTTACATGTTTTTCTTTTACTTCAAAGACAAGGCAGAACTTTATTTACTCATGCACCTGAAGACTTTTTTTCACTGCTTTTAGAGAGAGGAAGGGAGAGAGAAACATTGCAGCAAGAGAAAAGCATAAATTGCTTGCTTCCTGAATGCGGTCAGTCAGACAAGGGACCATAAGCACCCAGACCAGGATCAAACCCTCAACCTAGGTATATGTGCCCTGACTAGGAATCAAACCTGCAACCCTTCAGTTAGAGGATGAGGCCCCAACCAACTGAGGCTTACTGGCCAGTCAGGGGTTACATGCTTTTCAACTACTACTTTTCTTCCAAGGAACTCAAACATGAGTGGCTTTGCAAGATCAATGAAGAGGGCCCAGTGTGGAGGGTACACTCCACAATCCTGACCATGACCTTGTTTGCCTGGCACCACTCCTTGAGGAACTCAATGACTAATGAATCCCTTCATATCCTAATTGAGAATAATGCCTGATAAAAGATGACTGCTACAAAAATAAAAATACATTGCAAATTTAAAAAACATGACTTCCCGCTCTGACTGGTGTGGCTCATTTTGTTGGGCGTGGTTCCACAAAGTGAATAGCCCCCATTTTGATTCCCAGTCTGGGCACATGCCTGGGTTGCAGGTTTGATCCCTGGTTGGGCTCCTGCAAGAGGCAACCAAAGTTTCTCTTCCTCTCTTTCTTCTGCCCTTCCCCTCTAAAAATAAATAAAATCTTTAAAAATAAAATAGGACTATCTATTCCCCCCAAAAGTACATTAAGACTATTATTTATAATTTCTGCTTAGTAGTTACATTCTATTAAATACCATCCACCCCCCACCCAAAGGTAGGAAACCAAGTCTAGTAGTAGCAAGTTTAGATAGCAAGTAACAGCAAGTTTAGAGTCAGGTCATTTCAAAGTTTGGGAGAAAATCTTATGATTTGGTGAGTGGCGAAAAGCAGAGTCAACAAAATAATGTCAAGTACTAAAAAATTAGAAGTAAAGTTTTAAAAGAGGTCCAGTTCTAGCTGGCATAACAGGGTAGATACACAAAGATGGAAAAGGCTGACGGTTCCTCACCTCTACTGTGACCTCCCTACTAGAGGTTTTTCTGTGGGAGCCCCTCTCGTGCTGGAATTTGCTTTGTTAGCATGCATCATTTCATGGAAGTTATTTGTCATTGCCTAGGGTAAGATATGAGTAAAAGACGTCACCATTACCACGTCCCACTTCCCATACCTCTGCCTTAAGTGGGGGGAAACTAGGAAAACACACTCGTTAATAAAAAGACACAGTGGATCTAGAAACCACACTTAGGGAAAGAGAGTAGGGTATTTCCCCAGATTGTTCTGGGCCTAAAGCTACATTTCTTATGCAGCAATTCACTACCAGGTGTAGGCAGGCTAAGTCTTGATTCAGGAATTTAAAAATAAACAATGAAAAATATCTCTGGAATAATATACAAGAAAGGAAAGCTGGGGTGACAATTAACTCTTCACTGTATACTCTATTGTGTCTTTTGGATTTTGTTCCACTTCCTTATATTTTCTACTCAACAATTAATTTCAGATTTTAAAAATAAAATGGACTTTATAAAAATGTGACTCAAATAGTATGTATACCTTAGAAACCAAGTTAATAAAGTCATTCTTGCTTTTAAAAAACAGTGCTTTTTACATTTCATTTTTAAACTTTTAATTGTATTTTATATCCATAAAGCAGTTTTAATTTTATTAAGTTACTTTTAAATAAATAAGTTATTTTAAATATTATTTAATGTTTAAAATTTTTAAGCATGAAGGCAAGTTTAAATCCGGTACTTTCTCCAATCCATTTATAACATCACTGTGTCCTTAGTACAGCATCCTCTTTGCTATACGTCCTATTAAAGCAAGCTACAAACAAACAGAAATGACCATCATGCCTGTAAATAAGCTGTGAGCCAGTTGTTTTATCATGCAAATGTGCAAAAAGTCTTACTGCACTGGATTCTCCACTGAATTTACACAGCAAAAACAAATGATTTTGCAATGAGCTTCTAATTGTTACTTATATCAATATACACCGCATGTTTACTTTTGAAGTTCTGAGAAGAACCACTAAATGTCATTAAGGGGAATCTTTAAGATGGCACAATGACTTCCTGTAATGACAGCTTGCAATACTTGATATTGCAATGCTCAATGTCTTCAATTCTTTTTATTCCATTACACAAAAAATTCAAATGGAGGACAAAAACACAGCATAGAGAAGCAGTTTCATTTGGAAACAAAAAGACTATTCTTTAGCCAAAATGTTGACTATTCAACCATTTCCAAATGCACAAACAAGAACAAATCTGAGGATTAGGCAATTGGGTAATAGCTGACAAGCAATAAAAATGAAAGAAAATTAAGAAATGGTCAAGTTTCTAAAGCCTTTTATGTATGGTAAGGAAAAGATACATCCAAGACTTGCTGAATCTATCTAATTTCTAGTAGTACAGGTTTATCTTTCCCCTGTCACAAATCACAGTATTGGACACGGAGTAGAACATATATGCACAACTCATAGACACAGACAACAGTGTGGTGATGGCCCGAGGGAAGCGGGGGTGGCGGCTGGTGGAGGCAGGCAGGAGGGGTGAATATAGAGACATCTGTAATAGTGTCGCCAATAAAAATAAAGAAAAAATTATGGTAAGGGGGAGAGTAAGACACTCAAGAATGCATATAATTTCATTCATACAAAAGTTTTTTTTAATAAAAAGGACAAAACTAGATAATACCAAAAAATGGAGTAAAATGCAACATTTAAATTTCTATCCTGTGATCAGATGTCCCCTCAACTCTGTATTGTTCAGCAAAATATACAGATTTCTGCTTCCAAAATATCCCATTCTTCCCTTTCCAATCTCAAAGCCACTGCCTTTGTTCATTTGCTGATCTCTAAACACCGAACTTGTGTCTTTGCCAACACTCCGTGACACCACTCTTCACAACACCAAATCTCATACACCTCTGATTGTGCCTCTCATTAGCTAAAATAAAGGCCACAGAATAAAATCCAAACTTCTCAAAATAGCACCCAGGGCCTCCACGATCCTGTTCTTTTAACCATCCTTTCCCTAGTTTTCTCCTGTCACGTCCATCCCACAGAGCCACAATCTTTTGCATAATCTATTATCTTGGTCTGTAATTCACCCTTCTCTTCAACATTTGAGAGATTCTCTAAAGAGAGCAGCTAAAATGAACTGTGCCTCCATAGTGAGAGGCACATTTCCCTTCTCTGTGCCCACCTGCACTTCCTTTAAATCACTGGTATAGGGTGGCGGGTGTGCATCTGTTACATCTCTCTTCCCTACCCCAGTTTTTGTCCCGTTCACATATGCTTCCCTTAAAATGCGGAGAACATATCAAACCATTCAAATAATAATGAACCTCTCCTCTCTAGATGTCTCCATTCTAAAAAAGGACTATATAAATATTATCAACACATTCACAACAAAGTTAGGGGGTGAATTTTATGGTATATGAATTACATCTTACTTTAAAAAAAACACTAGGGTAAGCGGCAAAAGAAAGTTAAAAACAACCCTTTCATGTTCTTCAACAGGCAACTCTTTAACAGGTAATAATGCTTTGTTTTTTAAATATATTTTATTGATTATGCTATTACGGTTGTCCCATTTTCCTGCCTTCACTCCCCTCCACCTGGCACACCCCCTACCATGCATATCCCCCCCCCCTTAGTTCATGTCCATGGGTCATACATATAAGTTCTTTCACTTTTACATTTCCCATACTATTCTTACCCTCCCCGTTTTCTACCTACCATCTATGCTATTTACTCTCTGTACCGTTCCCTCTCTCTCCCCCTCCCACTTCACTATTCATAACCCTCCATGTGATCTCCATTTCTGTGATTCTGTCCCTGTTCTAGTTGTTTGCTTAGCTTGTTTTTGTTTTTGTTTTAGGTGTGGTTGTTAATAACTGTGAGTCTGCTGTCATTTTACTATACGTGTTTTTTTTATCTTCTTTTTCTTAGATAAATCCCTTTAACATTTCATATAATAAGGGCTTGGTGATGATAAACTCTTTTAACTTGACCTTATCTGGGAAGCACTTTATCTGCCCTTCCATTCTAAATGATAGCTTTGCTGGATAGAGGAATCTTGGATGTAGGTCCTTACCTTTCATGACTTGGAATACTTCTTTCCAGCCCCTTCTTGCCTGTAAGGTCTCTTTTGAGAAATCAGCTGACAGTCTTATGGGAATTCCTTTGTAGGTAACTGCCTCCTTTTCTCTTGCTGCTTCTAGGATTCTCTTCTTCATTTTAATCTTGGGTAATTTAACTATGTTGTGCTTTGGTGTGTTCCTCCTTGGGTCCAACTTCTTTGGGATTCTCTGAGCTTCCTGGACTTTCTGGAAGTCCATTTCCTTTGCCAGATTGAGAAAGTTTTCCCTTATTATTTGTTCAAATAACTTTTCCACTTGTTGCTCTTCCTCTTCTCCTTCTGGTACCCCTATGATTCAGATGTTGGAATATTTAAAGATGTCCTGGAGGTTCCTAAGCCTCTCCTCATTTTTTTGAATTCTTGTTTCTTCATTCTTTTCTGATTGGATGTTTCTTTCTTCCTTCTGGTCCACACTATTGATCTGAGTCCTAGTTTCATTCCCATGACTATTGGTTCCCTGTACATTTTCCTTTATTTCACTTAGCATAGCCTTCATTTTTTCATCTAATTTGTGGCCAAATTCAACCAATTCTGTGAGCATCTTGATTACCAGTGTTTTGAACTGTGTATCTGACAGGTTGGCTACCCCTTTGTCGCTTAGTTGTATTTTTTCTGGAGCTTTGATCTGTTCTTTTGTTGCAGCCATTTTTTTTTTGTCTTGATGAACCTGTTACTAGTGAGGGTTGCAGCCTTATATGTTCACTTAAGCAGGGCAACCCACGTCACTGGGTTGTGACTCTGTATGTGGGGCAGGGGTCCAAGAGGGAACAATGGCACTTCCCCCATTTCCCACAAGCAAACTAGGCCTTTCTGGTGCTGATTCCCGTGTACATTTGTGTACGTTCTAGGACCCTGTGGCTCTCTCCAATGAACTCTCCTGTGAGGCTAGGAGTCTCTCCCGGTACCTCAACCCTCACAGGTGTTTTCAATCAGTGATTTAAGGCTTTATTTCCCTGCGCTGGGATCCCGAGTTGTGCAGTCTGTCCCACTCCCCAGTTTTGCCTGGTTTATCTGCGCAAGAATGTGGGACCACCTGGTCCACTGGCTGCCACCTTGCACTCCACACCCCGCTCCACAGTCTGCCATCTCACTGGGTCCACCAGCCGCCGCTTTGCTGAGAGCCCTCTCCGCCCGGCTGCCCCACTCCACCCCTCCTACTGGTCTGGATGAATGTTTGTCTTTAACTCCTTGGTTTTTGGACTTCCATATAGTTCGATTTCCTGTCAGTTCTGTTTGTTTTTTGTTTTTAAATTGTTGTTGTCCTTCTTTTGGTTGTGTGAGGAAGCACAGTATGTCTACCTATGCCTCCATTTTGGCCAGAAGTCCTCAACAGCTAATAATGTTTTTAAGAAGGTAAATATCATCTTGGGTTGGCTAAAAACATTATTAGGTATTGAGTTATACATATTTTAAAATTATAGGTACGGAGAAAAAAATTAAACCATCTTTATGGGCTTAAGACCTTATAAACTAGCTCCTACTGTCTGAAACCTATGGAAATGATCATCATAAAGCTTTCTTTTGCTTATCTAGGTCAGCTCCATAAAATTGGCTAATTAAAAAAAATTTAGACTCAGCAATGACTTGCCACGGGTAAGATCACAACTGCCTGCTGATTTCTACCTGAATGATCAAAGTATCTTAACTCTGCCTCTTTAAGCAAATCAAGCTAAACCAGGTTTAGTGCAACAGTTGTGCTTCCTCAACTTTCTAATGCAAAAGCAGTTCTATTTTAGAAATAAGCTCCAGAAAGGCTGTTTTCATTTTCCTCGTGTACATGAATGCACACACACCCTTTTTTACTGGTATCTTTTTTTTAATGAGATAAAATTCATTCTTTTAAATTGTCCAAGTTCTACAACTTTTTCATTACCACAAAGGAAATCCTAGTACCCATTAAGCAGTCACTCCCTATTTCCCAACCCCAGCCCTTGGCAACCACTAATCTGCTTTCAGTGTCTTTGGATAGGTAGGCCTATTCTGTACATTTCATATAAATGGAACCATACAATATTGGTCTCTTGCATCTGGCTTCTTTCACTTAGTATAATGCTTTCAAGTTCACCCATGTTATAAAATATATCCATGCTTCACTCCTTTTTGTGACTGAATAATATTCCATTGCATGGATATATCACATTTATTTGTCCATTAATCAGATGGTAGACATTTAGGCTGTTTATGCTTTTTGGCTATTTGAATAATGCTGCTATCAACATTGGTGTGCAAATTTTTTTGTGTGAACATATATTTTCACATGAGTATATGTAGTGGTAGAATTGCTGGGTCATAATGATAACTTACATGTTACTGTTTTTAACTATTAAAGCACATTAGCTTTTTGAAGAACAACTATTCTGTTTTACATTCACACAGGTTTTTAAAGGACACTAACAACACTATTTTTATTTGCACATTTTGATTGAAAGCAAATTGTTCTATCTGTAGAGAAAAAGATTTCCCTTGGTACCAATCATCCTTAGAAGTTAAAATAAATTCAAGGCTTTAAAAGATAGAATTAAATACCTTCAATACATAAAGATGTAAAGCAATACTCAAACCCTTATTACAGCAAAGTTTATTCTAGCACCAAAGGAATTAAGTATTTTAAAATGAAAGAGAAAAAGGAAAAGTCTCAAGCGTATATAGTCAGCCAATAACTATACGCTGATCTGTACTCATAGCGACTTCCTCCTCAAAATCTCCAAATAGGTGTCTAGTAGACATTTCAAATTCAATATGCCTCAAACTGAACTCCTGTTCTCTCTTACACTCCAAACTTGTTCCTCCTCAAACTTCTGCCTAGACTCCAAACCTTGGTGTCAAGTTTGACTTCTTTCTCTCACATGTACCCCCATATCCCAGTTAGTAAATCCCATTGGCTCTTCTGTAATTAAAAATACCTAGAATTCAATCAATCCCACCATCTTTACCAGATACTTGATCTCACAACAAGGTTAATGCATCAGTACAGTCTAGTGTCAAAACACAGCCAAAATAATTGTTTTAAAACCTATGTCATATCATGTCCCACTTCTTTTCGAAGTCCTTCAGTGGCTTCCCCAACACCCCTCCATCATTCTGCTTCACCCATACCAGGCACACTTGGGCCTCAGGGCCTTTGAGCTTGTTGTTTGTTCCCTGTCACCATGGTCTTCTCCTGCGTATCACATACCTCTCAAGTCTTTGCTCACATGTCACCTTCTCAGTGAGGACTCCACCTTGCCACTCAATTTAAATTTGCCATTACCACCTCTAAACACTCTTTATCTTCCTTCCCTGTTCTATATTTCTCCATAACACTTACACCCATACAGCATGTAGTTGAGTTATTTATTTGTATTTACCTCCAACCATATAAACTCCCTTAGGGCAAGGGGGCTTACTACCAAATTTTGAGCACTTAGAACAGGGCCTGGCACATAATAAGTACTCAAAGAGTAAATGAACAAATGACAGGAAACATAAAGCTGCTCAGAAGAGATCTAAATAGAGGTCAGAAAAATATTTATGAGGAGTTAATGTACTAAATACTAAACATAAAGTTAGGATGAAAATGGAAAGCACCATTTCTAGAAAAATATGCCACAATGTGTCTGTGTTTTGCTATCCTTGCTCATTTCATTGTTTTTGAAAAGGATCTGCCCATTGTCCAATGCCAAGAACCCTTAGCTTCTGAAGAAATGAAATATTCTGGGAGTTGACAAGTTCCTGAAGTGATAATGTCCTCTTCTCAAGTGCCACATTTATGTAGAGACAAGGACTTTCATGGCCTTGGCCATCTATCAGACACACTCCCCGAATCTTCATACAGTATAGTCACAGATTTCTTGGCCACCTGACTAAAACCACTAATTGTTGAATTCACCCTCTTTGGAAGTACAATCACAGCACATTCAAACTGTAGGAATGAATGTTAAGGTGATCTTTCTTACTCCCTCACACATTTACATATAAGAAAACTAAAGTTAAAAAAAAGGAAATAAAGTGACTTGCTCCAAAATATCTTGAATAGTTACACTGAGTATTGTCAAATAGTAAGTGATACACATTGGCAAGTCTAAGAGTATTCAGACACTTGGAACAAATCATCTAAAATCCAAAACCAGACAATGTTATTTACAGAAATTAAGTAGAAATGATTATATCTCATAATATCAACTCTATCTATACATACATTAAATTTAAAAGTTACAACAGAATCATCAACAGAACTATACTTTAGCATTCAGCAAACAAAGTAAATGATGGGAAAATTTAGATTTTTTAAAAATGTATACCTCTTCCCAAAAAGAGACTTTCCTAGTTCAGTGGTAGAAATGATGAGAATTTCTAAACTTTTTTTTTTTTTTTTCAAACAGCAACTTTCCTAAGCAGTACTAGTAGTATAAGTATGTTTCTATGAACTAGTCATTTTCATGTGGGGTTCAGAGGGAGCATGGTTAAAATCTACACATTGTTCTTCACCATCACCATCACCCCCTACCCCCAACCACTACAGTATTCTAATATACTTCCGAGGGAGGTATGTCCTTGGCACTTTTACTGATAGGAATATGTTCCAGCCTTCAAGTGACTTACTATCAACTTGATGACTTAGTTATCAACTATCTCCCATCATGCTACAGAAAAAGAATTGTTAATTTCATGGACCATAATTTCTCACCAAAAACCTTTCCATAGCCCCCACCTAGTGAAATCCTACCCTGTCTTTCAAGGCCCACCCTTGTTCCTCTGTCCTGGGAATCTTTTTCTGACCATCCCATCTATGGTGCTCTTTTCTTGACCAGATGACCTGTGACATTTGTTATCTGTACCTGTCATTCAGTATACATCACACACTGTCAAGTAACATCTCTTGTACTGTCATCTTAGATGTAGCCGATCTTTTCTATGTTTGACTTGAAAGTCAAGTCAAAATCCCAAGGAGTTATATAATTGATATTCCTATCGGGGTCTTCTGGCAGGCAGAGCATTAATTCTCTTACATATAAAGGGGAAGAGTCAGAAGTCCTAAAAAAGTGATTAGGTTTAAAGTACACAACACGACCATCACTGGACTGCAATTTTAGAAGCTTTGGTTATATGAAACCAGTAATTCCCAACCTTTCAAATAAGGATGGCTTTTAATGTTGAAATGTTTTTAAAAAACAAAAAACACCCTCAGATTGTAGTCAGGTATTAAATATCTCTTAATTGAGAGGGTACATGTATTCAAAAGTATATGTGAAGTATGGCACTCATTTGGTCTACAGAGTATATTTGGTGTGCAGAAGAAATTGAGGTTCCCCCAGGACCTCAGACTGGTACTTGGTTGAATTTTGGTCCACTGTGCTGTGGACATGGGATATTACTGTCATATCAAAGAGTATTGCTACCTAACAATATTTAGGAGCAAGCAAAATATAGAAAGACAACTAAAAAATCCCCAACCCACCCCAAACCCAGCATAAAACCCTTCAGTAACTCCCCATGGCTTTGAAGTACCATATTTTAAGCAATGTAGGAATATAATAAACTTTCCTTGTGGCTTAAACTAATAAATAATATAGCATAAGGAACAAAGAAATGAACATTATAGACAAAACCAACTAGCAAATATTTGAAGGTCCATCTCGCATACAATTCCTGATTCTAGTGAAATTTCAATCCTATTTACCCACTTCATCACCCTCTTAAAAAACAAAACAAAACCCATGTGTTCCAGGAGAGGCAGAAACGTTATTCTAATCTTGGTTCAAGTCTTTTATGCAGTCACCAACAAGAACAAGCTTAAACTAATTAGCAATAAAGCATAGTGTTTAAAGGAAATTGGCCCTGCGCTCAAATCTTGGCTCAGCCACTTATTAACTGGGCAAGTTACTTAACTTCAGATAATTTACATCAAGTGCTTAACATGATCCTTGACTGGTTTTAAGGGATGAGAAAAATAGTTACTGATTAATTAAGTAATTATAATAGATATGACAACAAAGATATTCTTATCGTAACAATTCCCAAGCTTCCTTTCAATTCAAGTGAAGTTCCTTCTTATCTGGCACTGATAGGGCTATTCCAGGTGTCCTAAATCTCCACTGACCTATTCTGGTTCTACCACCTCCAGTTCTACCCTCAGCAATGACCACAGGCATTTTCTGGAAATTTGGAAAAACTTGACCATAAAAAGAAAGAAAGAAAAAAAAAAAAACAAGAGCCCACTTGCGTAAACCAAAAGAACAACAAAATCCACTTACCAAAAATGAATTCACTCAAGTAGGAATCACTGCCTTAAAAACTGAGGCAAAGCAAAAAGCCAAGAGAAAGAAAATAGTCAAGTCTCTTAAAACCCTCAGCTCCAGTTAAGCAAATGATCTGTTTGACGATTTTAAGCCCAAACTTTAAACATCATCATCACTACTGTCTGCGTGCACCATCAATAACCAGAACCACTAATGACGTATGCCTCATTAAAATAATTTTCTTTACCACTTTTAAGTTAATGATGAGTTCACTATTGCTATGCTATTTTTAAACACAAAGTCTCAACAACTTCTTAGTTTCTCCTTTCCCATGCGTTTCAACAAGTGGAGAATTAGTTCTTCATCATGTGACTAGGCCTCCTGCTGGGAAGCATAATTAAAATTAAGCAAGCAGCAACTCCACTTGGTCCCAAGATTCTGTCAAATCCTTCAATAAAGCTGAGTCTGGTTTCTCAAAGCCAGATGAGAGTTTCCTAAACAAAACTTGGGGCTGTTCAACTTGACCAAGGCCATTCAGTAGATGGCACTCTTCCCTTGAGCCCAAATTAAACAAGCTCAAAGAAACGTGGTCTTTGACATTCAGGTGTGATAAAAAGCAGGGATTCTCTCTTCAAAGTACTTAACTGATAGTCACAATCCCTCCAGAAATACATTCATCAAAAGCAGATGGTCCAACCAGGCACTTTTAAAAGAGCCCAGGAAAGTTCAGATTATAAAACATCAAACACAACATAAAATCACCTTAACTTAAGTGACTACCAAGCAATCAGCTTCTCAGAGCCTTCACTATTTTAAGCAGATTCACTGTTCTGACTCAGGCATAAAATGTTCCTCCCCTAATACATTCTACTATAGAGGTGACAGCCTTTCAGTGGCCAGCAACCAGATCCTTGACTACCTATCGAATATTTCATTAGGGTATTTAACGGTACCAAAATGTTTAGAGAGCTGTGATTTTTTGTAATTATCAATATTCACTATGACTAATAAAAGATGTATTACTTTCAACATTTTTTGGCTGCAAATAATTTTTGATACTCACTTAAGAAGAATCAAACATCCTAATACAAAAGTATTATAAATATAGTTTTGTAAAACAAAAGTGTATAAGGTAGTATGGATTTCCAATTCATTAATATGTATTTTACTTTAATACATAATGGATCACAACTATTACATGATGAGTAAGGTTTCATATTTCTGTTTGAGATCTTTTATTAAAATTTAACAAACTGACAGTTGTGGCATGAGATGGAAATTCCTTTTAGTGTAACCTCCAGTTGAAAGCCAAACTTTTCAGCAACATGATAGGACTCACCTTAAAAATTCTACCTTTCTCTAGAAAAGATAAAACTCAGCAATAGAAGTCATAGAAGGAAGTCAAGAGGAAAACTTTTAAAGTTAAAAAAACAAAAACAACTGTAACACACAGCAAGTGGAGAAAAGAAATAAGACTAATATGTTAATTCACTGCCGATCTCTCTCCCCTTTTCACCTCTCATCCTTAATGCACTTAAGCCCATTCACAAACCCACTTGAGCTCTGACCATCGCCTTTCCCCAGCCATTCCTTAGATATTAAAAGGATGACCTTAAACAATCTTTTTCTTATGTATTAATAAGACAAATGAGATTAAAAGTGACAATGCAGTTAACAGTTGCTGGCTTTAATTTCTGAAGGATTAAAAGTAGAGTGTTCTTCAAGAGTCTCTGGGGGAGGCTTTGATCACAAAACATACTTATTTAGACATACCAAATAAACTCAATTACTTTCTCCATGAGGATACTAAGTAAACTCATCTTTTTGTTATGGCTTTCAGCCATTCCAGAAGATCAAAAAATGACAGGATGAGAATACTGTATGGAAAAGGAGAAAGGAAATGCTGTCCTTGCAAAGGATGAGCTGAGCCATTATGGAAGAACTTCACAGAAACATTGCTGATGATGACAAATTAAAGGCATACATCAAGTCCCCAAGATAGTGAAAACTCAGCACTTCTGCAGTCTGATTGCTTTCTACATCATTGGAATTCCAGCTCCCCTAGCAGGCAACCAACAACAGTCGTGGCAGCTGAATAAAGCAAGCTCTGAACTCAGACCTGCGCTATCCTTCCCCTCTTCCATCCAAGGAGTGAGTACTTCCTAGGTGGAAGATGGGGGAGTAAAATATTATGAGAATAAGTTTAAAGGGGTGTGAGTTACCAAAAAGAATAAGTTCACATATGTTACTTAGAGTTAGATTTTCATCTGGCTTAATTCGTTACTTGCCTTAATGTTGACTTGCCTTAGCACACATTGTGAGCATTAAAACTTGTAAATTCTCTTTTATTAATACATACAGTATACTTCTTGAGAACACTCAAGATTTTAAGAACACTATGTCGTTACTGCCCTTAAGTTTCTTAAAAGTATTTTTACCCCCTGGCTGGCTGGTTGTAGAAAATTTTTATCCTATGGAAATCACGTATGCCTACTGCAGAAAAATGAATTTCATAACCTGAGGTTCAAACTGTAGCATTGTTTGAGGAGGTAGCAATCTTAAACGCTAGTTAATATACTACCTATATATACAGCAATACCCTAGGCCCAGTTTCTGGCAATTTGAAACACACAGGTTTCAAAGTTCACAATTAAGCCTGAACCAACACCATTTATCTTTGAAAGTAAATGTGAAGTTTATGGTGGTGATTCAGATCAGACTGACATTAGGGGAAAGCTCAGTTTAGATCTAAAATAATTACAAAGATATAACTATATTTCAAAGCCTATACATCTTTTACAATAACAGTACAGCTTTTGCATAGTTCAAAACTAGTCTGTACTATCTTCCTAAGAAGGAAACTTACTAGAATGGTAACCCTTTCAACACCAAAGATGGGTTCCATCCACTTCACACATTTTGGTGGTCAAGTATGGACAGCCACATTTATTCTTTAAGGTTTCTAAGATATTCCTCACTAAACTGCTCCTTCAGTTTAGTAAGTAATGTCCCAGAAATCTAAAAGATTATTAATGTAGCTTTTCAAAGATACCCAACAAAAACCAGTTTAAGAAAACAAGAGACTCTGATTCTCTTCTATACTGTCATGTAAGGCTTTAGGGTAATTTACACATTTCTTAACATTCAAATGTGTTCAACTGTATAAATAATTTTGAATATTTTGAATCTTGTCCAGATATTGTAAAAACTAACATTATTAAAATACACATGAAATAAACAAAAAGTTCCCTCACACTCTTTTCCTCTAACATTTTTGGTGTTTAGTTACCGTTCTTGTTCTGTGCATACTGTTGGTACTCAAGTACTGCATGAATGTCAGTTGAATAATTTTTAACCTTACCTGAAAGGAAAAGTATCTCCCAAGTAGCATGTTTACATGCATGTGTGTCCATAACTAGCTACTGCTGAAGGAAATAATTAAATTCATCTAATTATTATATATAAGGGATAGTGGATTTTTTTCTTTCAAGCCATAGTCAATGAAAGACTTCTAACCTATATGATTTAGAAAGGATCCTTAACATGTATAACACATTACAGTAAAAATTCGAGACTGTGTTGGCTTTTGGCCCAGAGACTTTAGTCTCTGGCAGAACCCGAGAGACTACATAACAGTTTCATCTCTAAATACTCTGGCATGGACTTCAAGATCAAATGATAAAGCCTTAACATAGAAGACGTGAAATAAAGTATTAGGGCCCTCATTTCGAATCTTGATGACACAGCCTATGACGGCTCAATTAATTTCAAATAGGGTATCATCTAGGTTTAAATGGAAAAATAGCACTCTGGATTAGACATTAAAATTGTTTTTCTATTCAAACTCTACAAATTTAGTATTTCCAAAGAAATCAGAAATAGCACTGAATATTAATTGTAGCCAAAAAATTAGTGTTTATCTAATGTAAGAAACAGATTAGTTAGTAACCTGTGTCTTAAAAACAGCATGAGCTTTTTTAATTCAACATATGCTTGTTTTTAAACATTTTCCCTTACATACATCTCACTAAATTGTCAACAAATGACTTATCAGCTCTCGACAATAACTGTAAACATTACTTAAAATGGCTCCTAATTTAGGTTATAATTAATTTGCTTGACCTATCAACTACACTGGTGAAGCAGCAACACACAGTTCCTTGAGGAATGTGAGTGGCAAAGCATAAGGCACAAGTTTTATCTTTTCACTTGCAGCTAATTCTAGTAGGCAACTTGGGTGGAATTGAGAGCAAATATAAGTTAAAATCTACCTCAGGTGGATAGGGTGTAGGTAATCAGAAGATGAAGCTCAATGATTTAGTGCAGAACCTGAATCTCTAGTATGTGCATTAGTGCCCACTGGGCCAGTTGGAGCGCTATATACCTGGCAAGCTTTAAAAAAAAAAAAGCAGCTTTAATGTAATTAGTAATTAAAAAGATAACATACTTTAGCTCAAATTCTAGCATCCTAGCTAAACATACGTTCTGTGAGAATCCTCTTCTAAAGTCAAAGGTGATTCCACTTAATGTAGATTAATCGCCACCCTCCAGATTTAATCACAACCTGTTGGTGGTATTAATATGGGAGGGTGTGGCTAAACATGACACATGCACACCTGTAATCCTGGGGATACTGTGAAGTATCATTGATTTGCAGCTGTTACCAGGGGTATAATGGAGTTTAAGGGCCCACTAGTTACATGGACTTACTTTTGAGCCAGACCCTGAGTTCAGAACCAGCCTGTGCCATCTGGTAGCTGTACGCCTTGGGTAAAATACTTAACCTCTCTGAATCTGTTTAGTCATTGGGTTGTCATGAGGATTAAGCAAATTAAATCATATAAAGCTGTGCCTGGCACAGAGATAAAGCAAATAAATATCGACTGTTACAGATATTTGCTGAGTCCTCACTTGGTGGGTAGTATGATATGACCACCTTCAAAAAAGGGTCATTTTATATACTGATGATATTATACACATAAAACACTTAGCCCCACACTATATTCTAAACACTTCACATATAACAACTGGGTTAAGCTAAGGTTCTTCTATTACTGTTCCACAACATTCTACAAACTCAGTTTGTTCAGAGTTGGCTTTCTCTGCTTTTATGTGATTTCTTCCCTCAACAGAAATGCTTCTTATACCCTGATGTCATGTGTAACTGCTGCCTAGTACTGCTCCCAGGACTGCTAACAAAGTGCTTTGACAGGTGACACTAAACAGCTAACAACCTGTATAGGCTTAAGTATGAGAAAAGCATACAAGATAGGCCCACTTCAGGAAGCCTTACCACCTGTGATGTTGAGCCCCACCTTGTATCTAGGTTTTAGGATGGTGTGTAGGAGGTGAGCTGGTACTATGTCCTCTGAGTCTCAAAAGACATTTTGGCCTGGCTAGTGTGGCTCAGTGGACTGAGTGCCAGCCTGGAAACCAAAGGGTCACCGGTTCGATTCCCAGTCAGGACAAATGTCTGGGTTGCAGGCCAGGTCCCTGGTAGGGGGTATGAGAGGGGCAACCAAGTACACATTGATGTTTCTCTCCCTCTGTTTCTTCCTCCCTTCCCTTCTGTCTAAAAATAAATAACTAAAGTCTTTAAAAAAAAAACATTTGGTTTTACAAAGACCAAAACCATACTTTAAAGATCATTAAGCAGAACACACACTAGTTCCAATGTAACATTATTGAAAAGGGGAGTTAGCAAAGTACACAGTATAATTTTGTTCTTTTTCAGGACATAAAATTTACATTCTGAAAATACAATCCTTCTATCATGCAAAATATTTCCTGGATATATGGTCACCTATGTCACATGTCAAATGTTTACCAAATGTTTCCTGTTATCACACATGTAAAATAGCTATGAAATACTGAATGCATCATAACCAACTATTCCAAGGAGTATTAAATGATGTTTAACATTCAAAACAGATATACCACTTTTTTCTTCTCCAAAAGCAACTCTGACCAACATACCAGAAGGTCAGTATTAAGAGTTAGCAGACTGAACTCTTTAGAAAGATGGAAAGTTAAACACAGCAAAAGTGGCCATTTTTTTTTTCTGGTCCTCCCTCTGCAAAGTTAATGTGCTTAATTTAAGATAAGGAAATGAGTTACAGTGCAAATATAATGTAGTTGAGACTTAGATATAAAAACTAGATGTATGCTCCAAAAGCAACTCAACCCTGTTAATGTGTTGATCTCATACCTAATCACACAAAAATTTTAATAGCATCTTAATTTTCAAATGACAAATTACGTTGTACTCTTATTCTCTTTAACAACACCCTCATTAGAAGTCTTCTAAAGCCAAAATTAGGATGCACTGGGCATGATGCAGAAGCACTCAATTCCCATTTCAAGAAAAGCAACCATTTTATACTGCTATGTCTAAAATGTATAACTTAATGTAATCGTGCACACACATTTATGTAGCTGGTTCCAATTTCCAGGACCTTATCAACTCCTTCATCACACTTGCATATAATCGCCATGTAAAAGCCTCATGGTTGAATTAAATTCCATTTTCTCTCCATGCCACTCCAGCAGTCAACTGCAAGAGCACATGTGCCAAAGAAATCTGTGGTTTTCCTTACGCTCCCATCTTAAACGGGCACCCAGTTGCAATTAAATCTCTGCAACAAAAAAGTTCACCTGAGGCCATTCTTGGCATTTTAATAGAGGCCTAGCTTATTCTACCTGTCTCTATGGTCTTGCCTCAGCTATAATAGCATACCTCCAAAGAAGCTGGACGTGCCCCAAACACCAGCGAACCGGACCTGCTGCCAACTCTGCTCGTCACCCCGGGTAGGAAGCTCAACCTAAGGAACACGTGTACGTTTCCAGGGAATAGGGGTGGTGGTGGGGGTGTCTGTAGGTGTCTTGGGGGGATGGAGTCGCGGATTACAAGAGAAGGTGGTTGAACACTTTCAACTTTTAAGAAAAGTTTTTTACATAACAAAAGCAAACCAAACCAAGACCTCTCCCTTACCTGCACCTTTTCCAAGAGCGAGAACCTCCCACCCTCCTGGCGCACACCTTTAGAGTTTAAGGTACCCAGGTCACTGAAGCTTCAGCTACCGCTGGAGTTTTATAACTCCCCGCCCTCCCGGGGGAAACCAGAGGACTCGGGAGAGTCCGGCCCACCCCGCGGCTCCTAGGGACGCCCCGCGCAGATCCACTACCCTCGGGCTAGCTCTTAGGTCCCATTCCCGCCCCTGGAAGGGAGAGGGGGTCACCTGAGGCCGCAGAGGCAGCCAATAGGAAGTCCCCTCGGCCCAGAGGGCCACCACGCTCTCTACACCCGCGCGACCCCCTGGAAGGGTCCCCACACCCCAGCCCGCGCAGACGACCGCCGTCCCCTCTAGGAGGGGCTGAACCACAGCGCCTTCTCTCCCCTCAGGATTACCTTGCAGCGTGCAGCCGGCTTTGTGCTCCCCTCCCTCTTTCTCCGCGGCGCGAGTGCTGCAGCGGCCGGCGGATCTGCTGCCGCAGCTTCTTAAGCGCCGCACCGTTCCGGAGGGGAGGACAGACAAGGGGAGGGCAGAAGAAGGGGAGGGGGCGTGAGGAGGGAGGGGCCTGGGCGCGAAGCCCTGTGTAGCAGGAAGCGGCGACACCTGAGTCGCCGAAGCCTCGAGCTTTCGTTCCGTTTTTAAAAATACAATATAAACCCCACTCCGTCCCCTCCCGCCCCTCGTCCTGGCGACCGTTACCGACTGGCGGAACGCGCTCTGGCGTGACTGGCCTAGCGCCCCTGGAGCGCCCGTGGCTCCGCCCCTAGGCCCACACGCATCCCTGGCTCCGCCCCCTATAGGCCAGCCTCTCGCAGCCCCCGCGCGCCCCTTGGTTCCGCCCCTTGGGCTGCTGAGCTTCTTGGACCCGCCCCCCGGGAATCACAGGGTGTCCCTGACTCCGCCTCCCCAAGGCCACGCCCCTCTCGGCCCCTCTTGCTCCCCACCAAGCCTTGGCCTTTCCCCTTGCGGCCCCCTCCACACTCTTTGGCACCAAGTCAGTGAAACCGCGGTCCCCTGGGCCTCGGGGAGGATTTTGGCGCAGGGCTGCCGCCAGACACCTCTTTCTCCGGCTACGCAGCTCGGATCCGCGGCGTCCCCGGAGGTTGGAGGGGGAAAACTACCCTGATGGAAACCCGACTACAAGGGGAGGTGGGACGCCTCGGAAATGTCGCCCGCCCTAACCTGAGCGAGACCCCCAGTTCTGGAGGCTCAGCCGCCTCTTTAGGAGTCAGCCTATGCTGGCCACACTGGTTGCTGGGTCTTCAGGGTTAGGTCACCGCTGAGGTTCAAGCTCTGCACGCCCCCCATTGGAAGACCCTGGAGTTTTCTGAGCACAGCTGTCAGTGGGGGCAGCTCTTCCCCCTTAGCTCCACAGAGGGGCAGGGCAGGGGCTCTCAATCCTACGCTTCGACCCATTTAGGGTCTTCATCCCCACTTTGTCCCCTGGCCTTGTGACTTTATGAGAGCTGACCTCTTGGAAGCGAAAAGTCTAGGCACCTCCACCCTTCCAAATGAATCTGGGCCCTGGCAAACTTTGGCAACACTCAGTTGAAGGGAGGTGGATCCATCCACAGGTGACACTGGGCCGTGCACTCCCGCTGCCCAGACACGTTTCTCACCCCAACCTATTCTCCAAATAGACCTCCCAGCAACACACACACCTTTCTCTGCCACCCTCGACTTGCACATCCCTCCTGCTGCACCCGTCCTCCACTGGCACGAATCCACTCCCAAGCACACCCCTCCAAGCGCCATTCTGGTTATTCATGGTCCCTTGGGTCAACCCCACCCTAACACACACAACAAACTTCATTCCCCACCCTACACCTCTTCGTTTCCAAGGCACTGGCAACAGTCCATTTCATTTCCTTCCTCCTCTGCAGACTCTTTCCCCTCAAATACTTCATGCCATCCCCTCATCTTCATCCCCTCCCTCTCTTCTAAAAATGTGCTAATTAAAATGTAGTTTCCTCTTCCTACACATGAAGTGTGGAAAATGAATATTTGACACAAACTGTGCTTCATTTATCTTCATTTTCTCTTTTCACTGGACTAAGGCTATAGAAATTTTAGTCTACCACCATCTCCCGTCTGCTCAAAACCTAGCTATGCCTTTTGATTTTTAAATACTCCTAAGGGATAATGGGGAACGCTTCCTGGTTTTGGGGAGAAAATACTTTTAAAATGCTCAGTCTGTCATTTTTATTTTGTATTTCAAAATATCTGCAGTGTTTGAGAGAGAGATTGGGAGTGGCTGGATGTTTCCTTGTATTTAAAAAGCAAAAAAAAAAAAAAAAAGAAGAAGAAGAAAAGCTTTGCATGCATCAAGGTTAGCCTTTTTGTGAATAGCAAAAAAAAAGTATGTTAAGAGCACATATCAGACAATAGTCTCTACTATACAGGGCATTTGCCAGTCACAAATCTAGACACCCCCCCCCCCCATCAAAGGAAAGCAAATTAACACATTTTAAGCATGTCTGATGAGCAATCTTTTCCATGATCATTCCCTTTCCCACAGTTTCTGTGCAAAATGGATGAAAGATCTGCTTACCCGCTGAGGACCCAAGGCTTTCTTGTGTCCAGGGCAGTAGACGCGTGTGTCTTCTAGGTGTGGATTCTGCAATGCTGCACAGAAACCCGCTGCAGCCTCAGACCCGTGGTGGCAGCAGAGGCAGCCAGCAGCCAGCAGCCAGCAGCCAGGAGCAGCAGCAGCAGCAGCAGCTTCCCCCAATGCTGAGTAGTAAAGTGTGTGACTTAGTAGAGAGAGACTCCACAATTAGCATGAGGCGCTTGCTTATAAGAGAGGAGGCGGAATCTTTCTTAAAGGAATGGGTTTGGTTTTTCCTCCCCACTATTGCTTCATAAGAAGCAGAAGGGGTGGAAGCAGAGAGGGTTTTTTGGACTGAATAAAGCAGTACGGCTGTGGGAGGTCAAGGTTAAAATTAACTGGGTGATCAAGGGACCGATTTAGTGTGAGTCAATGAAATGCTAGAAGCACTAGTTTTAAAGAGCCCTGCTAACTTCAAACATTGGGGTCCATGGCAAAAATAAAGCCATGTGCCTTGAAACTGATTAGTATTTTCTGTTAATACTTAATGTTCAATCATTGCACCCAAATGAAAACTATAGAGAGGGAGGTTGTTTAGTATTTAATACAAGAATGTGAAAAGAATAATAAAATAAAACTGATTTATGTAATTGGAAGCATTTATGTGTTTAGCAGGAGTCAAGCCCTACTAACACTTGCAAGCATACCTGGGATTTCAGTATCAGTATTAGGAAATATTATTGACAGAGGGTAATCTGTATTCATGTTATAAAAATCCCAATATTATTTATAGAAAAACCAAAAATATATATAACATCTAAAATAATTTTAGAAAATAATAGCAGAGTACTATGCTATTTCAGTGGCAATTCAAAGGTCAGCAAAGTTAAACTCACAAGCAGATTAACTTTAAATGCATGGGAATCTTCTATTTAAACTATTAAAATGTGTCCACATGTGAGGCATTTGAGAGACTACATTATAACTTTACATTTTATTTTTGATAATATTCCTTGATGTAAGCACTGAACATCTGTAATTTTTTCCTTCATAGGTAAATGAAGAGGTGTGGTCTTGATATCTATAGAGAAAAATACAGAAAATGTTCTGCAACTGATTTTCTTTGTACAACCTTTTTAACTACTTGTGTGATACTAAGCAAGTAAGTAAAACTTTTTTGTTTCATAGCTCCCTGTTTTGTAAAATGGGACAATGGATTAAATTTTTCTTTAGCATTCCAAAATACTATGATTTTTTGACATTTATATGTTTGTATTTTTGTTATTTAATTCATGTATGCCTCACTCTAAATTACTTTTCCTGAAAACTTGTGTTAAAAATAAATATTTTAAATGTATAACCAGGCTTGTTATTTATCATCATTCAGAATTATTTTGCTAATCAAATAATCATTTTTGTAAAGTGAATAAAGTTAATTTTATGTGACTTATGATAAATTTTCCTGAAGCAGGATTCTACTATATTGCTAAGGATATTACAACTGGAAAAATAATGTATGTTTGATGGCAATGAAAACATTTAAAAACTGGAGCATCATCAGGTGGTAGAGTTGAAATAGAGTTTAGAGCTCACTGACTCTAACCCTGTAATATCATAAGTGGAAAAATTGGAAACAACAGAGAAGCAAAATGGGGACAGAGTAGGGACAGAGGTGGGATTGACTCTGAGTCTCTACTTTTCACTCACAATGCAAATAAACAACGCATATGCACATAACACACTATTTCACATACCCACGTTGGCAGCTGAGCGGGACCTGTCACAACACAAACAAAGGTAGTTTCACTCAATGACGCTATTTGTGTACATGTAGCATAAACTAAAGAAATACAGCAAACGTACTTATCATGTGTGTAAACACAAACACAAATTTTGCCTTCTGGTTAAAAGGCGTTTATGCTACAAATTAAAAAAAAAATTGTCCAGGGAAATTTTTTTGCTTATTTGTTTTTTTTTTTAATAGTGACCTCCAAGGAAACTTACAACACTCATTAGCAAATTCTTGCTCATGTTCTACCGGAATGACAGGGTCTTCAACTCTTGTCCTGTCAGTCTCCCTGTGCCCATCAGTACCTCTGTTCCCTTTTGTCTACATGCCTCTCAAGAGCAAAAGTTCATTTTGGAGCCAAGCAGGGGAAAGTATTTTAGAGAATTAAGGCTAGCCTTCAGAGATGCTTTCTGGAAGTTACTTTTTGGGCTAGATACTAACATTGTCTCTTCAATCCTGATCTGGCATTCCTGATACGGAGCCTGGAACTAACCTAAGCCCACTCTCTCCAGTTTCAAGGGAGTGTTACAGTTAAAGTCTGTGTTATGTTGGGTGACATAGAGAATTTTGTGTTTTGTGTACTTGACAGGACAATTTTATCATCTTGATTTTTAATTAATTAATTGTTTTTATCTTCACACAAGGACATTTCTTCATCTCTTTTAGACAGAGAGAGAAATGTTGACGTGAGAGATAAACATCAATTGGTTACCTCCTGTAAGTGCCCCAACTGGGGACCAAAGCTGCAACCTAGGGTACATGTCCTGACCGGGAATCCAACCTGAAACCTTTCAGTTACCGACCACAGTCAAACTGCCTGAGCCACACTGGCAGGGCTCACTTTGATTTTTTTAAAAAAATGACTCCAATAAGAAGCGGATTGAAGGAAATCAGTCACCCACTTTCTGCATTTGTTTTTGTTTATCTTGCTTTTCTGCAAGGAAGGCATTTTATTTTGTCTACCAGGTGATAATGACAAATGCCTGTATAAGGCAGTTGTCTTATAATTTTGAGCAAACCCCTCAAATTAAATGCATTTCTTGGTAAACTCCCAAAAGTGCTAACTAAGCACAGTCTCTTGTATAAAGACACTTTAAATAGATACTTTAAAAAATGAATACACAAATTAATTAATGAATAGCCCCCAAAATATCTAGAAACTGATTACAAAGTGTTTTTGTTTGTTTGTAATTTGCATTGTCTAAAACCACGGATTCTATTCTCTACCTCCCTTTTCTAATACAGTCATTATCTGAGAGAAACAATCTCCTTTCTATAGAGCTTTCTAGGCATGCCTGATTTGTATTCTCCATTTAAATTGTAGCCACAAATCTCCACATGAACTCTGGGGAGATCAAACAGTAGCGGACACACTTTCTGCCAAGAAAACACAGGCTTAAGTTTCAAAATTCTGGTGCTGTAGTTCTAGCTGTTACCCCAACTGATTGTGTGACCTCTAACAACTTTCTTGACATGCTTATGACTCAGTTTAGCCATCTTTTAAGTGGCGGTGGTGGGTGGAAGACCTGCTGTACCTACTTCATAGGGCTGTTGTGAAATTCATATGACAAAATAAATGTAAAAATGCTTTGAAATTTTTAAAGCACTATGTAAATATAAGGTATTATTATAGGCAGATGTACTTAAAACCAAATATCTAGTTCAAGGGACTTTACCCTAAACAACCTGTTTTACTACTTACTGTTTCAGAAAGCAAACAGGCTTATCTCTCTCCCTGTGTGCGTGCGCGCGCACACACGCACAAGCCTGCTGCTCCCAACGTAACAACTTCTCAGTTCTGAAGCTTTCCTCTTGTCTGGGAAATATACATCTGCAGTTGAATATGAAAAGGTAAGAATTTACAGAATGACCACACCCCTCCCTTCCCCCAAATTGCTTTTTTTTAATGCTCTCAGAAAAGTAAAGTCAGTGAAGCACAACAGAATTTTCATACTGCGTAATGTCATGTATTTCATCAGTGGGGTTAGATGAGCCATTCATTTGAGACTTGGCCGTGCTACATACATTTTGATCACCCTTTTATGCCAAGCCCATCTGGAAAGTACTTGGGCAACAGAGCAGGAAGGACTGACAGGGAACTCATGCTAATGAGTTCTCCGTTCCCTAAGGAGACATAATCAGGGTAATACTCAAAGATTCATCAACATATTTTATTAGCACTTGGCGACCTATATGGTTTATTTTAAAGAAATTACCTCAGCTAAATATCAGACAGGTCCTTATACAACTGCTTAAGTAATCAGGCCTGATAATTTCTGTCACATTAATGAATTATCACCCTCAGGGTTCTCTTTTTTTTTGTAAAGATATTTATCCTTGGTTATTCATTTTCCATTTGGTGAGCCTTTTAAAACTATCACAGCTAATAAAAAACTTCTAATAAACAAACAACTAGTAAATAAACAATTGCTATAAATAAGATAGTCCAAATGAGAGGCCTACTGATAGGTAGGATGCAAAAACATACAAAATCAATTTAAATTATCTATTTCTGCGTAGATTACACAGAATATAAAGTGAACACAAAGCATGCCATTGCTATGTGAATCCTAAAATATATCAGTTTACCTATGTATCTTTTCACATATAATCATGTCTTAAGATTTCAACTAGTTTTTAATACACGCACACATACACACATGAATTACATGATTTTAAAACAGTATTTTAATTCTTAAGGCACTATTTCTAGAATATGATCAGGAACTATCTTTAACAGAAATACTTGTAATTTGCCTGGTCTAAAACAATTAACTCCATTCTTTACCTTTCATGAATTAGTAATTTCCTAAAATGCTGATTCCTGGGCCTTATCCTGAAATTACAATTTCTTTGGGTGGGCCCCTGGGTTGAGGGTTTTTTAAAGCACCCTGAGTGATTCTCTTGTACAGCAAAATTTGGGCACTAGTATCCTATAGAAACAATGCAACGTGTGTAGAATCTCAGAGATACAATGAGTGAAATGTAGGTGGATCCTTTTTAATTATGTGAGAGGGATTTGGGGAAGAGATTAACTTTGGCTCCACATTTCTCTGGGGTAAACTTGGGCAAGGTATTCACCTCTCTGAGTCCTACTATCCTCATCTGTAAAATAATACCTGCTTGTGTTGTTGTGAGGGTTAAATGCCATGCGGAGAGCTTCTGCTCTGATGCCTGACCCATAATGGAACTTAAGCACATGTTCATTCCCCCTCTCCACCTTCAAAAATGAGTTTCCATGTGCATTCATCTTGTCTAGTGTACTTAGTGTGCATGGTAGGGACATTTGAACTCACAACTTAATGATAGCTAATATTTTTGGTTCTTATACTATGCCAATACTGAATGGTTCATAAGCATTATTTTATTTCATATCTACAATAACCCTTAAAGATAGGCAGTATTATTTTCATTTTAGAGATGAAGGAACTGAGGCTTAGGGAGGATAAGTAACTTGCCAGGATTTCAGAGCAAAGAATTAGTAGAGCTGGGATTCAACCCCGGCTTTCTGACTCCAGAGCCTGACTGTTCATTATGCTGTGCGTTTTATATATTCTTTAAGTGCTTAGATTCCAACATATGAGCCAGTCCCTCGGAAGGAATATGCAACTGCAAAAGTGGAGTATACAAACATGCCAGATATACAGACAAATGAACACCATCATTTCCCTATTTTTGAAGCCTTTTTAAGTTGCCTAAAACTATATGGCATATAGTAGCTGTTCAAAAGTATTTATTGAATTGAATAGAAGGCAGACCTTTCACCAGGACACTGTTTAAGCAGCTGATATATCTAAAACCATATTCTAAATTATAAATCAAATTGGTTTGATTTTTCAGATCAGTTTATAATCTGACATAATACAGATCATGAAATTTCAGGGCTATAGACCATTGTTTTATTTGTAACAAATAGTTCTTGAGTACTTGCTATAAATTATGAACTGGCACTGGGAAGATTAAAAAAAAAACAAAAAACAAACCTTTTTTACAATGTAGCCTGTGCCCTAAACATCTAGTTGGGAAATAAAACACAAATGTATGAAGCAGTTATATTGCAAAATCATCACATATGAGATAATAAATGTGAAACTCCTAGCAAATGGTAAATGTTCAATATATGCCTGCCTTATTATCAATATTTTCTACTTTAATTACTATTAAGACATAATTCTTATAGTTTTATCAACAATAAGAAGATATAATTATTGTTATAGTTATCATTTAATGAGTGATTATGTGTTAAGAATTGTGCTTGACATAATATACATTACATTTAATAATCTTGTCAATCCTGTTAAATCAGAATTATTACTACTATTTTTCAAATAAAGAAACTAAGGCTCAGACAGGTTAAAAAACTTGCCCAAGGCATGCATTTAACAAGTATACCAGCGTCAAGCTAAAGGGTATTTATAAAGAGTTTAAAAGCAGTTGGGGAAGAGAGGTCATTTTTTGCTGGAGGTAACAGGGACAACTCTGAGAAGGAAGAGCAAAACTGTGATGGGAAAAAGGTGGAGGAGAATGGCCTTTGATAGTGGCAGGAAAAACATATGTACTTGTTTTGTGAGACAGGTCCCCCAGCACTTTGCTCAGGGCCATGCTTATGGTGAATGCATGACCTAGGCCTCTTCACTGAACAGAGACTGAAAAATATGAGGTGTGTTTGTACAACAAGTAAACCTGTTTGCCTGGAATGAAGAGTTTGTACAGGCCAAAGTTAGAATTAATGTAGTTCCCCAACTCACATCCCTGAAAACTCAGTCTTCATTTTCTGGTAGTCTGTTTAGGCAGCACCATCTCCAGTTACCTTCCATTAATTCACTCATTGTCATTCACTGAGGCAACAGTATTTATTGAACTGTTACTATGTGCCAGCCACTGAGTGCTAGGAATAGCCCAGTGGAAAAAACAGACCAAAAAAATCCTTGCACTCATGAAGCTTTTATTGTACTGGGAAAACACAGATGTTCACATATAAACCAATTAATAAATAAAGTTATTTCAGAGGGCTATGAAGAAACAGACCAATGAAAATGATTAGGGTGGGGTTGGGGTGCTACTTTAGTTGAGATGGATGAAGAAGGCCTCTTTGCGGAGGTAACATTTGAGCTAAGACCTAAATGATCCCGAGTTATCAGCTGGAGAGAAAAGAAAGTTCAAAGGTCAAGAGACAGAAATGCTTGACAGTTGAGCACTGTGAGCAGGAGACAGGGTGGCCCCAGATTAGGCCAGAGAGCTGAGCAAAGACTAGAGCATATAGGCTTAGCAGATCAGGGGAGGGTTTGACTTTTGGAAGGTTTTAAGCAAGGAGGGGATGAGGTCTTGTTTACATTTTTCAAAGTTCACTCTCACTGCTGTGTTAAGAATGGACTCTAGAGAGATGTGATTAGAGACAGGGAAGCCAGTCAGGAAGCCACTGAAGTTATCCATACGAGAAGAAATGGGGTCTTGCTGTAGGCTGTGGAAATGAGGAGTGATCGGACTTGGTGTGTGTTTTGGAGGTAGAGCTGACATGACTTGCTGACAGAGCATATGTGGGGCAGGAGGCAGAGGGGAGGGATGGTAAAGAAAAGGAAAGAAAGAGAGGAATCAATCCAAAATGACCCAAAGGCCTCTTTGGCTTGAGCACGTGGGGGGTTGGGGGCACAATGATCCGAGACAGAGAAGACTTGAGAAGAAATAGTATGACAGGTAAAAGTGAACACAGCTGTTGGGTCATGTTAAGCTTGAGATCACCCTCTTCTCGTCAGAGTACTTATTCCACTCTATAATTATCTTGTTCATTGTTAATTTCCTCCCCATAAGAACCTTCAAACAGGCAAAAAATTGGTTTATAGTGTTCATGGTTGTATCCCTAGAGCCTAGAACACTAGCTGGCACAGAGTGTCTGCTCAATTAGTATTAGGATTTGTTGAGTCTGTTTCAGTGATTCTCACACTTAAGTGTGTGCATCAAAACCACCTGGGCAGCTCATTAAAGTTTATAATCAACCTTCACCCTAAGCCCTCCCCACCAGGACTTTGCTTTAGTAGGTGAGGGGGATGCACTCAGGAAACTGCATATTTAGCCAGCACTATAGATGGGCAGTGGTTTGCATTCTAAACCAGTGGTTTAGATGTATTAGTATTCATTCAAATATTTACCTTAGAAACCACATTTCAGCACCATACCAAAAGGCTACAAAGTATGGCTTTAAGGATTAATGTTATTTTCAAATACACTCAAATCATAAGGTGTTGATTTGAAAGACTTTGAGAGAAAACCACTCAAAAAATCCTGGGGTTCCTACTATCTCATTTGCCATATATGTCATCATTAGGGACCAGGAAGGGGCCTCTTAGAAGGGCCCTTCACGTGGAGAAAGATGGCCACCTAAGTGTTGGCACAGTCCTCTTGGATTACCACATCTCTGGCTGTGTGCCCCACACCTAGTTACAGGTGTGTGAAATTCCTTTACTTGATGATAATAGTAAAAGGATGTTTTTGTTTGCATAGCATCTATTCCCTTTCCCAGTAAGAATGCTCCTATATTCCTTTGTGGAACCTCTTTTCTCCGCATTGCTGCAGTCCTGATGCTGTGCCTTCCCCCTGGGTAAGGAGTTGGCACCAAGGTGGACCGACCAGATGTTCTCGACACAAAGACTTAAAACGATCGGCATTATCTTGAGGGAGGTCCTTGAGGAGAATGCCATTGGATACTGCTACGAGGATCTCCCAGACTGACTTGGCCCCTGTCTTCTAATTCCTGATTCTCCAGTTTTTCCTTCAATTCTATGAGCCAGGAGCCTTAGTCTTTCAATAAATTCCTGTCGTGCTTAAGTTAGAGTGGCCTCCCTTGCTCTCGATCTAATCTATGACACGGCAATTAAAATCCTTGCAATCTGTAATTAGAGGTAAAGCTTTTAAACCAAACCCTTCCTAGGAGCAGGAACACATTGATCTAAGTTTTCACAAGTGTGAGTGTCTGAGAGCAGAGCCTGCACAGCACTGTTGTCAGGCAGAGGAGGCTGGAAGGGACCCATCAGTTGTACCACTGAGGTCAGAGGTAAAGGGATGTCTGGGACATGACACATAAATTTCACTTCACAAGTTTGCCCTGAGTTTACACATGAGATAAACACCTTGCTGGAAACTCTCAATACTTCTGTTACATAGTTTCTGCTTAGCTTTCCCAGCTCCTGAATTTCTATCTTCAGACTGAACTCTCAGGATAAGCCTTTCCAAAGCAGGGCATAATTACTAGGACACGTAAACCTAAGACATCAATTTATGAACATGAGAACTCATAGTATTAAATTTAGTTCTCATTTCCTTCTGTGGTCCCTAGGGGAAAATAAGAACATCCTGTCCTTTTAATCATTTGGGTTAAATCCTAGTCATCTGTTGACCTTTCCCCTCCCCCTGCCCATTTTAAAAAAGATCTATAATTCTCTAAGACTCTAAGAAATGGACTTAATTCATGTCTTATAAGCAATATTCTTGGAACTATATAAGTGTCTAACAACCTCATTCCTAGTAATTATGGAAATTAAGTCACAGCAGATAGGGTGCTAAATTAAGTGTGCTGAGTATGAACCACACCCAGGCAGAGATAAGAAGCATGTGATAGTTTGACAGAATAATAAAAGTGGAATCAATCACTTGCAGATTATATGCAGTATAAGTGAAAATCAAATGCTAAGACCAATCTAATTAATTTTTTATTTTTAATAGTGGTTGCTATTTGTGAAAACTATATATGACAAAAATCAAGATATAAATCTGTATAAAGTTTGCATGGCAAATTGTTTTCATTTCAAGTAGGGGTGGGGATCACTCTTATCATTGAAACAAAATAGTATTACTAACACTGGCTGAGCACTTACTATGTTCCAGATACTCTTCAAAGTGCTTTATAATGTAAATAATATCTAATTTAATCTTTACAACCACTCTCTGGGTCACTGTCTTATTACGCTTGTTTAGAAACCAGGCAACTGAGCTGCTGAGAAGTTAAGTAATTTTCCTGAAGAGCTGGTAAATGGTAGAGGTTGGGTTTTGAGTCCACATAATAAAATTACTCCAGAGACTAGGCTCTCAGCCCCTTCTATCACCTTCCAACATTGTCTGACCATTAGTGAAACAGACTGGTCTTTCCTTCTACCAGCACTCGGATATTTAAAACTATATTTTGAAAACTACCTGAGCCAGGTAATCAAAATAAACAGGCTTTCCAGAAGCCAAATTGTTTGGATGTTACTTGTTAACTAATTGGCCAGCCTTTTCAGCAGCCTGGACAGAAATTGGATATCAAGGTAGAACCCAGGTGAGCCAAAGTCACCAACAAATGGGCAAAGGAACTCAAAATGTAAACGAAATGCTAGAGAGTCTACAATCTTGTATTCTAGTGGAAAGGTTAGTAGAAGAGTTGCCACGATGCTTGGGTTCTGCACTGTGAACTTGAACAAGTTACTTAATGATTCAGAACCTCTGTTTTCCTATCTGTAAAGTGGGTGTGGTAGTCAAATTATATATTTGTAAACTTGGAAGGGGTCTTGGAGGTCATTTGGTCCTGCCTCTAATCCACCACAGGATTTTCCTCTATGATTCTCCTGACAGATAACCAGTTACCCAACCTCCCATGAAAGGACATTTCTTATAACCTTGTCCTCCTTATATTGAGCTGAGTTCTGCATCTCTGGACCTTCACTCATTGATCTTCCTTCTTTCCTACGAAGTTCTGAGTTGAAAACTTGGATGGCAAAAGAGATAATATACGGCAGTGGAAAGAGAATCGGGTGAGCCTCAGTCCAGACCCCATCTCAAGCACTTAACTAGCTGTGAAATCTTGACCAAATTGCATTAGTTCTATGAGGCTCAGTTTTTTTAAAAAATCTATCTAATGGAGAAATTGCAGTCTACCCTACAAGTTTGTTGGGAAAATTAGAAATAATTTTTATAAAATACCTCCAATAAAGAGTGTTTAATAAAAGACTAGGAGGGTTCTTTTTCTTAGAATATAACAAAGTCAATATTTGTTGGAGCCTGAGGAATTTAAGGCAGGATTTCAGGTTCTTGTTATTGTACAATGGTTTATTCTGAACTTTTCTTAACTTTTCCCTTTGTTCCAGTCCTAAATAATCACTTCCTATATCTTTTTCTTCCTGATAAATCCTCACCTTCTTCTGCTTGTACTAAAAGACGAAAGGAGCTTGAACATGGACTGACTGAAGTTGTACATGAGTGTATGCTGACCAGTTAGGGAAAAGTCCACAGCAGAGGTGGGGCTTAATCTTTACTTTCAGGCAGGAGGGGTTTCTGACCTTTGCTACAAATAAATAATTTGCATCTAAAATAAAGGATTGTTCTGGTAGGAGCTAAAATGTTCACTGAGAGGAGAGATGATAACAATACAGAGAACGTGTTGATTTTAGTGGAGTGAAGGGAATTCTGTGAGTTTAGGAGTGAGGTAATTCAGAACTGCGAGTCTTAGAGTCGAAACCTCATAGAAAGTTTCCTTAGAAATGGAATCTTCATAGTATCTCCTCTTGAAATTGGCCATCACTATCAGAAATTAAAAACTGACTCCATTGATCAAGAAAATACACTTAGCCCTGACTGGTGTGGCTCAGGTGGTTAGGCACCATCCTGTGAAGTGAAAGGCTGTCGATTCAATTCCCGGTCAGGGCACATGCCTCACATGCCTGGGTTGCGGGTTCCATCCCTGGTTAGGGAGCATGTAATAGATGTTTCTCTTTCGCATTGATGTTTCTCCTCCTCTCTTTCCCCCTCCCTTTCAGTCTCTCTAAAAGTAAATAGTCATAAAAGAAGAAAATACACTTAAAAGAAGCTACCTACAAAAATCTTTCTATGAGCATTTAAACAGGATAGTTACAAAGACATAAACTCCCACAAAGATGTGGTTTCCTATAGCAAAGAAACAAGAATCTGAATCTTTTAACAGGAGAATAATCAATTATAATGAACCCGCAGAATATTATGCACCTTTAATGAAACATAACATGGACATGGCATCTCAGCCACGCTGTGTGGAAAAAAGTAGGTTGTAGAACAGTATGCAAAAAGTAATGCCCTACTTGTATGTATGTATGTAAGTACACTTGTGTGCGTATATGTATATACAATGTGTGTGTGCTTATAGATATAAGTATGTTGTATTTATTCAGAAAAAAAGTTGGAAATATATGCATGAAACTGTTCATGTTTAACAGGACTTCATTCTGAGGAGTGGGAATAGGAGGGTGAGGGACACTTTGATTTTTTATTTTAAATCCTTACATATTAGAGTGATTTTACATGTTTAAATATTATTTGTATAATATTTAAAAACAATGAAATAAGAATAGCTACGTTCAGGAACATACATTTAAGCACTTCGTTACCCTTTCCTTACTTTCAGGGAGTCCACAATTGGAGAACATCTTTTCAAGAGAAATGGAAAGGTAATCAGTTTCCCATGACTAAAAAGAATCCCAGAATTGAAAGAACATCTTGCTTGATTCCCTAGAAAGATACCCACTTATCCGAGCTCCCACGACAAGGGAGGAAACCGGAACCCCTGGCATCACAGGGTTCCTTCATATTGTCTCCACTACTTCAGATAGGGCAACGCGTTCTGAGTGGAGTGTGGCTGTTTTGAGTGTTTTCCTCGAAAGAAGGTGAGATTTGGATATCAGATCATTTTGCACAAGCAAGCTGATGTGAACTGTTGGAGTGAAGTGCTGGTTACTATAATGAAGCTCTGGGCCAAGAGCTTGCCTTCTACAGCTCTGTCTGACACTGTGAACACTTGTCACCAAACGTTTGCCTGATGCTGGTCCAACTGGTGAAAGAATGCTGCTGGCGAGCACTTGGGTTTCATTTGTTCCAAGGGGCCAAATTGCCTCACATGAAATAATGCTCTTTGACAACCAGACTGCTTCACCAATTCTAGCTGATTCCTTCCCGAAATTGTTCCACTAGCTGCTGTAAGGATTGGAAGAATAGTGGCTGTGACTGGTTAAGTTCATCTATTTGTTCATTCAGTTACTCATTTATTTCTCCATTCAATTGTCAATAGTCAAACATAGGAATTAATGGTCAGCTGGGAAACTTGGGATCAGAAACACTTGACTTTGAATTCCTGGTCTGCCATGTACGGGTAGTAAAATCCTGGCAAGTTACATAGCCTATCCAAGCCTCCAGTCCTCATCTGCAAAATGGGAGCAGTAGTCAAAAGGTTGTGAGCATTTTTAGAAGAATATTCAAAGAGGCTAGCAGCACAGAGTACCCACTCAACCAAAGCTTACTATTACCATGTATGAGTTGCATTCAAAAAATTTATTGAGCACTTCTACTGTGTCTCAAGATTTGTGTCATGTTCTGAAATTTTAGTGTGGCTAGGATATAATTCTTGTTTTTAGGAGGCTTTAAGTCTAGACCAGATGTGAATACAGTGACTTCCTGAACTGGGATGTGGAAACAAACCACATCTTTATTTTTCACTAACCTCTAACTGAAATTTAACATTCCTTTAATTGTGAATTTATACAACAAATCATAGAGGTATTTATAATATAGGAGATCTATCCAGAAAAAGTCCAACCATTTTCTTAATATAACAAGAATGGTTTGTGGGACATTGATGTAACCTGGCAATCAAGGAGAGTGGATTAGAATGTGTATTCGTGAACAATCATGACTCCACTGTACTAGTCAGTGGTGTCCGTAGATGCTGTTGAGTGAGCATGTGTACAATGTGGCCATCACATTCAAAATGACTGAGCAAATAGAGCAACAAATCTGCATCAGATTTTGCACTAAGCTTGAACATTCCTCCCCGGAAACTATTTGGATGATTCAGAAGGCCGCAGCCATGGGCAACTGGTGATTGGCAGCTTCATCATGACAACACACCCACTCATATATCACGTCTGGTGCAGAGTGTTTTTGGTGAAAATAAAATCACCCAGGTGACTCAGCTCCTCTACAGCCCAGATTTGGTGCCCTGCAACTTCTGGCTTTTCCCAAAACTAAAATCATCTTTGAAAGGGAAGCGATTTCAGACCATCGATGAGATTTAGGAAAATAGCTGATGGTGACTGGGAGAACCGTGTGAGGTCCCAAGGTGCCTACTCTGAAGGGGACTGAGGTGTCATTGTCCTACTTACAATGTTCCTTGTGTCTTGTATTTTCTTCAATAAATGTCTCTACTTTTCATATTATATGGCTGGATACCTGCTGGACAGACCTTGTGTGTCACTTTGTCACTAACAGAAATCAAAGGTATTTTCAAAGAATATAGTAGCTTTACAGAATTTTTGGAATTTCATTTATGCACATTATTACTTCAAAATTATAATAGTAATCAGACCCACTGCTAGACCTTGGAATTGTGTTAATAAAGAAGCACATACATAACTATATCTCAAATTTTGCTTTATATTTTGAAAACTACATATTAATAATTTATGTTATATCCCTATATATTTTATTTTATGCATTTAAAATCAGTGTTCTAAAATGAGTACATAACATGTATTTACCTTATATAAGGATGGCCATAACAGCACTATTCATTACAATGAAAAACTGAAAACAAACTATATATTCATCAGTAGAAGAATAGGTAAATCAGTAGTGGTATATCCATACAATGAAATGCTATCAGCAATAAGAGTGAATAAACAACTTCTACATCCAGCAACATGGGTGAATCTCACAAACATAAGATTTCAAAAAAGGAACCAGATGCAAAAGAGAACATACTGTATGATTCAATTTATATGAAGTTTAAGCACAGGTTAACAAATCTATGGAGTTAGAAGTCAAGACAGTGTTTACCCTTTGGTGAGGTAGAGGCTGGAAGGGGTGTTGTGACTTTAAGTTATTTGTTGCTCTGGATGTTAGCAGTGTGAAGATGTTCACTTGTACAAATTCACTGAGCCAGCATCCCTCTATAATTTGTGCACTTACAGTCATTGTACTTTATTCAGTAAAATTTTACTTTAAAAAGAAGGGTCCATAGGCTTCACCAGCCTTGCAAAGGGAATCATGGCACAGAACAGATGAAGAATCACTGGTCTAGATGGAGACACAAATTCAGAGAAATTACTATTTTACAATGTTTTATACACAGCCTGGATATTCTAGGCCATTCCTGATCCCAGTCTTCTGACCTATGACCCTTTAAGTATAGCTCATACTTTTCAGACGAAGAATCCTGTGAGTTTTTTTTTAAATATTGAAAGTATGGTCACTGCAGCAATAGGGGAATAATTACAAGTACTATAAAAGCACAGACAAGGGAACGATTAATTTTGCTGAGGGTGGTCAGGAAGAAGTCTCAGAAGGAGGTGATATCTGAACAGAGCCTCAAAAGATAAGTTGACTACCAACTGAAGGGCTTCCTGTCTAAGTGAGTGGCATCAGGAAAAAATAAGAAGTGTGCTGTATTTGTAGAGCACTGAGTCATCTGGTGTGGTTGGATCCTGGGAAAAACAAATGTGGTTGAGAGGGGAAAAGGTAGGAGATATGTGAAAGACGGTTTATCATGCTGGGGAAGCAAACAATGCTGTTTATTTTTATCTTTTATTGAAGGAGTATACCTAGAGAAAAGTGCCCAAAACATTGGTGTAGAACTTGATGAATTTTCACAAACTAAACACCCCTATTTTACTGGCACCCAACTCAAGAAGAACGACAGTAACTGTGACCCAGAAGCCCCTTTCATAGTCCCTACCAATCACTACTGCTCCCCATCCCTGCCAGGAACTGCTATTCTGACTTTTTTTTTCTTTTAACCATTTTATTGAGGTATGATTGACATGGAAAAAGCTATACCTATTAAATGTATACAGTTTCATGAGTTTGGGCATAAAAATACCTCATGAATCCATCACCTCCATTCAGGCCATAAACAGATCCATCACCTCCCAAAGTTTCCTCCTGTCTCTTTTATGATAATTCTCTTTTTTTCTTGATAAGAAAACTTAACATAAGACATACCCTCTTGGCAAATTTTAAGTATACAACCCAGTATTATTAGCTATAGGAACTATGCTGTATAGGGGAGATCAGGAAATTATTTATCTTGTAGAACTGAAATGTTGTCCCCTTTGACTCTCACCTCCCCATGTCCTCCCTCTGCACGACAACCACCATTGTGCTCTATGCTTCAAGGAGTTCGACTGTTTTAGCTCCCACATACACGTGAGGTCAGGCAGTGTTTGTCTTTCTGTGTCTGGCTTATTTCGTTTAGCATAATGTTCTCCAGAACCGTCCATGTCATCACCAATAGTGGGATTTTCTCTTTTTTTTTTTTTTTGCCTGGAAAATATTCATGTATATGCACACCACCTTTTCTTTATCCATTCATCTGCTGATGGGCATTTAGGTTGTTTCCATACCTTGGTTATTGAGAAGAATGTTAAAATGAACACGGGAGTGCAGTGACTCTACAAGAGTCTGATTTCAATTCTTTTGGATAGATACCAGAAGTGGAATTGCTGGATCATATGGTAGTCCTATTTTTAATTTTTTGAGGAACTGCCGTGCTGTTTTTCACAGTAGCTGCACCAATCTACATTCCCATCAACAGTATATTAGGGTTCCCTTTTCTCTACATCCTTGCCAACTTAAAAAAAATATAGCTATCCTAGCAGGTGTGAGGTGATGTCTCATTGTGGTTTTGATTTGTGTTTCCTTGGTTGTTAGTGATGTTGAACACCTTTCAATGTACCTGTTTGTTAACCACTATAGTGACTTCCAGCACCATAGATTGGTTTTGCTGGGTTTTGTGCTTTATTTAACACATGTACTCTCTTGTGCCTGGCTCTCTCACTCATGTTGGTAAGTGAAATATAATGTCATTGCATGTAGTTGCACATCACTGCCACCTAAATTTTAAGCAGGGGAATGGTATGGCTGACCTCTGTGTTAGCAAAATCGCTCTAACAGCTTCGAGGAGGGGGCGGGGTGTGGAAAGACAAGAAGTCCCAAGCAGGGAGCTAGAGCAATAGTGTCAATGAGAAATGATGAGGGCCTGACCCAGAGCCCAGGCAGTGGAAGTGAAGAAAAGGTGGACAGATCAGAGAGTCACCCTGAGCTCTGGAGAAGCGATTCAAAACACATGCTCCATTTACAGTGTCCTTCAAACACAGAGGAGAGCACGTCACTGAGTGCTCAGAACCAGGGCAACATTAATTGATCACAGCATTAGTTTGGGTGCTTGTCAAGACTTAAATGAAACAAGCCACATCCCTCTAAGAGTCTATTGTCATAGATGACAGAAATGAGATGGGCCACAGCCCAACACAGTGTGGACTAATGAAGGGTGTCCCCTGAGACTAAGGACCTTAAGTAGTTACTGGAACAGTTATACAGTTGAGTTATTTTTCTTAAATATTCTTGAGGAGTTTCAACATAGAAATTAGAAAACAAAATCAGGATGGGAGAGAAAGCAGGAGGAGGGAAGAGTTGCAGCAGAAAGTTGGGAGGGATGAGGCTGCTAGGGCACACAGATGGGGAGACAGTGGGTGAAGCAGGAAGTGAGAGCTCATCCACCACCTATCTTAGTCTCGTGCTGCTCAAACCGAGGTATGCACACCCTGGCACATGTCAAGAGATACCTGAGTCACATGATAAATACGGTACATCTTTCTGGAGTGCTTATTTTACCCTAGGGTTGAGGAGAAGGATGCCATTTGTACGGAAGCAAACAATATGTTGTGCACCACAATACAAACTTTATGTAAAGTTTTAAGATAAACCACAAGCCTTCAAGTAATTTTCTAGCCAAATGCTCTGTTCTTCATCCCCAATGCCTGACTTCCTTGCCATTAAGTGGAATTCAGAGCAAATGTTTTGAGAAACCTCACTTCTATTAATCCTGACTCCCTGCTCCACTCTATGATGCTGGGACCTCCACTTGAATGGATGTGCTACTCATTCAACAACATTCCTTCCTTCATTTACTCATTCACTCAATAACATTAAGTCAGGGCTCTAGGACCTAAGAGATGTTTTTCTCCTATATAATATAATGAACTACAAAAAAGATGGTCTCTTTAAAAAAATTAGAGCTCCCTGAGCACTTGTCAAACTTTGCACATGTTAGACATTCTATAAATATTTGTCGACTTGAAAGACTATACTTTCAGGAATCATTCCTGTAGTTGGTTACTAGCGAAGTTTCTCTGAATGAGCAGAGCACCCGAAGCCACGAGGAGGAGGTGCGGTGTTCTCTCCTGAGTGTGAAGCCGGCTTCTGGTGCTGCTTTTGCAGCTGCCGATAGCCATTGATGATGGTTCGTCTCTTCCTTTGGAAGAGTGAGAGGGAGAGAATGCAGTCTGAGTGGGAAAAAATATTTGTTGACTTGAAATGAAAAGGCATCTTTGCAAAAACCCACAGAGGAATTAGAAGAGAGGAAATGAAGGAAAGAAATGGATGATGAGTGTATGTGAACTAAGTCCTAAGCAGTATGAACTAAATTTATTCTGTCATCCATGAACAACTCTGAGATAGACTTCACATCTATTTTATAGTCAAGGAAATGGAGAATGAATAAAGTAAGTTATTTGAAGTAACACCACTAGTAAGTGAGAAAGCACAGATTTAACCCCAGCTTTCTCTGATACTCAGGTTTGTGAAAATATCTGTGGAAATATAAAATGCATATACCCTTTGACCCAATAATTCTGCTAGGAATTTATCCTTGTGATATTGTGATTTATAATAAGAAATATATATATATATTAGTCTTCATCAGTATCTGGCATGCAGCTCCTAAAACTCTTGGAATTTCCTAAATGATGATGATGATGATGATGATGATGATGATGATGATGATGATAGAAAGAGAGATGCCTTATTAGGTATCTTTCATTAGGGTGGGGACTGGTTGCCAGTGTAGCCAACCATGTGATCAAAGAACTGGAACTTTTGGTCATACCTCCCAACCTCTGAGGAGGGGTGAGGGGTTGAAGATTGAGTTCAACCTCCAATGGCCAATGAATTAACCAATCATGCCTATGTAATGAAACCTTCATAAAAACTGTAAAAGTTAGGGTTCAGAGAGCTTCTGCACTGATGAACACATGGAGATTTGGGGAGAGTGGCACCTGAAAACTCTGTGTCCTTTCCCTATTCATGTCTCTGCATCCCTTCCATAAGGCTGTTCCTGAGTTATATCCTTCTATAATGAATAGGTACCTAATAAGTAAAATGTTTCTCTGACTTCTGTAAGCTGCTCTAGCCAATTAATTCAACCCAGCCTGGAAGCTGGAACCTCCAATCTGTAGCTGGTCTGTCACAAACACAGGTGGTAACCTGGAGTTGCGATGACATCTAAAGTGATAGGAAGTCTTGTAGGACTGAACCTTTAACCTGTGGGATCTGATGTTATCTCCAGCTGGACAGTGTCAAAATTGAGTTGAATTGTACCACATCCAGCTGTTGGCAGAGAATTGCTTGGTGGTGTAGGAAAACCGCACCCACATTTGTAAATTGGTTGCAGAATCATTAACCCTGTAGATATACTCAAATAAGCGCTTAAGTTACATGCACAAGAATGTTCATTTCAGTGCTGATTACAACAGCACTAAACTGGAAGTAGAATAATTATTTTTCTGTTGGTGAATTGGTTAAATAACTTAAGGAACACCCATAATAGGAAGAGTCATATCTATCTATATTGATATGGAAAACTATTCAGATATACTATTAATTGAAGAAGAACAGGTTGTAAAACAGCATGTACTTTATTACATTTTACCTTTTTAAAAAACAAATGCATAAATCATAGATGCATACATGCATAGGCACCAAAAATTCTGGAGGACTATGTACCCAGCTCTAGCAGAGATTACCTCTGCAGGGGATGTTCAGAGGTCTGCTCAGGTGGGGATGAAGGGAGAAGTCTATTTTCACTTTACTTCCCTTTGAATTAATGAAAGTAAGATTTTAAACATGACTATGCTTTACTTTTATAATAAAAAGAAACAAGTTAATAAAATTAAATAAAAATAAAGCCTGAGCATTTTTTAAAACATACCATGAGGCATGGATAAGTAAAAGCCCCAAGAGGTGGGGAAACTGGAGGAAGAGAGTTGAATGAAAGCAGGAGGAGCCCAGCAGCAAGAAAATCACAGAAGAAGGAAATAGTGATGTTAGTGAAGCTCATGCCAAGGCTTTTGTTTATTGGCTTAGACAAAAGGAATCTACTGTCTCACAGTTTCTGGGGTCTGGAAATCCAAGGTCAAGTTTTCAGCAGTGGTAGTTCCTTTTCAGGGCCATTAAGGAGCATCTGTTCTATGCCTCGCCCCTAGCTTCTGGTGGTTTGCTGGCTGTCATTGGTGCTTGGTGTGGATCTCTGCCTATGTGCAAGTGGAATTCTCCCTGAGTGTGTGTGTCTGTGCCCCAATTACCCCTTTTTATTCAAACATCGGTCATATTGGATTGGGAGCATATCCTACTCCAGTATGACCTCATCCTCACAAATCACATCTAATGGACCCTATTTTCAGAGCAGGTTTCATTGTGAGGTACCAGAGATTAGGACTAGAACATGTATATTTTTATTTGGCGCGGGTGGGGAGACACAATTCAACCCATAAAAGTAGCTATAAACATTTTTGTGAACTGTGTCATGAATTTTGGTTTGTTCATTTAAGAAATTAACCATCCCCCCCACCATGGGATCAATACCCTAGTTTCTAAATTTTGGCTGAAACCATATTTTGCACAAGGGAACTCTGAGAATATTGACAAACCTAGGAGAACAGATATGTGAAGCTGATTGGAGATCATTATGAACTGAATGGAAGCTTGAGAAATTCAGGTAAACAGTATGTAAATATTTGGTCTTGGTTGGTCTTTGATTTGCTGTCTATTTACACTGCTATCAGCTGATGTTTTTCGCTGCCTTAACCAGTGAACATTCACAATTATGACTGAGCTGTATAATGAGGCTAATGAAACTATTTAAAATACTAACTGTACATATGCTTATGATAAACTGTACAGGACTTAAACACTTCCAGTCTCTGTATCTGTCTCTTTCTCTTTCTCTCAAAACATTTTTAACTGTGGTAAAATACACAACATAATATTTACCATCTCAACCATTCCATGAGAGATTGGTTCCAACCCGCACAGATACCCAAACCCCTAGATGCTCAAATCCCTTCTATAAAATGGAGTCAAACAATGCATACAGTCGGCCCTGTGCATCTGTGGATTCCAACAGTTGGTTGAATCTGCAGATGCAGAACCTAGGGACACAAAGGACTGACTGTATATTTACTGACAAAAATCTGCATGTAAGTGGAGCTGTGCAGTTTAAACCATTGTTGCTCAGGATCAACTACATATTCATATTGCTCGCAGCCAATCCCCAGAATTTTTTCATCTTGCAAAACTGAAACTTGATACACATTAAACACCAGCTCCCCATTTCTCCCTTCCCCCATTCCCTGGCAACCACCATTCTGTTTCTGTCTCCATAAATGTGACTGCTCTAGATACCTCATGTAAGTGGAATCATATAGTTCTTCTCTTTTTGTTCCTAGTTTATTTTACTTAGCATAATGTCTTCTAGATTAATCCAGGTTATAGCATGTGCCAGAATTTTCCTCCTTTTAAAGACTGAATAATAGTCCATTATAAATATCACATTTTGTGTATTCATTCACCCATCAATGGATACTTGGGTTTCTTCCAGCTTTTGGGACCATGGGTAATGCTACTGTGAACATGGGTGAACCAATATCTCTTCAAGACCTTGTTTTCAGTTACTTTGTCTATATATCCAGAAGTAGAGTTGTTGAACCATATGTAATTTCAAAAAAATATTTTGAGGAGTAGCCATACTATTACAAGTCTCTTAACTTGTCATATACTTACTGTTCAATTAGAAAGATAGAAGGCAAGAAGGTGGCGGTTTTTAATACATAAATTAAATAAAAACCAAGAAAGTAGAATTACCATGAGTAGAATCAAGAGGTTTTTGCAAAGGACTCCATGCCATCTAAAGCAAATGTAGGAGAATGCTTTAGATTGCTGCCTTGAGTGAGACCTGGAGAAGGAAAAGTAACTGCTGACTAAGCTGCTTAAGGACCTAAGTATTTTCTACAGGGAAATATTTATCTGTTTGGTAGAGTTGCAAGTTCTGGGAATGCGCTCATTAGAAAACAGCTGATGATTCCAGGAAAACTTGGAAGAATCACCATGGTGATACAGAGTGACCCATTTAAAGGATAAAGCCTGTTGTGAGTTGAACTTCAAACAATGCCTGTGTGGAAGCTTCTCTTTCATTTTTTACTGGACAGAAGATATAAAATAAAGTAACATAATTATTGTTATCTTCATTCCTCTTGCAGTCTGATATACTGGGGAGAACCCAAGACACCTTCAGAGTCTAGTCCTGGCATGGATCTCATTAGTTGCACAACTTTGAGCTGGCCGTTTAACCTCTCCAACCTCAGAGGGTTGACCTAAAGAGCCTCTAATGTCCCTTCAGTTTGGGGAGATATACATAAATTGATGTGTGTGTGTGTGTGTGTGTGTGTGTGTCTGTGTGTGTGTATAAATTGCTACAGGTCCTTTTTGTTTGCTTGCTACTCCTTTGTTCTGGAACTTGCCTATCACCTAATCAGACACATTGGAAAATGAGGAAATAAGTCAGAAGGTGCTGAACAGACAAATCTGTGTTCAGCACCTTTGTCAAATCGGAGTCCGTGTGTTAAAGCTCCTTTACCTTACTGCTTTCCTTGGACCTCGGGTGCATGGGGTTGTGTTAATCACACTTGTAGGCTCACATTGTCTTTCATCATTAGTCTGGGCATGGCCCCTCTGTGTTTAATCTTACTTTATTATTTTCTTCTTCATCTCCTATCCCTTTTGTCCCTGCAGGCACTGTCTTTCATAGTGTATATGGACAATTGTACTGAATTAATTACAATACTATGAGATAGACAATGGTATTACCCCTGTTTTTCACATGGGGGAACCAAGGCTTAGGTAAAATATCAACCCAGCTAGACCATTCTAGAATCTATATCACTATACCAACTAATCAAGAAAACTTGTTTAAAGTACAGCTTGACTGTAAGTTACTCTGAATTGCCTTTAAGAACCACCACCCCTCCTTCCATTCTTAAAAAAGGAAATGTTAGCAGATCTATTTTGAGGCACTCTGATCCTCCTCATTCATCCTTTGCAGAGCTTCATCACCAGAGGCACTTTTCTAAAACTGGGATCACTGTCTCTTTGGATTTTCTTCTCTTTTGTTCTTGCAAAACTTGGACTTCCAACTGTCAGCTTTGGCCTTGACTCTGTTGCTTGCTGGGGACATATTTGGAATGCTATAAAATAGCATTTCCCCTCTTTCAACAGAATACCTTTCCACTCATGTTGTACTTTTTCTGCATCTCATTTATAAGAAGATGATTGTTGATCAGCAGAATATGCTCACACTTCTCCTCTGGATGGATGAAAAGTCTAGGGATTTATCATAGAACGAGGCACGTGTCACCTTTAAGGTAAATCCATCCCAAATTGATGGCTAGCTCAGGTGATAGCCGTTTGACATTCCTGGTATTTTTAGACAACTCTGCTATGTGATGGGACAAGCTTGTTAACATTGCCTGCATTTCTTTTGTGAGCCCTGGTAAGAGCGGGGCACACTTCTTGAGGGGCAAGAGAGGTTAAGGGCTTGGTAGACTAGGAAGATTCTTTCCTTGGGAGTCTGAAGATGGATTACCAGGATGGGGAGGTCTGATCATGGTTGAGAGGGACCAAATTAGGAATAATAATAATGTTAATTATGTTAATAATGTCAATCTCTATCTAGTGCTTACTAAATATAAATGATACTCTTTATATGCACTATTTTATATGTATTAACTTACGGTTTTATATGCACTATCTTATTTAATCTTCCCAACAACTTTAGATAGGTACTATATGGGGACATGAAATAGATACTATTACAATCTCCATTTTGTATTGGGCAAATTGAGGCCTAGAGAGGTAAAGTCATTTTATTAGGATCACATAGCCACCTATGACTCATTGGTCTATCTTTTTAACAACTGCACTCACACAGCCAGTGAGCTTTGGAAACCAGCGATAAGATAAGCAGAGAATGTGAGAACGTCTTTTGAAGGGGGTGATTGAGAAGGTCTACACTGGGACTGTGCAAAGGGCCCAGGCCTGACTGAGTAGTTCGGGATTTCACCCAAATGGGGGAGGGGGGAGCACTCCAGGGTGGTCTTCCTGATTGGTGTCAAGCGCCCATGAATCCAGGGCCAGGGCCCACACCCTGTTCTTAGAATTATCTCTTCACTATTTTCTCTCCAATTTCCTAATCTTAAGGCCCTCCTATTATGCAATTTGGACATAACAGCCAAAGATACTTTTCTGCTTGAAACAATTATATTTTATGTTGGATAGGCTGACTGAGTAAAAGACTTCTTTCTTCAAGAGATCATTTTATTCTGTTAATTGTAAAAAGTGCTTGCAGAGACATCCTTGCCAACGAGGGAACCAAACCCTTGCTCTGGGAGAGGAAGGGTCTAAGTCTTTCTACACCTCTCAAGAAAACCACGCACCCTCCTCCTGCAGCACTAAATTCATTTTGAGTCTCATCAGAGCATTCTAATGAAGTTTTTATGAAGTGTCTTTTATTTTGTACTTGGTTCCTCTTTAACAAATGAGTCATTGATTTTCAAAAAATTTTAAATGTATCCAGAACCTTTTTTTTTTTTGGTTTTTGTTTTGAACAGCCATTTCGAAGCCAAAACCAGTAACCCTGTCCTCTCCCCCTGCTGCTTTGTTGTGAAGATAGCTTTCCTCTGTGTGGATCACAGTGGTTCTTTTGACGAGAACGAGCAACTCTCAACCAGCTAAATTGTTGACCCCTGTGAAAGCAGTGCCTACCAAGGCTTCTGAAAATGTTGCCCAGCAATTATTTTTTAACGCTCGTGTACTACATTCCGGGAAGGCCTGAAGATAACAATAAAGTAGAAAAGGAACTTTACGGACAGTCTCAGTTCGCTTTGTGATTTATGGGATATTCTAATCTAGGGTCCTTTGGAAGCCTCTTCATGTAAGGGGAAGTAGGGAAGCTGACTGGAGCCTCACCATAAAACTGCGGTTGGGTACAATAAACCCCTGAGGAGTCAAAGACGGATTCACTTGATGCCAAGTTCTTTTCTATCATCCAAGAGTGGCCAACGAGACCAAGGGCGGGAGTGAGAATTCACCAGGGTTTTCAACAAAACATTCCAATAAATTAAAAAACAAACAACCTTTGTTAGAATGAGTGTTGGGTAATGCCGGCCTGTTAGAGCGCCCTCATGTGTCTCGGCATGGTAGTATCATTTTAGGGCTTTCCGAATGGCGTAAAATGTTCTAATCACTCCAACTCCATTTAATAGCATTCTTCTCCTTCCCATTTGTTTCTAGGGCCACGCATGAAGCTCCTTCTTCTTTGGGTGTTAGAATTTCCAGTGTTATGAGTACTTTTACCGGAGGCTGTAGGCATCAACTCTCTCGTATTTCAGTGTTCAGTAAATGCTTGCTGAATTAGTGCTCCTTCAAGTTCCAATCCCTGCCAGAAAGTAAAAATAACCCAAATTCCCATCAGCTGGTGAATCAATAAATAAATTGTGGTAACCCACACAATGGAATACTACTTAGTAATAAACAGGAAAGAACTATTGATATACGCCACAACAAAAGGCTGTAGATTATAAGATTCCATTAGTGTGACCTTCTAGAATACAGACACGTATCAGATCAGTTGGTAGCCAAGGGCTAGGGAAAAGGAAGTGGGGTTGGCTGCAAAGGGGTACAAAGGAAGTTTTTAGGGAGTTGAGAATGTTCTGTATCTTATTTGATATTGGCTACTGACATCTGTGAAAAGTCACAGAACTGGCACCGGTGGTGTGATGCTGAGGAGAGCTGCCCTGCAAAGCTCACTGAACTGTGTACTCACCGAAGGTGAAGTTTCCTGCATATGAACTATATATACCTCAATGAGCCTCACGTAAACGTTTTTAATTCCTTAAAGAATCACCACAGACTTCTTCCAAAGTACAAATCCCCAGTCCTTTTGGGTTAGTCTCTTGGCCTCCTTTTCTTTGACCATCTGAAAAAGACACCACGGTGCACTCTTGTGAAAGTCTGCAAGCTCCAGGCCAATTCAAAGCCCTAATGGGGCCAGACCGCATTCCAAACAGTACGCTCCCTGACTCTGCCATTGTGCCTGTGTGCAATGACACGGAGCCTTCCTGGCATTTGTAGACTGAAAGAGAAAACAGCAGAGTTCCAGGCCAGTGCTCTAGCCTTGCTACTAGCAAGTGGGAAACCCCTCGAAGAGAAATGAGATCTGGGCCCTGAAGGCAAATCATACTGTCAGTTTGCTGGCTTCTTTCCCTGACAGACAACAATCAGTTGTTCCTGGGCAGAAGCTATGCTCTGAGCAAATTGTTCCTTAGCCACGAGACTGAACATTCCACCCCAGACAGCCCCAGTGTCTGATTCTGTACAATGGCTCCAGTCTGGTGGCTCCCCAAATGTTCTAACCACCCTCATCCCCAACCAGGGTGACCCACAAATATTGATCCAAACCAGCGGTTCTTACACTTTGCTGGGCTTGAGAGTCACCTTAACTTGTTAAGAGACTGAATCTTAAGTATTCTCATCATATTCCCACCCACAAAAGGTAACTATGTAAGGTGAGAGATACATTAATTAATTTGAATGTGGTAATCATCTCGCAATGTATCTACATATATTAAATCATCACGTTGTATACCTTAAAAATTGCATTGCATGACCTAAATATATATAATTTTTTATTTATCAATCATACCTTGATAAAACTGGGGGAAAATCACCTAAGAGGTGTATTTTCTAAATGCCAGTTCCCAGACCCGACTCATACCTGAGGTGCTAGTGCAGTAGGTCTGGGGCTGTCTAAAGAAACTGCATTTTTAATAAGCCCTCATGTCAGTCAGGTGTAGGCAGCCTAAGGACCATACTTTAAGAAATGATCATCTATGCCTAGAAAAACTCTTTATGTATAGGTTTTTCTTTTCACTTGAGAAAATTGAGGAATTTACTCTTTGGCAATGTTAAACCTACCAAGTGGTGAATAGCACAGAGATTAAGAGTGGGGCTCTGGAGTGGGGTTCCTGGGTTCAAAGCCCACTTCTTCTTGTTATTACCCATGAGGCCTTAGGTTACTTAATCTCTCTGCAGCAAGTGTGTAAGAGGAGGTAAAGATCAAAAGAGCTAACACTTATAAAGCACTCAGAATACTGCCAGTAAGACTAGATAAACATCAATTATCATTCTGTCCAGATCAATAAAGACTGAGGGGAATATTGCAAACCATGAACAAAGAGAGTTACTTCAAAGAGCTTTTCATTTAAAGCTTGGACATCTTCAAATACTTCAAATGGTAGAGGGTAATGTAACTACTTTATGTGTGCCAAGTTTCCTACATTCCTAATTTCTTTGCCCTGTTTAAATGTTAAAAATATAAGCTAAAAAAACATAAGCTAAACTTAGCAGTAGCCTTCTTTGATTAAGGGACCTAAGACAACTCATATATATTAGCTTGTTTACCTTTACAAGTTATATAATCTTGATTCTTTTTTATTTTTATTATTTATTTATTTATTTTTAGACAGAGGGGAAGGAAGGGAGAAAGAGAGAGAGAAAAACTCTCAGTCAGTGTTTGGTTGCCTCTCACATGCCCCACACCGCAGAACCTGGCCTACAACCCAGTCTTGTGCCCCGAGTGGGTATTGAACCGGCGACCTTTTGGTTCACAGGTCAGCACTCAATCCACTGAGCCACAGCAGCCAGGGCTCTTTGTTGATTCTTAAACAGAGATGCAAATGAGAATCATGTGTAGAGCTCTTGAAAAGTACAAATTTTGATTCAATAGAGATTGGGCTGGGGCCGGGGATTCTGAATTTCTAAAAAAGTTCTTTCTGTGATTTGGCTGTGCATTCCAGGTAGAGAACTACTGTTCCAGGAAAAGGCTAGGGTCATCCACCTTGTTTTATAGCTTAAGAAACAGAAACCAAACATGTTACATACTTTGCCAAGGTCACTCAGCTAACTATGTGTAGAGGCAGGAATTGGATTTGGGTCAGTAAATCTAAGGCCAAAATCCTCTCCATTACATCTTATAGTGTAGAAGCTACTGGTATAGGGTAGGATAAGCATGATAAAATTTCATTTTCTCATTTGCTTATGAAATAATACTCTGATCTGAATTGGTAGAAACTTTAAATTAGAACTGCTGATCTGGATTCTGAATTCCTTTCAGATTCCACTTTTTACCTTCTTACCCCTATGTCTTCATTTGCTGATTATTCCCATTAAATCCCTGGAAGTGTAAAAGAGAGTGGTCCATGTGGTGCCTGAATCACATCTGGATGGGAAACATGATTATGAACTTGAAGATTCCTTCTCCTTTCTTAGAACATAAGAAACTCCAAGGGCCACAGTTTTATCATGAACAAATCCAAAATCAACTGGTACATCAAACTAGGAAAACGAGGATCCCATAGGATCATGATCCTGAGAATACTATCTTGTAAATCCCAGAGACATGAGTCAGGAGACTATCCAAAAGGCCATTCCAGTGACTGAAGGCAGTGGCATTTGGGTGGCCTCCACTCTGAGTTGAGATTTTTGTGGATTCCATTTTCTTCTTGGGACCTATGTGTGGCCTATAAAGTCCCTCAGGAATGATTTTCTTTAATGTATTATCACAAGAAAATCTGTAAAATTCAAGTCTGTGTTTGGAAGGGGAGTGGCCACCAATCAAGTGAAATCATTCTACTGAACTTGAAACTGGGGCAGTATCATTTTGTTTACAAAATTGGCTGCCTGCAGACCATCACACACCATCAATCCCTTGCTAATAAAACAGACCCCTTTATTTGGATACTTCTTGGCACCCACTGGCTGCTTTCCTTTCAGATTTTCTGTTGCCCATATTTCAATATCCCACCTTTGCATTCTCCTCCTGCTCTTGTTAAAATACTGTTTCTTTTCTTCGCTTTCTACTTCTTTTTTTTAAGGATCCCTTTTAATCAGATAGCTCCTGCTGGCACAAGCTGTTAGAGGTATTCATTTCAGTGGACTCTGGCCTTATGCTGCATTACCTTGGCAACAAGATTTAGAGGCAAAGGCCTGGCCTTAACTTGTCAGAGTCCCCAACGATGTGAACAGAGCACATATTACTCCCTAGCATATCAAGTTGTCATGCCAACCACAAACAATAAAACCCATTTCTCTCTTCTAAGGTTTTAATTCAATAAGTTTTCAAATTGGTTTCTTCTGTAATTCAGTTGGTCTGGAAATGTAATATGTGAGTGTGTGTGTGTGCATGTGTGTGTGTGTGCATGTGTGTGTTTAACCAGTCACTAATGACCCTCCATGAAATGACTGGAGATTGGAAATACAATTTAGGTCAAAAGTTCATCCAAAAGCAAAGAAAAGTGCTGGATCAAACAAAAGGAGCCTATACTTTTGGAAATGCTGACTAAGAGGTAAGTAAACAAAATCTTAAGAGCTGACTTCTGTGCCCTCAGACATATGAATGATTTCCCCTGGCACAGCTGTATAGCACAGTCAATACCCAGAATAGCTGTCCCCATGCATATTTAGAACTCCTTTAATTACTTTCGAGCATACAACCAGCTTTAGTTTCTTATAAACACTCCTATGTTTATACTCACATTTCATTTACCTCTAAACCGGAAAGTTTTGTAGGAACCTGTACCCTTAGAAAGTCTCTGAACCCTCTAAGGGCGCTTGGACAAGGCATTGCATGGAGTCCAGGGGCTAGATGTGACTGGGGGTCAGGCGTTCTCACACTTCCTTGTCTCAATACTTCCTTATCCTCGTGCCAACTGTACCATTATTTACTTATTTCTTCTCCATTACTTGACTTATTTAATTACATAAATTTAGAAGGGCAGCTTTATATCATGGACCTGATAGTCTGCTCATTTAGGCCCTCTGCCACTGGGAACATAGGCCCTTTGTCACTGGGCACATGGTTATTCCTTAGCTTTTAATAACTAGCACATAGAGGGTTGACCATTTGCGAGGCACTGTTGAACATGCACCCCGCATACTAACTCATTTAGACCTCACCACCACCATTACAACCTGTCGGGGCAGGAAACTCTTTTTATCATCCCGACTTCACAGAGGCAGAAACAGATGCAGAGAAGTTAGGCAGCAGGCCCACAATCCCATAGCGAGTAGGTGTCAGTACTGAGGTTCAGACCCAACAGTCTGGTTTCAAGCTTTCAACTGGATATCCTGCTTCACTGGATTCTGTTTGATTGATTGAGCCTGTTTGCAAAGTTTTTCCTAAAATCACATTTTTTTGGAAGGCAGGGACCGTATCTAATATTTCTATCTCCTTCTCAGTATCTAGTCGAATGCCTTTCACATAATAGTAACTAAGATTTATGGTTAGCTTGTTAAAGTGGGATTTAGGAGAGTTCTAGAATATCCAATTCAAGGCATTTTGAAAAAATACTTTTTGTTTAAGTGGGAACAATGGGGGCCATCACCACCTCCAACCCACAAGTACACAAGGTCTTCTACAGACCAAACTCATGGAGAACAGAGGCCCTATCTCATGGTGTGATGGGTATTCTCTGTTGGCCCCATAGGAAACACTTTCCCACTGTGCTCTCTGCCCAGGGCACATGATGTTTTACAGATTGCACCATCTGGGCTCTCTTGCCCTCTGGCTTTGCGTTAGGTTATGAGGCACTGGCAGGAGATTGAGAGAAAATTTGGGGCATTGATTCCTAGTTCATGCCTCGCCAAGGCACGATTTGGTAATGTTTGCTTCCCTCTACCAGAGACCATTGTTTCTACTGAGCATGAGCTCTTTGCTACAGCCTCAGCTCCTGCTGGGATGGTATGAGCTTTCTGCTAGTACTCATGTCAGGTGCTTCCCCTTTCTTTAGTGGTGTCCTGTGACTGACTGAAATTTGATTAATGGTCTCTCCAATAAATATATCATTTGTCTCCTGACAGGGTCCTAGCTCATGTGCTTCTCACATGAGAATCACCTACAGACCTCGTTAAAATGCAGATTCTGTTTCAGACGATGGGGTAGGCTCTGAAATTCTGCATTTCTGATAAGCCCCCAAGTAGATGGATGTTCCTCAGGCCACACTTTCAGTAGCAGACATCTAATAGATGGTGTATAGTTGCTACTCAATAGGTATTTTAAGTTGAGTAAAACAATGATGACTGAATGACTTGGATGCAATGAATGCTGCGCTGATCAACACAGGTGAAGGTGGCCATGCCCTTGCCACGCCGATCTTGTAATAACTAACCCCTGAGGTCACAGTGTGGTTTCAGCAGACCCACCTGGCCACACCATGAAACTCATGGCTGGCTGGACAGCCTTATGTCTGTCTTTCTCATTTTCAGAGCCACCCTGGTGATTCTCATCATTCCTGATTAATACTGTTTATTGAAAATAACAACTACAACAAGTGACCTCCGAGAAATTGAATTCACACACATGAATGTTTTTTCTTCAGAGATGAAAGGAAAGCTGATTTATTTTCAACATCAGAATTGATCCCCTTAAGGGACAATCTTTGCTGAGTGAAAGATGGTAGAGGAATTCATGATTTACCAAACAAAAGTCTTATTTGCTCAGATTCTTGTACAAACAGGTTCTGTGGGCAATCAAGCTCTAAGAGATCATGCAAACAAGACCCAGCTCAAGGTAAAATACACTTAACTGCACCTGTAAGCAGATCAAGCTGCCAGGAGATCCAAATTCCCTTTAACATTTAGCCTAGCGACAAACAATTTTTGAAGACCTACTAAGTGCCAGACCCTGTATGTCTTTGCAGGCCATGGTTAGGCACACAGTAAAATCTTACTAATTTCAAATCTGAATGTCGTGATAATTCAGATAGAGGCTAACCTGCATTTGACTATTTCTCTAACCATGCAAATGGAATTACTACGCCAATTTATAGGTCAATCAGTGTGTAAAAAACTACTTAAAAGTATAAATGATTTTCAAGACCTCTAAAGTGTTTTTAAATATATTTTATTGATTATGCTATCACAGTTGTGCCATTTTTCTCCTTTTATTGCCCTCTGTCCTGCACCCCACCTCCCACCCGCATTCCCCCCCTCCCCACTTAGTTGATGTCCATGGGTCGTACATGTAAGTTCTTTGCTTCCTCCATTTGCTATACTGTTCTTAACCTCCCCCTGTCTATTTTGTACCTACCTTTTATGCTTCTTATTCCTTGCACCCTTTCCCTCATTCTCCCCACTCCACTTCCCTACTGATAACCCTCCATGCGATCTCCATTTCCAGATCTGTGATTCTGTCCCTGTTCTAGTTGTTTGCTTAGCTTGTTTTTGTTTTTTAAGTTCAGTTGTTGATAGTTGTACATTTGTTGTCAATTTACTGTTCATATTTTTAATCATCTTCGTTTTCTTAGATAAGTCCCTTTAACATTTCATATAATAAGGGTTTGGTGATGATGAACTCCTTTCACTTGACCTTATTTGGGAAGCAGTTTATCTGCCCTTCCATTCTAAATGATAGCTTTGCTGGATAGAGGAATCTTGGATGTAGGTCCTTGCCTTTCATGGCTTGGAATTCTTCTTTCCAGCCCCTTCCTGCCTGCAAGGTTTCCTTTGAGAAATCAGCTGATAGTTTTATGGGAATGCCTTTGTAGGTAACTGTCTCCATTTCCCTTGCTGCTTTTAAGATTCTCTTCTTATCTTTAATCTTGGATAACTTCATTATGATGTGCCTTGGTGTGTGCTTCCTTGAGTCCAACTTCTTTGGGACTCTCTGAGCTTCTTGGATTTTCTAGAAGTCTACTTCCTTCACCACATTGGGGAAGTTCTCCTCCATTATCTTTTCAAATAAGTTTTCCATTTCTTGTTCTTTCTCTTCTCCTTCTGGTACCCCTATGATTCTGATGTTGAAATGTTTAAAGTTGTCCCAGAGGTTCCTAAGCCTGTCCTCATTTTCTTGAATTCTTGTTTCTTCATTCTGCTCTGGCTGACTGTTTATTTCTTCCTTCTGGTCCAAACTGTTGATTTGAGTTCCTGTTTCCTTCCTTTCACTGTTGGTTCCCTGCACATTTCTCTTCATTTCACTTTGCACAGCTTTCACATTTTCCTCCATTTTGGACCATACTCAACCATTTCTGCGAGCATTCTGATTACCAATGTTCTGAACACTGCATCTGATAGGTTGGCCATCTCTTCATCACTTAGCTCTATTTTTGGAGCTTTGATCTGTTCTTTCATTTGGGCCATACATTTTTGCCTTCATGGGGCTGTTGCATTGCAATGGGTGGAGCCTTAAGTATTCACCAGGTAGGGCAATCCATGTTACTGCACTGTGGTGCTATATTAATTGGTGGTGGGGAGGGGGTCCAAGAGGGAACAATGTCACATGCTTGGCTCTCAGTCAGCTTTCAGTCGCTTCCTCTGCTACCCACAAGCAAATTGGGCCCTTCTGGTGCTGATTCCTGGGCAGGTGGTTCTGTGTACATTCTAGAGCCCTGTGAGTCTCTCCAGTGAACTCTTCTGTGATGCTGGGAGTTTCTCCCACCACTGCAACCCCCACAGGTTTTTACCATTAGAGGTTTTGAAGCTTTATTTCCCCCTCTCTGGAACCCTGGGTTGTGTGGTCTGTCTCACCCCTCAATTGTTCCTTTCAGTTTATCCGTATGCAAATGTGGGATCACCCAGTCCTCTAGCTGCCACCTCGCCCATTCAGGTTCTCCAGCTGCCTTGACTATGGAATCACGAATTGATTGGGTAATAATGTTGATTGTTGTGTTAACTAAAAACATTTTTCTAAATGCCATGTGATATCCTAGATTATATCCTAGAATAAGAAACTATGAAATCTGAATAGACTATTGAGTGTAATAATAATAGCAATGTTAACAGTAATAGTTAACAGTAATAGGCCAATATTGGTTCCTCAGTTTTGGCAAATGTACCACAATAATGTAAGATGTTAACATTAAAAAAATATCTGGGTGAAGAGTAAACGGAATTCTCTGGACTACTTTTGCAACTTTCCCAAGTGTAAAATTACTCCCCAAAATTTTAAGTTTATTTAAAAAATTGTGCACTTTCATTAAGTCTGGTTCCCTAAGAACCCCTAAGTAGCCATGAGAGAAACTATTTATTGAGCCATAATCTGGTTGGTACAATGTCAAGTGCCCTATGCATGTGTTCACCACAATGTTATAAAGAAGGTATGGTTAGTTATCCTCATTTTACAGATAAGGAAAATCCGGTTCGGAGTGATTAAGCAGCTTGATCAAAGACACGCAGCTAAAAACTGGTGGAGTCATGGTGTGACAAAGTCTCTTTAACCCCAAAGCCTGAGCTCTGAGCAACTCCACACCTCCACCGATTTGACTCTTCCACTGTGTGAAAGGGAATTAGCACTCACTCAATTTGATGCTCATTTTTCATCTGAGTTGGTGAAACATATGAACCCAATTATTTCCAGTGCACCTTTAAGCAAACCAGAGTATCATTTTGAAAATAACCAAGTTTAACACAAGGTCAAGTCTTCTCCCTTTCTGTTTGTTAAATTGGGCTCAAATTTTCTTGGGGAGGGTGTAAGGAAGAGAGGCTGAAAGGCATCTCTTCCAAGGAGCTTGGAATGTTTTCACAGCTAAGCAACTAGCTCTTTCCCCATGGCCCCTGCCTTCTCTTGCTATCATGTGCTCACCTCGGGATGCTGGGCCTGATGCCCAGGATTCTCCCAGCACGTTTCAGTCGGGCTTTGGGCATGGATGGCTTGCTTAGAATGGAAAAAGGTAACATGCCACAGCATGGTATGTGGTTCAGGGTTAAGAATACAAGCTCTATATGCAGAAAGAGTAACTGACTTACTAATACAGTTGTTGGAGAAGCCCTAGAATGATCTATGTACTCAAATATACTCATTCCTGCTAGTCCAGTGAGGTGCCGGTAATCAGTTAATGTTAAATGCAGTGTGCAGTTTGTCATAGGCACACATTCTTCTTACTGCAGCTCATGGTTTTGCTCAGCTACACCCTTTGGCTCATCCCATGGATCTCTCTGTATCCCATCTGTAGTTTGGTCTGGGTTAGTCCATCATTCACTCATTTGTGAAGGGACAAGGGTGATTACATGGCAGAGTTTCCATTTTTTTCCTTCTCTTGACAACCAAAGAGAATTTTGTATTTATGAGTCATTCTGCTCTTTAAGATTCTGTCATTGCCAGGTGAAAGGTTCTTTGGGCTTTCTTGATACAGAACCAGAGGGGAAGAGGGAGAGGAGGAAGAGATCCATTAACCAGCAAGGAAATTTTTGGAGAAGATTGCAGGGTGGGGCAGTTTTACTGAAAGAAACACAAGGAACACAAGTTTATTAGGAAAAAGTGGGGCTTAAAGAAATATTACACTATTTTTCCCTTCTTCATGTTCAGAAAAATGCAAGTAAACAAAGAGTCTTGAATGAATTGAAAACTTGAACATAAGACCTGAAACCATAAAATTCTTAGGAGAAAACATAGTGGGTAAGCTCCTTGACATTGGCCTTTGCAATGATTTTTTTTTTTTTAATTTGAGACCAAGAGCAAAGGCAACAAAGACAAAGATAAACAAGTGGGACTACATCAAACTAAAAAGCTTCTGCACAGCACAGGAAAGCATCAACAAAATGAAAAGGCAACCTATAGAATGGTAGAAAATATTTGCAAATCATATATCTGATAAGGGGCTAATATTTAAAATATATAAAGAACTCACACAGGTCAGCAGCAAAAACCAAACAATTGATTAACAAATGAGCAGAGGAACTAAATAGACATTTTTCAGAAGAAGACATAGCAATGGCTATAGGTACATAAAAAGGTGCTCAGCATCATTAATTATCAGGGACTCAAAACCCCAATATCACCTTGCACTTGTTACAATGGCTAGCATAAGGACAAGACAAGAGACAACAAGTATAGGCAAGGATGTGGAGATAAGGAAACCTCTGTGCACTTTTGGTAGAAATGCAAATTGGTGCAGCCACTATGAGATGACTTGAAAAATTAAATACAGAACTACCATATGATCCAGCAATTCCACTTCTGGATATGTATCTGAAGAAAACAAAATCACTATCTAGAAAAGATATATGTACCCCTATGTTCATTGCAGCATTATTTACAATAACCAGGACATGGAAACAACCTAACTGATTTCATCAGCAAATGAAAGGATAAAGAAAATGTATATGAGCCCTGGCTGCTGTAGCTCAGTGGATTGAGTGTGGGCTGTGAGCCAAAGGGTCACCAGTTCAATTCCCATGCCATGTCAGGGCACATGCCTGGGTTGCAGGCCAGGTCCCCAGTGGGGGCCATGTGAGAAGCAACCACACATTGATGTTTCTCTCTCTTTCTCCCTCCCTTCCCCTCTCTCTAAAAATAAATAAATAAAATCTTTTTTGAAAAAAGAAAATGTATATGATACAAGGCTGCCAAATATGTGTATGTGTGTAGTCTTTAGGCTATTTAAAAAATGCCCAGCTACAATATATCATCACTATCATTGAATTATTTTTTTAAAGATTCCCCAAATAGATTGATATGGAAGTATCTCTCAATATGTTGTTAAATGAAAAAGACAGGAAGCAGAATAGTACCTGCTGGATTAAAAATGAGTTTCTATGACCCTATCTGCTTGTATGTGCATAGAGAATTTCTTGAAGAATAGGCAATTAGTAACCATAGCTGCTTCTGGATTTGGGAACCAGGACTCTGGGGTAGGAAGGACATGTCCCACGCAGACAGTGTAGGAGGCTTTTGAATTTCTTGAATTTTGAAGCATATCATGTTTCAACTATTTAAAAAATAAAGAAACAGAAAATAATTTCTAAAAGAAAAGATATTGCTATGGAATGAATTTTTGGGTCCCTCCATTCATATGTTGAAATCCTAACTCCTAAAGGTGATGGTATTAGGAGACAGGGCCTTTGGGAGGTGCTTAAGTCATGAAGGTAGAACCCTTACAAATGAGATTAGTGGTTTATAAAAGAGTCTCCCTCAAAATTCCTAGCTCCTCCCACCACGTGAGCACACATGGAGAAGGTGCCAGCCATGAACCAGGAAGGAGACCCTCATGGAAGGCTGATTGTGTTGGCACTTTGATCTTGGACTTCTGAGCCTCCAGAATTAGAAACAATACATTTTGGTTCTTTATAGGATAGCCCAGTCTGTGATATTTTGTTATAGCAGCTCAAACAGACTAAGACAGATGTTTTAACATCTCCAGAAAGATACGGCTTACATCATCACAAAATAATTCGAGTAAATGTAACTTTGCTCTCTCTCTGATATGACTTAGTGAAAACTTGGTAAGGGTCTGCCAGTAGCCTCTGGCAGACCCCACGTGACTCCAGGCTCACCCGCCAGTCCTTACAAACCACTCCCTGGGAATGTATGAAACTGATGTCCTAAAGTCTTCCTGGACCTGCAAGCAGAAGTATCTCTTTTGGCAGTTCCTTCTAAGTGCCAAAATTCAAAACAATTTTCCCAGCATTGAGCAAAAATAGGGAAGCTGGGCCTGGCTGGAGTCAGTGGCCTAACATTAGGAACCTAGATTTGAGCAGTTCTCATCCTGATGCAAGTTCTTGAACTTGACTGCACTTCAGAATCACCTGTGTAGTTGACTGGGTGTCAAAGTAAGGCTGGAAATCTGCATTTAAAACAAGCTTCCTGGAGCTTCAGATGAACTAGGGTGCACTACTTGAGAGAAAGAATAGCCCAAACCGTGTATCCTTATGAATTGAGGATGATGACTGAGTTTTAATACTAATTCAAGCTTTTTTCTCAAAAAAAAAAAAAAAAAAAAGTGGAGGCCCCCTGTCTGTGACAGTCCAAAGTCAAACAAAAGAGTTTCCCTCCCCCGCTACTCCAGAGGTCAAACAGGATGTGTCTCAGATGGAGTCTGCTGATGCAAACAGGATCTGGAGAGAAATAACAATTTTTCCTTTTCACTCTGAACCTCCATCCGACCAGTTCCGGAAACAGTCCTGATTAGAGCGTAATTGATTTGGGCTCTGTGAGCAGAGCAGCCAGACTTGCACATGGCCTTCCCGCGCTGTGCAAGCTGTGCAGTATCCTCCGACTCTTCCCGGCGTTAAAAACAATGTGACATGGCATGCGCAGGGTTTCTAATAACTTTGCGAACCAAGTAAGATTATGTATTCAATGACTGTGCCAACCCTACTTTAGAGAAACAGCGGGGCATTCCCGCCCAGCCCCCAATGACAGCAAAGAAACTCAAGGCATTTTAGTTGCATAAATACTAACTCTGGTCACACAGGGTTTGGGGTCTTTCGCTGGTCAGGAAATGATCATGTATTACTTTCAAAGCTGAAGCAGTTATTCCAGTTTAAATAAGGATTTCTAAACAGTTTGCTTTTTTGTTTTTTATCCATAGCACACATCATAGAGTGACTGTAATTCAAATTTATCAGAGATTGAAAAGACAAACCAAATAAACAAAAACCCATAGTACCAGAAGGCTGGGAGGAAACGAGTTGAGTCAGAGCAGAATTCCCGCGGGGACTTTTTGGACAGTGTGTTAGACTCCTTGCTTTCAGGGAGGTGAGTGCTCCTTCGGCCCCAGTCTGTGTCAAGACCCCACTGCACTGCAAACAGGCCAACCCAGTCTCAACCGCTGGACCGAAGCATCTCTTAGATCCACCCCATAAACTCTACTCCTTGACTTGACCGTTTCCCGAGATCAGGTCTACACAGTCCGGCTATCTAAGAAAGTAAGGATACCAAGAGTACTATGCACAGGTTATCTGTGAATGTATAGGAAAGTGTTGGCATTCTGCCACAAAATATTCAGATATATAATATCTTTATATCATAGCTCCAAGTGGCTTAATTTTGCCAATGTGTCATTTCATTTTGTTCTTTGTATACCTGAAACAAATGTCCTTTGTGGAAAAAAATTTTAAAAAAATAAAGGCATATATTCTATTAGAGCCTAGTTTGGATATTTTATGATACAAAATAAACTTTTTGGATCATATATAAAAGTAGAGAGAATCCAGCCTCTATGCCTAAATTGCTTTAAAGCCAAACCACATCATATCATTTCATCTAATAAATGTTCAATATGTAGCTCTAAAAAGAAAGATTATTTTAAAAACATAAACACAATACTATTGTCATATTTTAAAAATTAACATTATCTCTTTAATATCAACCAGCATCCAGTTATCTGGTTTTTAAGCAGAACTCTTACAGAGTGTCATACTGATGAAACATCACGATTGCTGCACTGCTGTGTGATCTCCCCCATACCCAATGCCCTAAGGCAGGGATGCTGAAGAATCAGATGCACAAAAGTTCTTTCAGGGACTTGCGACTGACCCTAAGTGTCAAAAAGTCCCCGACTGTGGAGACTGGGTTGGATCCTCCAGCACTGTTGACTTTGGTCTGGATGTTTATCCATTCATTTTTCAGACCTCCAGTCGCTTGTTTATCTTGGCCATCCCTTCCCAGCCCGAGACTTCCCACACCCTGCCATCTGGCACTCTCTCTGGTTTCATTCCCACAGCCCCAGCGCTGAGCAGAAACCTCACCGGAAGCACAGATCCTGCAGAAGGTTCCGAGTGCGGGGTGCATGCTTCTGCACCCTGGCCTTCCTGCCGTAAATACAGAGGCAAAAGAAATTTTGGGGGAGGATTCTAGAGGTTCAGTATCAACAGAGTACAACTCTCTTTATTGTCAATTGATAGATTCACACAACGAATAGCTCAGTGCCTTGGTGATGAGTATCCTTTTGTGAAAAGCTTAAAGATGAAGTTTTAGAACTGAACCGGCTGGCTCCTTTTCTAAAAAAAAAAAAAAAATCCATCATATCACTAAATACTCATCTTGTGTCCTTAGACCTACAAATCATTCTAGATGACATAGTAAATGTTTTAGTTGCAAGGACTTAAAATGTACTTCAATTAACAGAATATCATTGATGGTAAAGAAGGTTTTAAACTAATGCCATGCAAACTGAAGCAGCTATGTTGTTAATTTTTGGCAAATAAGTCTACTCACCATTCGCTCACTAAATTGCCTCCCAACTTCCTACTGTCCCGCTGCCCTCACTTGTCCAGTTGCCCAGTCCCAAAGGCTCTATGGATCGTCCCACCAAAGAGCTTCCCTCTCTAAATTCCAACAAGAGCGTCACCGCCTCTATCACTGTAATACCTTTAACAGTTCCGGAGAACTACTACGTGCTGGGCACTGTGCTTTGTCCTTAATGTATTATTCCATTTGCCTTTAGTGTATTAGCTGAATTAAACAGGTCCAGGAGGAAAGGCATCATTTTCTAAATGAGGTAAATAAGGAAAGATTTTGTAAACATCCAAAGTCACAGGGACAGTGAATGGCAGAGCTGGACTTAGAGCACTGTGCATGGCTTATAGGAGCATCTGTCAATCTTTAAACTACATTGGCCTTAAAAAAAAATCAAATTCCACCTTGTGTTGTCAGCATTCATGAATATGTCCTCTGCTTGACCCAGTCTATGGATTTAGCACAGTATCTGGCAAACGTAGGAGCTCAGTGTGTGATAAATGTTGGCTGGTAGTGTTGTTGTTGCCGGTAATTATTTACTGGTGGCCCAGAACAGTCTCATTTCTATGCTGAGGGCTGTTGTAGAAGCAGAAGCATGAGTCTGGCCTTATTGTCGCCTGATGCGGCATATCAAAATGCGGGGTGTGATACTTGGGATATACCTATATGAAGAAGGTATTTGTTCCTTCTCTGAAATTCGCATTTAACTGGGCATTCTATATTTTATCCGGGAGCCCTGGTCAAGGGACATAACAGCAATCAAGAGGGATAACCATGGCGCTATGGAGCAAGAGGAGCCTTCCCTGCGAAGCCATCTGGTGCTGATTAGCAGTGTTGCAGGAGTTGTGAGAAGGGAGGGCACACTGGGTGCTGGGCAACCGGAGAGGGCTTCACGGCGGAGCTCCCAAATCAGGCAGAATGGAGATTTTAAAGGCTTTACACTACATAAAGGATTAATGGAGGCAGCAATTAGCCAAGTGGCTTCTAACTTTAGCTTATTATGGAAATAAATTCACAGAACAGAGCTCGAAGAAAGAGAAGATGCTGCTGTAAGTTGTTTTTGAAAGTGCACAAGACAGTAAATTATCCATGACGTTAACCCAGACTGGTCCCAACAGCACAGTTCCTGCAAGGCCAGAGGGTCCACACTCCTGGTCTCCTGTCGGAAGTGGAAAAGCACAGCTCTAACTGCTGAGGCCCACCAGGCTCCAGAGGAAAGCAGCCGAGATGTACTGAGGAGCGGGATAAGTCTGAGCTTTGTTGGGGAAAAGAAAAAGAAGCATGACCGCTGCCTTGGAGAGATGCTCCCTCAGCAGCAAAGGTGTGGCCCTAGGCCCCTAGGCCCCTCGTGTGGAGGTGCGAAGTCCTAGAGACGTGGACGATGCATCGCACGGGGGAAGAGGATGTATTTAGTGCCTTTATGTGTCAGGCACTTAAATACATGGTATAATTCCATTCTCATAAGATCCTAAATTATATCATCATCCTCACTTCATAGAGGAGGAAACAGAGGTTCAGAGAGCTCGGGTTATTCACAGCTAGCAAGTGGCAAAGCCAGGATTTGAACGTAGATCTGCCAGATTTCAAATCCTGTTCTCTTTCTCTTCCACCACCTGGATATGAGTCACTTCTCTGTCAGTCATTTTAAAGGAAACACTCCTGTGTCCTCTGCTTACAGAACAATGACTATGTTCCCACCTCTGGTGACAGATTTCTTCTGGTTCAGATTGGTAACAGGAGTCTTCCTAGGTACTCAGGTTTTCCTTCATGGGTGGGGGGGGGGTGGATGTGAAGTGGGAGGGTGTCAGTGAATCTTCACTCCCATCCTTGGGCCCTTGGGAGGTCAAATCCCCCCCTGGTGCTCTCATCCAGAGCCCTCTGGCATCTTTTGCTGGAGTCCTAGGTGGCTTCTCTGTACCACCCAAGCCTCTCAAGAGGCCTCAGTCTGGGTCAGTGACTCTGGAGACCTCACCTCCCCCAGGCTCTCCTTATGTGGTGTCTCCACCAAAGCAAGGAGGGGAATAAAAATGCATCTAATTAAAATAACTTTCCAGGTGCAGGGAACAAAATCCAGGCGGATCACAGGCCACGGCAGGCTAGCCCCTAGCTTTTGCAGATGTCTAGAAAGAGCTGCGTTTGACACAGAGTAGAGGGAAAGACACTTCCAAATGAAAAGAACCCAATGTTGAACTTAGAGGCCTATGAAAACAAGCTATCTAATTTATTGGAACATGTTTTTCTAGCGGCTTTGGGCTAGAGCTGCGATTGCCTCCTGCAGGGATTCGTGATCTCATCCTTTCTCCCCCACCCTCCCCAATGGTAACTGTAGGGTTTTCCCCGTTCCAGCCTAACATATGGTTTGCAGCAGGAAGTGCGAAATCCCAGGAATGAGCAGAGGCTCAGGTTTCAGACTCAAGAGAGACTCAGGTGAGCTACAAGGAATGGCCTTTGTTTCCTATGAAAACAGTTGAAAACAGTGTTTAGTGACCCTTTGGTTTGGAATGAGGTAATTAATTCTCCAGAAACTCTCTCCAGTTTCCTGGGCAACAAAATCAATGTGTTGTTGATAGAAATACAGGGGATAATAAATTGGTTTAAATTACAGATTTTCTTTTTTTTCAAAGAGGGATTTCCTCCCTACCAACCCAAAATATAAAACAAAACAACAAAAAGAAAATTAAAAATTCAACCAACATGCATACACACACAGAGAGAACACACAAACACGCTTAAACTTAACTGTCCCTCTTCACCCTTTGATTTAGCCTCACTCTTTTTAAAAATTTAAGTTTAGTGCTATGTGAATATTATCATGCTCTAGAAGACAGAGAAAGTAAAAGGTGGATCAAATCTCATGAGTAATTGTACACAGAACAAGAAAATCTTTAACTATTATTCTTCAGGTCAAAGAGTCTCACTCTGAGTGGGGGTGATCCCAGAGTCAGCATTATCAGAATTCCTGGGGGTGTCAGAGGGAGGGAACCAGTATGAGATTTGTGTTTATCAAACAGCATTGAGGATTAAAACAATAAAAAACCACCGAGCAACTGGATATGGCTGACCTGGCTTTTTTCCCAGGTCAAAACCAACGAGGTCAAGATTTGCTTTTTAATGACCAATTTAAGAACAAGGTAAATGGTATGTTCTCCTCGGAAATTCCATTCACAACACTTTCTGAAATCTTGGCTGAATCAAAGTCTGTTTTGCCCTTCCCATCTCCCTGGGCAGCAAGGATTTCTTATGCATGGCCTGAGAACAGACCCCAGCACCAGACTGCCTGTGCTCTACCCTGTCTGCCCCACCTTCAGGAGCTCATCCAATTTGAGGTGCCAGTGACTGCAAAACACACCATTGTTCTAAGACTCACTAAAAACACAAAAAGAGTTGTCCCTTAATTTCTGATACAACGCCGCTACACCATCCATTGTAGGCACATCCTGATTTCAGCAATGTTAAAATGTGACACAGATTCCTCTTGGCATTGATGAACTATGGCACTTGTGTAGTAAATTTAATCTTTCTTAGACTTAACCTCTCTCTGTTTCACCTTCCCACTAAAACAATTAAAATAATCATGGTATCTGTCTCATAGGGTGGTTGTGAGGATTCCATGAGTTGGTTCATGTCAAATGCTCAGAACATTCCTTGGCACATAATAAGCTCTGAATCAGCTATTGTTATTATTCAACATATACCACTCAAACTGACAAATACTTGCTCGAATGCAGTATGGAAGTTTTTCCTGGTTCTCATTCGCACTAGCAGAAAAACAGCATGGTAACGCCCACACATGGCAAACTGCGATTTTAGAGAAATAAAAGCAGGCTAAATGGGGAGAATGATAAACAGATCGTCTCTCTCTGCCTTGGTCTCTGGGTAATTCCTTCAAGTGCACCCTGGTTGCCACAGAAAAGTGCCTGCCTTGTCTGGTAATTGTTCTGCTGTGGGAAGAGTTTTTGCATTCATGATGCTCTTGTGGGTTATTTTTGCCAAGTTTTTTGTTGCTCTAAGCACTTCCTGGAGGCAGCGGCAGCCATAAGAGGATCCTGACCTCAGAGGGATGCCAGGTGGGGTTTGATACAAACTATCCGTGCTGGGCACAGACCAGATGGTTCCACACAACAAGCACTGTTATTTCATTCACAAAAAGTCAGAAACAAGCTGATTTCACCATTGTAGCCCTAACAAATGGAAACGTGACCAGTCCTATCTTGCTATGCAGTCCCCTGTTGATGTAACTCATTTCTGCAAATCGATGAACATAGGTGCAAATGAGAATTTCCCAAGTCATTGCTGCTGAGAAGTAGTTGACTCAGAATTAAAATCCCTAAGGGCAAGGCTCCAAGTCCACATATGTTTTCCAGTTTCTTGGAAACTTGAGTTTTGTTGTTGTCCTTAGCCTTCTGTTATCCCTGACTTCCTCCTGAAGTTATTGAGGGAATAGATATTTGGATGATTAGAATGTGATCTAGCTGGCACTAATTTAAAGGCACATGTCTGTTTTTATACTCATCCAAGTTTGATCAAAAAAAAAAAAAAGAAAGAAAGAAACTATGTGGGAGTTGGCATTGGAGCTTAGGAAGCCTTGCTCTAGAGTTTGAAAAAAAAAACAAAACTGGAGTGGGGGGTTAGGAAACCTAAGTTCTAGCCTCTCTATTGACTGACCCAAAGGTCAGTTTTCATTGCTGTCTGGTTCTTACATACCTCGCCTGTAGTGTCTCTCCTAGCCCTGAATCTCTATCAGGAAACATCTGGTCTGTTGGGCTCCTTAAAACACCACGAGATGGTTAATTTTATGTGTCAGCTGGCTAGGCTATGGTGCCCAGGCGTTTGGTCAAACACTAGCCAAAGACGTTGCTGCGAAGGCAATTTTTGTAGATGTGGTTAACATTTACAATCAGTTGACTTTAAGTGAAGGAGAGTACCTCCCATAATTCCAGTGGGCCTCAGCCAACCTGCTGAAGATCTTAAGAAGGAAGACTGAGGTTTCTCAGAGAAGAAGGGATTCTGCCTCATGACTGTAACATAAAAAATCTTACCTGAGTGGAAATCCTATTGGCCTGGCCCACATATTTTGTACTCAAGCCTGCAACACCAGCTCTTGCTTGAATTTCCAGAATACTGGCTTTCCCTATGGATTTCAGAGTTGCTAGCCCCAACATTTGCATGAGCTGGTTCTTGGAAATAAATCTCTGTTTCTTATTTCTCCCTCTCTCTCATTTTATGTATGTTTTAAAAAGATCCAGTAGAAATATGAATATATATATACATAAACATATTCAAGTTTATATATACATATAAAATCTCCTACTGGACCTTTCCCCCTGACCTTCCTATCTGACATTTCAAAGTTCTGGCTTATTTTTCTACACGTGAAATTGCCTCACCCCATATCTCTCCATGTCTAGCTTTACCCTTGTATTTTTCTCTTAGATGACCATGATTTAAACTCTCTTTTTGGCCCAGCTGCTGTTTATTTCCCTGACTAAAACTTCCTCTGATCTGCTTCCAGCCCTGAGACCTCACAGACCGACCCCAGAGGACCCAGAGAGGTATGACTGAACTCAGCAAGGTACACACAGGACGGTCCACGGGCTCATGGCCTCCGGGCTCCTGCTTTTTCATGCTTCAGTAGCTTAAGCATTCTTGCCCTACATACTTCTGCCTGGAAATCACATTCTTTACACAGCAGTCCCGTACTTTTACAAGGGGTTAAAAAGCTACCAGACCCGTTTCCATCTCCTGGGTGTTGTATTTCTTATTCATGTCACAGGAGATGGGTGACTATAGGAGGACAAGTTTGTTAATTAAAAGAGGGTGTGTATAATTACTTTTTGCTTATTTGCAAGGAAGATTTTTAAAAGTAAATATAGTTGTGTGTGTGTGTGTGTGTGTGTAAAGTTATTTTACAGCAAATGTTTGAGAGGTTCTTAGAGATCGAGGGAGGGAAGTTACTTGGGCAATGCCCAGAATTATTAGAAATACAACCTTTGCCCTTGTTGACCCTACTCTAGAAGACTCTTATCACATAAGTGTTTGCCTTCATAAGGAGCACCTCAGAGGAAATCTAGGGTAAATTATGACTTCAAGGCATTGCCAGTCTGTCGAGGTCTGAAGGGCCCTATGTGTTGCCTCTCAGTATGCTATGTGTCGAAGATATTTAGATATTTTGTTGTCCCGTATATTCTAATGGAATCAGGCCAAGTTTGTGTTATATAACACCACGTCTCATTCTGTAATGAGCAACTTCTGAGGAGGAGGCAGCAGGGAGAACAAAGCCACCTGCCCTTTGCCAGCCCCTCCACGCTCTGCCAGTGCACCTGCGGAGAGCTCCGAGGCTCAGCCAGGAAGAGAGGCTGCTTATTATGTTTCTTTGTTTAGGTGACACAGGGCTTTCCCAAGACAGGGTGAATTGAAAAAAAAAATCTATGCTTTTTCTGGCCAGGTTTCATCGAAGGTCTTCTAGGGCTGAGTGATCATTAAACAGCTGCCTTGCTGAACCCCTGCCTTTCACTTCACCTGCTTAGACAATCTGATAGACTCAGACAAAGACATGAGATATTCAGAGGCCACTCCCAAGGACCAGTGTCTCACTGGCGTGCAGGGTTAAATGGGGGAAGTGTCACATGCTGGTTACACCTCAGTAGGACTTGTCCACAGCTCCAGGCTGACCCATTGGTGTGCTAAATCACAGGGAAATTTTATCACCATTCTGAGTATAAGACAAGCATCACCCCCTCTGCCCGCTGTTGTCACTGCTAGGGTGGGCGAAGTTATCAGATGGGGCCTTTTCTGTTGAGACAGAAACTCAATTCAAATTGGTTTGAATGAAAAGAGAAATGTATTGGCCCAAGGCTAGGGTGGCTTGAGGAGTGGCTGGCTTCCTGGCTCAAATGAGGTCATCTGGACTTGGTTTCTCTCCATCTCTAGGCTCTGCCTTCTGTTGGATTGGCTTCACTTTCAGCTGTCCTGTGGTGGGCCCCAACAGTTCCAGGCTCCCCCTTGTGGTGGCAAGATGGCTGCAATAATTCCAGTGTCCTCAGGGTATAAAGCAGGGGTCAAGCAAACTTTTTCCGTAAAGGTGCCAGATAGAAAATATTTCAGGCATTGTGGGCCATACAGTTCTGTTGAAGCTACTCAACTCTGCTGTTTGAGCGCAAAAGCAGTCATAGATAATGTGTAAATGAATAAGCATGGCTGTGTTGCAATAAAACTTTATTTAAAACGCTGGCAGTGTGCCTGATCTGGGCTGTGGGCTATAGGTTGAAGACCCCTGGAACTATAAAGTTGTTAGAGAATGGCCACCTGGCCAAGGACTAATCTCTCAGCTCCCTTGTAATTGGATATGGCCACGTGACTGAGTTCCAGCCAATGGAACACAAGTTAAATTATGAGGCCCATTTCTGGGTCCAACTTTTAATAAGCAGGGATGCCCCCTTCCACTCTCTTCACCTTCTGAGACTGGCTGCAGATGCTGAGGAAGTTCTGGGAGTGGCAGAGCCACAGGATAAGAGAGTCTGATCCCTGAATCACTGTGTGGAGGGGAGTCATCCAACAGTCAGGAGCAATGCCTTAGACTGTTATGTGAGTGGGAAACACATTTCTATTTTGCTCAAATCATTACACATTTGGGGTTTATTTTTAATAGCAGTTTGCCTACCTTAGGTAATACAGAAACTGGAGTTAGAAAGGGGATGTTAATGTCAGAAATACCTAAAATATGTGGCACTCAGTGTTGTGTGGTGAGGGAAGAAAAAAACAAAAAACAGAGTAGGCTCCAAAAATGGTGACCTGTGGTACGCAGTGGCGAAATATTTGTCAAAACTATTGCCAGCAATCATGTGGAAGACAGGCCGAGATGACCTGTAGCTCCAGGGAAAGCCATTAGAAAGAGACAGAATGTGAGAGCTGAGAACTTTGCTACTTATAACGAGTTATTACTAGAAAAATATCCCTCCCAATAAATGACCAAGTTTATGAGCAGAAATAAAAGGGAAAGAAGGGAGCACCCAAATTTGGAAAAACCTATTGATTCTGGATCCCCACAGTAAGAAATAAGACTGGAAGAAAGTAATCAAAACCCCAGACTTGGAAAAGACTAAATCCTTGGAAAAGAATTTTCCGTTAAATATAGCAGTTCAACCCTGCAGTGAAGTTCAGATTAAGGGTGTAGACTTTCCACTCCAGCCTGTTGTTCTGATCGCCTCAAGTTAGCTGCCATTAAATTGAGAGAAAGCTATAGAGACAAGGAAGCAAATAATTTAGGCTTCAGAACTACATCCAGGAAAGGATTTTGGATGTGGTTACCGGCACTTGGAAGCAAATAAATGAGAAGCTTACTAAGTTTTTCAGGGAACTGTATTGCTAAAAAGAAGTCACAAGCTTGGATGAAATAAGCTTTGATTGGTGAAACCTTACCCTCTGGTGCTAAATTCGCTTGAGCAGAGAGTGGACTATGAAGGCTGTACAGTCTTTGAGGAGGGCAATGCAGAGGAGGCCCAAAGGAATAATGGACAATGAAGGATATCCAGAGCGTGGAGGAAGAGGCCCTAGAGAAAAAGAAACAAGGAATTCCTCCCAGAAAGCAGATGAAAGGGCTAAGCAAGGAACTTATCCCCTCTTACCAGGCAGAGGGTCTTCACATTGCCCCCTAGAGGGTTCCATCATGCTAATAACCAAGGACTCTGTTTTTCCCATTCTTCCCTTTTCTGAACAAGAGTCTTATTGCAGTTATCAAGTCCTTGTTCTGCCATAGTATGGTGGATGTGTGTTCGAGGGGCAGATAACTGGTTTTTGCTTAATAAATTGCTGGACCCTGAGGAGCCACATACAGACCTGACCGAGAGGACATTCTACCTTCAAGAATCCTACACCCTGAGGTAGATGTAGTGACTCAGTGGAGCCTTGGGGCGTCTTCCTTGAGAAGGGCATGCGGGCAGGCTCTCTATGTGGAAAGAAAGTGTTAGTGTCTGAAGGGTGGACAGTGATAGATTGACAGCTGTGTACAAAAAATCCCTTTCCTCTTTTCCTTTAATGTACAGCCAGATCGCACTTCCTGGGCTACACAGGCAGCTGCATGTGGCTCTATGACTGAGTTCTAGCCAACAGAATGTGAGTGAAAGTTAGGTAGGCCATTTCCAGGCTAAGAAGTTTCTATGTCCCCTCCTTGCTTCATTCCCCTTCTGCTGGATATGTATAATAAAGAGGACCTAGACCCCAGAGGATAGGCTGGAAGAGGCCTGGGTTTCTGAGTTATTACATGAAAAGGAGTTCTCTTCAACTGTTGAGTAAGCAACAGCAACATAACAAGTCATATTGTTTTTGAGCAATTAAAAAATTTTGTGTACTTGTTATCACACAAGAACCAACATGGTCTTTCTCTCTGTTTAACCCTTTCTCACTCTGAAAACTGGCTTTCATTGCTCCTCTGGATGTAACCCAGATGTTAATTAGATCTCCCCTTTTCCTAGAGTTTTAGGTGAACTCTCAATTCCGTGTCCTGTGGGTATCCAAAGTCTTTCCTAAGATATTGCTGAATGCCCAGTGGAACTTCTGTTCTTGTGGATTCTATCCCTTCTTGAGTTTTTCAGCTCAGATGGTCTCTGTTCTGTTCCATTGTGACAAGACATAATATTTACACCCTTTTCTGACTTACACATACATACACATACACATCACACACACCTCTCACTCGCACAAATTATTTAGAAGCACAAGTAATTTGCTTACACTCTGGTGGTGCAACTGTTAAATGAAACAGTAGGTGTCACCATTCTTAAGTCGCCTTCCACTGGTGGGTTTCACTGGCCCTGTACTTCATCTAGTCTGAACTTATTACCTTATTTATCACTCTACTGTTCTCTCCACCTTTCTCTTTCCTGTTTACTTATACCAGGAACCAGACAAAATCCTTTGGATGCTATGGACAGATGAATAACTTAGCACCCTGGGAAGATGAATAATTGGATGTCTTTTATTTTATTTTTATTATTTATTTACGTATTTATTTATTTTTAGAGTGGGGGAAGGGAGGGAGAAAGAGAGGGTGAGAAGCATCAAGGTGTGGTTGCCTCTTGCACGCCCCCTATTGGGGACCTGGCTTGCAGCCCAGGCATGTGCCCTGACTGGGAATCGAACCCATGACCCTTTGATTTGCAGACAGGCACTCAATCCAGTGAGACACACCGGCCAAGGTTGGATGTCTTTCAAATCGATATTTGGTGGAGAGGCAATGCCCTGCCTGAGGTGCAAGGGCGGGGGGCTGTGAAGCAAAGGAGGAGGACCTCACTCGGCCTCTGCTCTATCGTCCTGGGCATTTCAGCTCTGGCCATAAACATGCATAGTTTGCTGAGTAAAATAGGAGAATTGTGTTTAGCTTGACTCACCCTTTTAGGAAAAACCAATTATCTCTTTTTGGGTTATCATGTCCCTGGTGGCTCATCTCAATCCATGTGGCTTATCAAAGTATCTGTTACCAACTTATTCTTCTCCTTTTTTTTAAGTTTCTTTTTTCTTTGAATATATTTTATTGATTATGCTATTATAGTTGTCCAATATTCATCCCTTTATTCCCCTCCACATTGCATTCCCCACCCCCTCACCTGCAATCCCCTCCTTAGTTCATGTTCATGGGTCATACATATAAGTTCTTTGGCTTCTCCATTTCCCATACTATTCTTACCCTCCCCCTGTCTATTTTGTACCTACCATCTATGCTACTTATTCTCTGTACCTTTTCCCCCTCTCTCCCCTTCCCCCTCCTCGCTGATAATCCTCCATGTGATCTCCATTTCTGTGATTCTGTTCCTGTCCTAGTTTGCTTAGTTTGTTTTTGTTTTTTTTTTTAAGTTTGATTGTTGATAGTTGTGAGCTTGTTGTCATTTTACTGTTTGTATTTTTGATCATCTTCTTTTTCTTAGATAAGCCTATTTAACATTTCATATAATAAAGGTTTGGTGATGATGAACTCCTTTCACTTGACCTTATTTGGGAAGCACTTTATCTGCCCTTCCATTCTAAATGCTAGCTTTGCTGGATAGAGGAATCTTGGATGTAGGTCCTTGCCTTTCATGACTTGGAATACTTTTTCCCAGCCCCTTCTTACCTGCAAGGTCTCTTTGGAGAAATAAGCTGATAGTCTGATGGGAACTCCTTTGTAGGCAATGGTCTCCTTTTGTCTTGCTGCATTTAAGATTCTCTTATCTTTAATCTTGGGTAATGTAATTATGACGTGCCTTGGTGTGTTCCTCCTTGGGTCCAACTTCTTTGGGACTCTGAGCTTCCTGGACTTCCTGGAAGTCTATTTCCTTTGTCAGATTGGGGAAGTTCTCCTTCCTTATTTTTTCAAATAAGTTTTCAATTTCTTGTTCTTCCTCTTCTCCTTCTGACACCCCTATGATTTGGATGTTGAAATGTTGAAATCTGTCCTGGAGATTTCTAAGCCTCTCCTCACTTTTTTAAATTCTTGTTTCTTCATTCTGTTTTGCTTGACTGTTTATTTCTTTCTTCTGGTCCAAACAATTGATTTGAGTCCTGGTTTCCTTCCTGTCACTCTTGGTTCCCTGTACATTTTCCTTTATTTCACTTTTCATAGCTTTCAATTTTCCCTCTATTTTGGGACCATATTCAACCATTTCTGTGAGCATCCAGATTACCAGTGTTTTGAACTCTTCATCTGATAGGTTGGCTATCTCTTCATCGCTTATTTGTATTTTTTCTGGAGCTTTGACCTCTTCTTTTATTTGGGTCTTTTTTTTTCCTTTTTTTTTTTTTTTTT
>PVIA01002419.1:0-105151 GCA_004024845.1 Tonatia bakeri | reverse complement strand
CCAAAGTCCAAATCAAGTAGTGACCCTCACTCCTACCTCCCAGCCCACAGGTCTGATGCAGGTGCCCTGGGGACATTTATTTCAGAGGGTCATTCTGAGCCTTGCCTCCCCAGCTGCTTCTGCCATCTTGCCTGACCTTTGTAGCTGACCCTTTGTCTTGTATCTGGTTCTTGCTCCCCACTTACCCAGGTCTCAGGCTTTCTTCCTCTTAGCTCCATGCCCAGGACCAACTCTGGGAAGTCCAGCCTAGTTAGACTCCCCAGCAACCCCAGGAAGGAAAAGGTGGACGAAGGAAAGCAGTCTGAGTCTCTAAGCTCAGCCCTTTCTTGCCCACTTATCAGCAGCTCTAGCTCCTTTTTGGTTCCTGAGTCCACCATGATCTGAACTGATAGCTGGTCAGAGTGGCCAGCCTGCAAAGTAGGGCTTCTAGTTAGTTGTGCTCATTAGGGCCCAGTGTCCCAATGGCATGGGGAACATCCTAGAGGCTCATTTGCTCCCTAAACTGCAGCCCATGGCTACCTTTGCCTAATCAAAACAACAGGGCTTTTACTTAAACTTTATGCCCTGTAGTCTCTGTGCTGGAGGTCTGCATGCTGCCTAGATCTTATAAGCCAAGTTATATTTGGAACTAGACAAGATCCCTTACATTTTATTCTTCCTTCCTCCTACTTCCTATTGACCGTCAGTGGCTGGGTCCTTCATCTGAACGAACTGAGCACCAGGAGCACAGCCTGTTGCTTGTCTGTCTTCTGTCTCCCCTCCCACATGAAGTCCAAAGATGTCACTAAGAAGCCAGCTGAGGACAACAGCTTTCTACATCAGGTAAGTTCCAGCACTACCCTGCCACTATTTCTCCCACCTGTGGGGTCCGTCTCTGGAATCCTAGGCTTACAATCCCTCATAACTACTTCCCAATCTTCAATTTCTGTAATGGATTTAAATGTCCTTCTCTGCATCTGTGGCCTTAGCTCTTTTCCTTCCTCTCTCTTTTGAACTGACTAAGCCTTAGAAGGACATGCACAATTCCTTCTAATGGTCTCCTTACAGTGGTTGCCACATTCAACAGAGAAGAATATAGGGTATCCTGTTAAAGTTAGATTTCAACTAAGCAATGAATAATATTTGCAAGTCCTGTGCAATATTTGGGACATACTTATATAAAAAATTATTCATTGTTCATCTGAAATTCAAATCTTCCTGAGACTCTTGTATTTTAGTTGGCAACCCCATACCTACAGTTCTTGCTGAGGGACTGGTCTTAAGCTTTTCCTGAAGCACAGTAGGTGATTCTGTACCATAGAACCCCACCCTCATCCCACTCCCAAAGTATAACTGATTAGGTCAGGGATGAACACTTGTCCTAAGGGCAGCTTAGCATAGGCTGGTTTGCAGCCTATATGGTAGTCTGGCTCAAAAGTTTTGCACACAGGTGTTCATAGTGATTAAATGAACCAATCAGATGTTCTGTCTCAGGGCTGTAAACTCTATAAAATAAAGTGAGAGACTGTTGGTAGGAGGAATGCCTCCCTCCAACCCTCGTCTCTCACTGCTCTGCAAATCTGCAGCCACTGAAGCCTGCTGAAACCAGCCTGGAACTTCAGGCACTGTGTCTCGTACCTCTGCCCGCCCCGCTGACAGCTCAGTTCTGGCATCTTCCTCGTCCCAGTGACCTGGTGCCTAGCCCAGTGCCTGGCACCTGCCTGGAGCTCAAAGGATGCACCTACAGATGTCATCCTTCTCTTTTGGGTTGAGGTGGTTGTGGTGTAAGAAGTTAGAAGCCCTGCCTGTGAGTGAGTCCTGGTTCTGCAGCCTCCTGCCTATACTGGAATCCTCTGTCTCCATTCTCCCCTCTGTAAAATGAAAGAAGTATTATCCATCTCTTAGGCTGCTGTGAAGTTTAAAATAGCCGATGTGGGAAAGCCAATACATAACAAGCCCTCTAAAAACATTTAGAACATCTGAGCATAAGGAAGTTGAATTTTACATGAAGGTTGCACTTTGTAAGACCTCATGTAAATAAAAAACAAACAAATCTCCTGACTCAAGGACCCTCCACCCCCACCCCCGGGAAAGGATGGCAGCCACTTATGTTGACCAGCTGCCGAGAGAATAAGCAGACTTTTCAATTTACTAGGCTTTGAAGTTAAAAAGTTTGCAATTTTGAACAAATTTTAAAAGTATTTGTATTTTTAAAATTTCAAAAAATGAGTCTTTATTATTGCTTCTCCATGACACACTTTTAAATATGCCCCAATCAAATTTGTTTAAAAGGCACTGAATGTAATGATTTGAGAGAGAAGAAAATGAAAAATGCACACTGGGATGCAAAATGGAGGCTTCTTTACAGTCCTGCTCAGCCGCATGTTCCCGGGTCGCTTTAGCCTCTGGTTCTGCTCAGCATTCACTCTGGCATGTTTAAAATGTCATAACAATGGGCTTTCAAAATAATATGTTCATGCACCCCCACCCCCAAACATGTAATATTGTCAGGATGTTTAATCTGGTGCCATATATCTTGCACATGACAAATCCATTTCTCCAAACAAACTATCACACACATTCACATGGTCTATAAATTTTGAATCCTGACATCTACGCTATTATCCTCTGAAGTCTGGATTGGCTTGAGCTGGGCGTAACTGGGGGGCGACGGTTTGAAGGAATGAAGGGGATGTCACTCTTCCTGATGCGCCCTCTCTGGGGAAAGTGATGTCAGGAAAATGCAAGGCTTAACCCTGGTGGAGAAAGCCCCAGATGCTCTCTCCTGGGTACCAGGAGATTAAGCAGACCTGGTCTGTAAGCATCCCCACTCCAGGGGTGATAACAAGGTCATTCTGTACTTTGGTTTGGCTTTATAATAATACATCTGGCATCAATAAAGTTTCTTTCTTTCCAAAGTACTCTCTTAGTTATGATCTCATTTGCCCTCACGGGAGGAGGAAAGGGAGCTGGGTAGGATGAGCAAATCTGAGTTTCTCCTACTGTGGGACTGGGCAAGTTGCTTCACCTTTCTTGGGCCCCGTTTCTCTACCTGTAAAGTTGTTTCATGATTCCTGTAGGGTGCTTAGGATTGTATAAGCGCGAGTGTGCCTGTGAGTTGAGTGGGGCAGTGCTTTGAGCAAGGCAGGAAGCTACAGACAGAAATATGCTGTGATGATAAAAGTCATTTATACACTCTGGAAGGAACCTAAGAAATAAATCTAAGAAGCAGCACAGTAAAGAGGTTTTTGAACTTGATCTTGTGAAGATCCACAGATGAGCCGTGGTTGTCAACAGGACACACTACCCTGGCAGCCTCAGGCTTTTGGTCTCCCCCTTCAAGAGACACCTGCACTGTAGGTCGAAAGCTGTTGCTGGTGTTGGCTCTTTCTCCACCCCATGCTCTTGCACTCAGGCAAGCATATCAAAAGGCGAACGAAAGAGATGTTATCATATGGGTAACCTTAATTTCACTCAATTGGTTTTCATTCAATCTATTTTCCAAAAATGCATATCCAGGACTCTTACATGTAACAAAACCCTGACTCAAAACTGACTTAAGGAAAAGATCAAATTTATTGACTTGGGTAATGAAAAATTATCCAGGAGCAGATGCTTCAGTAATGGCCGGAACCAGGGGCTTAATGGTTTCATCAGCACTAAACTATTTATCCATCTCTAGGTTCTGCTTTTCTTTGTATGACATTGTCAGACAGAGTGTCTTCATGAGTGATAAACGGCCACTGGAAGCTTTAGGCTTGTATCAGCAAAGCTTAACACCCTTTGTGAAAAGAGAGCTCCCCCGCCACCCATGGTTTCAGCATAAATCCTAGGATTAAGACTTATTGGACTCACTTGGAAGCACTACCCACTGTCCTTGAAATAGCCACTGAATTTGGGTCATGCTGGTTGGACAGAGCTGTAGTGTCTGTCTCTCCGTCCCATAAGGGCATGGGGACTGGAAGTGGGTTGGAAGTGGAGTCAGTCTCATCAGAATTATATAAACTAATGGTGGGTGTGAGGTATTCTCTAAAGGAAAACTGAGGGGCTGTTACCAGAAACTAGGAGAATGGAAGCTGGGTGGACAAAACCAATAAATGTTCACTACAGTAAACATGATATTTAGGCAATTATTAATAAGAAATTACGCGCAGCACACATTGCAAATGGGTTGTGATTTACCAGCATGTTAGCATTACTGAAAACCTCTGATCCAGTACCACTCTATCATTTTCCAGGCTTTACTATAGATTGATAAGTTTATTTTGTGAATAATGAGTGAAATTTTTGTTTATGATTTTGATACCTCATTAGAAGTTTTCTCAATGTAAGGAGCCAACCTAAAGGCTCTCTCACAAGTTTTCCAAGAAAGAAATTGCCCTTCCAAAGGCAAGAAGGAAATTACTAAGGCCTATTTTATATAGATAGCATCCATACTTCTTGCTGTGGAAAAATAAAAACTTTCAAAATGTAATACCTCTGATTTCCCAACTTTTTTTCATGACCCAACAATAGAGGAGGAAGTACAGTTTTATCACCTGGATTTGGATGCAAGGAAATTGAACCAGAGAGAGAAGCAGGCTCACCAGCGGGCAGCATAGCTGGTAGCTATGGTCAGGGTAGGACTTGAAACACTTCCAAAGGCTTGCTGGTCCTGGAAACCTCTAAAACAAGCAATCTCTGCCATCAAAATGCTTCTCTCCTTCCTTCTTTCTTTTACAATTTTTCAACTTTTTATTTCTTTCAATTTAATTTTGCATTGGTTTCAGGTGTATAGCTTAGTCGTTAGACAAATCTATATACTTTACATAGTGTTCCCTTGATATTTCCAGTAGCCACCTGGCACCCTACACAGTTATCACAATATTATTGACTCTATCCCTCTGCTTTTCTTTACATCCACATGGCTATCTTGCAATTACCAATTTATATTCCTCAATCCCTTCACCTCTTAACTCTTACACCTGGTCCTCTAATACCCACCTCCTATTCTGGCAACAACCAGTCTGCTCTCTGTATCTCAGTCTATTTCAATTTTGTTTGTTGTTTATTTTTTTCTTTAGATTCCACATACAAGTAAAATCATATGATATTTATCTTTCTTTGACTGACTTATTTCATTGAGCATACTGTCCTCTAGGTCCATCCGTGCTGTTGCAAAGGATAAGATTTCATTCTTTTTTGTTCTGACTAACATTCCATTGTATTAGTATACATGTACCACAATTTTTTTTAAATCCACTCATCTATTAATGGGCACTTGGGTTGCTCCCAAATCTTAGTGATTGTAAATAATGCTGTAATGAACATAGGAGTGCATATACTCTTTTAAATTAGTGTTTTGGATTTCTTTGGGTAAATCCGGAGAAGTGGAATTGCTGGAACTCATCCACTCCACAGTGGCTGCACCAGTCTGCATGCCCACCAGCAGTACACTCACTATAGGGCTCCCTTTTCTCCACATCCTCACCAACACTTGTCATTTGTGGATTTATTGATGGCAGCCATTCTGACAGGTGTCAGGTGATATCTCACTGTGGTTTTAATTCTCACTTCTCTGATGATTAGTGATGTTGAGCATCTTTTCATATGTCTATTGGCCCTCTGTATGTCCTCTTCATTTCTATCGAAGTGCTTTTTTAATGAGATGTGTGTAGTTTAACTGGATCAAGGCATTGCATTGCCTGGAAGCCAAAGCATAATTAATTCATTTTTTAGGGTCAGTTCAATTCAACCAATAGCTATTGAGGATTTATTACTAGTTATATCTGTTAGGGTGCTTTTTTTGTTGCAAATAATAATAAAAAATCCAGTTCAAACAGACTTAAAATGTAAAAAGAATTTATTGAGAAGCCCAGTGGTAAGGTGGCCTTCAGGGGAGGCTTGATCCAGAAGTTCACCAAAGACCCAGGTTTTCTTCTCTTTCTTCTCAGCCTTCCAGGCTGTCTGCTTCACTGTCTGCCTTATGATAACAGGATGCCTGCCAGAATGTTCTGAGAGTTATCTGCTTCCTTATTTATATCCATTAGGAGGAAAGCAGTTGTCCAAGAAGTTTATAGGATGGGCCAATTTTTTTCTGAAGAATATCTCCTCACATCTCGCTAGTTAAAACTGGGTCATGTACTGCTTATTCTTACACTGAGCTGTGTGGCCAAAGGATGGGATATACTAGTAAACAAGGACTATGCCTGGCACCATCTTCCCCAGATGCATGTGGCCTGGGGGTGGGGGGGGAGTGGGGGAGGGACAGAAGTCTTGTCTTAATTAAAACCCATCTACTGTCAACAGAAGGAAAGGGAATAAATGCAAAAATGCATCTCATTTGGTGCTGGTTTTTAAATTAATGAATAGAATGGTATTGACTATTTGTAAATACAATGCGAGAATCAAATATCAAGGAGAGAAGAGAACATGATTTAAATTTTGGATATATTGAGTTTCCAGTGCCTATAGCATATTTGGGCAATCTTGTTGAGTAGGAAGTTAGGATTAAGGACCCAGTACTGAGAAGTCAGGCTGGAGGTATAGGTATGATAGGTAAAATAAATATGACAGTGGAGGTACGGCAGTTCAGGGCAAGCACCTGGGGTCTGTGCAGGGCCAGTAGCCAGAAGGTAGTGCAGGGTGAGTAAGGAGTCCTGCCACCCCAGAGTGCCCATGTGCCATGTGCTCAGGTAAGCAGGTTCTTCTTGCTCTCTGCCTCTTCCTGCCCCAGGCCAGCCCAGGGGCATCCTCCAGCAGTGGCTTGGGCACCCTGGATGAAAATAGGCATCTCTTCTCCTCTCCACCTCTCACATTATCCTAAAGGAAGGTATTGGGTCCCCTTCAAATTCCATACAAGGGCCTCCCAGGATGTGTAATGTGTAGACTACTTGCCTCAATACCCAGGCTACCCAAATCCTTTCCCTTTCACTTCTATCTTCATCTTGCAGCTCAACCTTCATCTGTTTCAGAATCCTCGTTTGACCTGTGGGAGCACCTCTGCCTTGGGAGGACCCAATGATTCTTTATGAGGCTTTAGCTCCTTGTGTCTTTCATCTTCCTGTAGTGGACTTGCAGCCTCTCCTCCTGTCTGTCTATTGCTGATAGTGCCCTGCAGACCCTTTCCTCACTGCCTGTCCCCAGGGAAAACACTGTAGACCGGTGGACAGAACCTAAGGACAAACTGGGGACTGGGCCTGTGCGAAGGTTCCCCTAGTCCAGCTCCTCTGTCAACCTCTGCTGTTCAGTCAGCACTTCAGAGGCTTGGAGAAGGGAGGGGAGGGTTCATGGCTTCACAGGAATGTTACAGATAATGCCCCTCATTAGCACCCAGGGGAACTCCTGCTTGTCCAGCCTGCTGCATTGTAATCATCTTTGCACTCTGCCCTGGACCTGGGCGTTTACAGGAAGTGCACTTCTGAGGTACAAGGAGAGGATTAGAGGCCTCAGAAGGGTGTAAGTACTTGGCCAGGGCTGAAGCTGCCCTCATCTGGGCATGCTAAGTGCTGGCTTCTTTAAAAGGGAGCTATTAGCTTCTTCCCTGGAATCATACCCCACCCAGCACCTCCCTTCCGTATTGGAGCATCAGCTACTTCAGATTCCAAGTGTTCCAGGTCTTGCATTCTGTCTTTGCCTGTTCTAAGCAACAAGGACCGAACTTTTCAGACTATAAGACGCACCTAGGTTTTAGAGGACGAAAATCGGAAAAAAAATTTTGAAGCAAAATATGTGGTAAAATATTTAATAACATAGGCAGCCAACCCCCACCCCCTGCAGCGAGCCAGGTAAGCTACATTTGGACTATAAGATGCACCCCCATTTTCCGCCCAATTTTGGGGGGAGTGCATCTCATAGTCCAAAAAATATGGTAAGTGATTTTAACAGGAGTCTGACCAGTTTTGTGCCCACAGTGTGTACCAATAGTAGGGCCATAAAAGTAGATTTTTCCTATCTTTAACCCTCTATTTATGCTAATGACCCCGCTCCAAACACAAGACTTATGCAAATAAAATACTTAGAGAACCAATCAAATTTGTATTCAGTTCTTGGAGAAATAAAATCAAGGCAATACAGGGAGTCAGCGTAGACTAGAGCTGTGTTACCTAAATGGTAGCTATTAAACCACAGTTTAACTATTCAAATATAAAATAAGTAAAAGTAAATATAATTTAAAACTCAATTTCTCAGTCATACTAGAGATAGTAGATGCTCTAGAGCCATATGTGGTTAGTGGCCACCATACTGGAAAGTGCAAAGTTATTTTTACTTTGCAGAAATTTCTATGGGGCAGTGCTGTCCTGGAGTAATAGAAGCTGACTTCAGTGACTAGGTATGGCTCTGGTGGGGCCTAGAAGGATAGCAGAATTAGAAGGGGAGGGGAAGGGGCTTCCAGGTGGGAGAAACTGTGACACTGTGTGAAGAGGTTAGAATGGACCAGGAATGTTGGGGCAACACCCAGGAGCAGAGCATTGGCTGGAGCCAAATGTTTCTTTTGAAGAGCCGTGAAAACCATCATCACCCTGATGACTACAGGCACAGGAAATGAAAGGGCAAAGCCCCTCGTCTTCTCGGTTCCCAAACCTGTATCCCATCCTTCGCATGCATTCCCACAGGGAGGAGAGAGTTCTGACTGTATCTCAGGCTCCTGATCTCAGGGCCATGGCTGCTCGGCCTCCTTAGCTACCTGCTCTATTTGAAAACACTGCTGGGGATGGGCTTGGATGAGAATCTGGGCCTGTGACCTCCCTCTTCTTCTAACCGGATCTCTGGCAAGCTGACCTCTAAATCTCCATGGCTGAGAGGGCAATGGGGAAGAGTCCAGGGATCAGGCCCTCCTGAGTTCAAGTACTGGCTCACTAGTCAGGTGCCATTAGACAAGCAATTTAACTCTAAGCCTCAGTTTACCCATCTGCAAAATAGGGATGATGATAGCAATGACCTCACAGTGTGGTTATAAGGGTTTCATGGGTAATGTTTGCCAAGGTCTTGGCATAGTTTTAGCAAAATAACTGTTACCTATTCATGATATTATTCCTTACTATACTGAAGCTGTTTGCAGGTTTGCTGCAGTTACTGTTTCTGCTTCCCTCTAATTAAAAAATTCATGTAATAAATTCATCAATTTTTTCTTAATAATTTGTATTCTTTTTTGCTTTATTTAAAACATTTCCCCACATCCCAAGATTTTAAAGATAGTCTCCTGTATTTTCTTCTAAAAGTATTTTTTAAAAATTTAATTGAAGTATAATATACTTAAGGGAAAGTGAGTTAAGTTATAAGAGTGCAGCTCCATGAGTTTTGATCAGGTAACCACTAACCTAACTTGTAATGTCACAAATAGATCTTTCCTGTTATTGAACCTTACAAAGGAGGATTTGGACAGCATATACTCTTAGGTGTCTGGGCCCTGTTTGTGAGTCATTTATGTTGTGCTTTTGTTCGTGCTCATGGCCTTATACTCTTCAATTATGTGGATTTACCACAATTTATCCATTCTCCTGCCTATGGCCATTTGGGTAGTTTCTGATTTGGGTAACAGTGAACAGTGCTGCAAACAGCTGTGTCTTTCATTGAACATGTGTATGTATGTATGTACGTATGTATATATGTATGTCAGTTGGGGGTGCAGACCTAGGAGAGGAGTATCTTTGTCATTTTTCACTTGATATTAGAGTCACCAAATGCTACAGAGAGAACCGGGCTTGAAACACATCCAGGCTTCTACATTCCAGATGAGGGGGTTGTGGCCCAGTGGGGACAGTGGTCCCTGAGGTCAAATTACAGCTCAGGGCCAGGCAGACCCAGGTCTCCTGAGAGCCAGGACACCTTCTCCTTCTAGTTCGTCTTGCTGCTTCTCTAAGAGATTAGTTGGATTCCCTTTAAACTCTGTGATCGCCCCTCCCTAGCCTGGGAGCAAAGTTGTTGTTCCAGGAAATCTGCAGTTGCTTCGGGCATTTACAATGTGCAAAGGTCCTGAGGCACAAAGAAAGAATGAGGAAGAGGGTTGGACAGAGCTTTGCCCAGTATAGTAGCTTAAGGTTTTTAGACTTTTACAGCCTATTTTCAGTTGATAGGCCCTGAGAACTGGCGATCATAACATACCACAAAATCTCTTAGAGATTTTGAATCTATTGCTTAAAAATATTATTACTTAACACCCATTTGATTCCAATTCCATGTAACTTCAAAGAAGGAAGAGGGAAGTGGTTGGTGATGAGGTCATACAATAGAAGTTTTTGTTTTGTTTTGTTTTGTTTTGATCTCTCTGCCTTTAGGAGGAGTTCTTCCTTTGCTCTTACCTCCTCGAACCACTCCATGGCTTCTTCGTGCCAAAGCGCTGGGAGGGACATAGGGACAGGCTGTTTTTACAGCTGTGCTGAACTTCCACCTGGGAGCCGTCCATCTCACTCCTCATATACTCAGGCAACTTCAGGGAGGAGGGGAAGGATGTAAATCATGCCCTCACACTGTGGGTTCTACAGCTCATTTGTCTCTGAGCCTTACCCAGGGGTCTCTTATGTTCTGACTATTAAACAGGAAGCCAAAACTGCCAGCAAAGGTGATTCTTCAGCATAACAGCAAGATCTACCCTATGGGCAAATCTACCCTGCTGTCTACAGGTGTTCCTTGCTTAGCACAAGAAGGGCATTGACAAAACCCTAGACCGGTGGGACCACACACTGGTCAGGGCTAGCACCTCAATCTATGGAGGAGGAAACTGCTTTTCTCATAAGTTTAGTGGACTCGATGCTCTCCGAGGACTCCTCCAGTTCTGACAGTCCTGATTTTATGAAGATGCATAGGTATTGAATTTTTAAAATGCACTGTGGGAGTTCACCAGTAATAATAGAGCTAACATTTATTGTGTTCTTTCTGGGCTCCCGACACCGTGGAAAGTGCTTGTGTTCTTTGGTTTCGTCTTCAGAATAGCCTTTCAGTCAGGCAGTCTTTTTCCCAATCACCAATTAGCAATTGATTGGAAGAGCGTGGTGTGCTGCTCAGCAAAGCAAACGGGATGGAAACAAGCCCAGCTCCCCGCATTAGCGGAGGTGAAGGGCCGCCGCTCATGAGACTGCATGCTGTTCCCAGGCTTTCTCTGTGGGGACTTGCACTCTGAGGCAACACACTGTCTTTATTTCTCTTTGAAATCTGTAGAAGCCTTGCAGCATCTGCTGCTAATTTTGTGAATTTAGGCCAAAAGGAGGCCCCACAGCCGCCTCCTCAGTCTACTTCTTGCAACACTCTGGTGTTCCTGTTTTTATCATCTCGCTTTCCACCTCACGCCCTCCACGCCTGCAAAGAGCTCAGTTGCCGACCAGTATTTGTCTGACTGACTGTCTGGGGGCTGTGGTACTCCTGCATTTCCGGAGAGGAAATGCACCAACACTTATATTTCCCTACTATTGAATTAAGCATCCTATTCACACAGTCTCTAGAACTAGGCAGGTAGTGGGATGAATGAGGCCCACTGGGTGGGCACGGGGTGGTCCTGCTCAACCCCAGCTTGCTTGTTGAAAAGTTTAATCAGGAACCACAGGTCCAATGTTAATAGATTTGTGGTGGGTGGTGAAATCACTTCATGAGTTGGTAACTTAAAAAAAAAATCTTAAAATACCAGGTAGGATAAACCTTGGGTACCCAATTCACAACCTCTGATTGAGATTTTTACTTGAGTGGATTTTGTGGTAGGAATTATCCCAGGAACCACCTAATTTCTTCACTTTGCTTGGTGTGTGTATGGATGTAGCCTTTGCTCTTGAGATTATGACTGTCCCAGTGTTTGTTAAGCTGGGTGTGCACAGGTGACTGAGAGACTGGGTTGAACTGACAAAACAACAAAGGGAATCGGAAGACCTGGGTTCCAGCCTTATTCTGCAATAAACCAGCTGTGTGGCTTTGCTCAAGAGAATCTCTTGGTTTGAGCATCCTCATTTATAAAGTAAAAGCAACAGTGAAGGGATTCTTAGGGTCCTTCCAGTTTCAAAATTCCATAAATCTATGGCTTCAATTTGAGTGATAGAATTGCTTTCTTTTGCTTATACCTAAAGTATCTAGATAATATCAGGCGCTTAGATACTCAGGCTTATACTATGGAAACAACTCTGATTTACTAGAGTAAGGAGAACCTTTGAAGTATAATTTTTTTTCCCAATGGCTTCCATAAAAAGAGAGGCCAAGCAAGGGTTCACTCTAAAATAAAGTGCCAGCTCATTTCTCCAGAGGAAAGTGTCATTAGGAATTTCAGTTAAAGTCTGGGGAGAGTAGATGGAGGAAGGAAGACAAATATATTGATAAAGAATGGTAAGAACAGACAAGGATGTGCAGAAATTGGAGAACTTATTGCTGATGGGCATATAAAACAATACAGACATTTTGGAAAACAGTTTGGCATTTCCTCAAAATAAGAGCTACCACACGACACAGCAATTCCACTCCTAGGTATACGTCCAAGAGACATGAAAACATACACCTACAAAAAATTCATAAATGAATGTTCATAGCAGCATTAGTTTACTTAAAGTTTTATTTATTTTTACTTGTAACAAATAAAAATATATATATTTGAGGTATGCAATGTGATATTTTGATATATGTAGACATTGTGAAATGATTACCATAATCAAATGAACATATCCATCACCTCCTATAGTTACTTTTTTTGTGTGATGAGAACACAAATTTTAAGTGTATAATACATTGCTATTACCTATATTTACCATGCTGTATATTAGTGCTCCAGAACTTATTCATCTTACAACTAAAAGAAGTTTGTACCCTTTGATTAATATCTCCTTTTTTCCTCTTACCCCCAGCCTTTGGTAGCCATCATTCTCTTTTATTATGAATTTGACTATTTCTTTTGAGAGCCCACATGTAAGTGAGATCATGTAATAATTGTCTTTCTGTGTCTGGCTTATTTTGCTTAGCATAATGTCCTTCAGGTTCATCCATGCTGTCTAAAGTGAAAGGATTGTCTTCTTTAAGGCTGGATAATATTCCGTTGTGTGCATATACCATATTTTCTTTATCCATTCATCCACTGATGGGCATTTAGGTTGTAATGAACATGGGAATGCAGATATTCCCTTGAGATGGTGATTTTATTTCCTTTGGTCACACACCCAGAAGGGGGTTTGCTGGATCATATGGTAGTTCAATTTTTAATTTTTTGAAGAACTTCCATATTATTTTCCATAACAGCTGTACCAGTTTGCATTCTCACCAACAGTGCAAAGGGTTCCCTTTTATCCACATCTTCGCCAACGCTTATCTTTTTTCTAAGTCATTGTCACTAAGTTGACTTATTAGACGCTTTTATTTATATGAAATGCTCAGGGGAGGCAATTCTACAGAGACAGTGGTTGCCTAGGGTTGGGAATGATGGGGGAAATGAGGAGTGATGCCAGAAGGTATGTGGTTACTTTTTGGGGAGATGAAAATGTTCTAAAATGAGAGAGTAGTGATGATTGTACAACTCTGTGAACTTACTGAAAACCATCTGCTTGTACACTTGAAACAGGTGAATTGTATGTGAGTTATATGCCAATAAAGCTATTTAAAAGAGAATGGTAAGAATAAAAATACTTACATTAAGAGATAAATGAATAAAAAGTTAAACAAAAGTTAAAGAGAAAGAGATGAAAACAATTTTATATAACTAGGTTAGTTACTAGTGAGTCTTTTCAGAGGTCCTCATTTTATTCTGAGAGGGTTAGCAGGCAAATTATGATTAGGGAAAGGATGATTAACAATCAGAAATTGTGATTTTCATTTTTGGCTATAATCCTAAGCATGAAATTGTCTTTTTTAAAAATTGTTTTATGCAGTGTTTTGAAGCTCAGGCAACCTGTTACTCCGTTTTTTAACTCCATTTATTGAGTGTGGCTGGTTTGAGTTAGTATTAAGGATGTATTATGGCAAGGGACACTCATGACATCAGTACCAACAAAGCTGCCAAAATTCTGGAGGACTTGCCAAGCCCCAGTGAGTTACCCCATGCCTTGCAAAATAGAAATCACAAAACAGGAAGAGTAGAAGACTTGATAGTTTGTGGTGCTAAGGTTAGTAGATTCTGTGTTTAAGTGCCAAAGGTGAAAAGATTTTGGCAAGAGGTAGCTGATTGAACTCAATTGCAAGGGCAATTTCAGTGGAGTTGAAATCCAGGCCATGCTTTGTCAAATTCTCTTGGGGAAGGAGTGACAAGCTGGGGTGTCTACAAGAGCCTGGCAGGTAAAATAGATGTGCGTACATGGTCAAATGGAGGGCTCTCTGCCTCATTTCAAGGGGGTAGCCCCTGGTTGTCTGTTCACGCTGCTTGTTGCTGCACAGAAGGAAGCACCTGTGTTGCCAAACCAACCTTCCGATTTTCCAAAAGAAGCTGAAGGTATTAACTTTTAAAATAGTAAACCTTTCCTTTTTTAAATCCTGCTATCTAATTAGAATAAAAAATACAGAATAGGAGAAAATGTTTATAAGTCATATATCTGATTAGGGACTTGCATCTAGAATTTGCAAAGAATACTCACAACTCAGTAATAATTATTTTTAAATGGGCAAAATATCTGAATAGATATTCCTCCAGTAAAGATATACACATAGCCAACAAGCACATGAAATGAAACTCAATGTCATTAGCTATCAGGGAAATGCAAAGCAAAAACCACAGTGAGATGCCATTTTGTATACACTAGAATGGCTAGAAGCAGAAGGATAAGTGTTGGCGAGGATATGGAGAAACTGGAACCCTCATATGGTGCTGGTGGGAATGTGAAATGGTGCGGCCACTTTGAAAAACACCTTAGCAGTTCCTCAAAAGGTTAAACATGCAGTGAGTGACCATACGACTCAACATTTCCATGCACAGGTATATACTCAAGAGAAATGAAAACATGTCCACACAAAAACTTGTACATGAATGTTCATAGCGGCATTATTCACAATATTCAAAAAGTGGAAACAACCCAAATGCCCATTAACTCAAGCATGGATAAACATTATATAAATATTATATGGCAATAAAAAGAAATCAAGTACTGATATATCTTACGACATGGGTAAACTTTGAAAACATAAGTGGAAGAGGCCAGTCACACAAGACCACATAAGACTCCATTTATATGACTTGTCCAGAGGAGGCGAATCCATAGGGATATTAAATTAGAGAGGGGAGGAAGGAGGGAAATGGGAGGTGACTGTTAAAGGATGCAGGTTTCTTTTTGGGGGGATGAGAATGTTCTAAAACTGTGGTGATGGTTGCACAACTCTGTGAATACACTAAACATCACTGAATTGTATACTTTACATCAGTGATTTTCAGCCTTTTTCGTCTCCTGGCACACGTAAACTAAAACTCTGTGGCACACCAGAAAATATATTTTTTTGCCGATCTGACAAAAAGTAGGTATAATTTTGATTCATTCACACCAGATGGCTTCTGTTGTGTTGGCTGTTGTCTTTTTGTTTTTTATTTGACAATCTCAGGAAAAAGAGGTCAGTGTCCCTGACTAAATTGTCAGGTATTGCATATTTTAAAAATTCTTGCAGCACACCCATTGAAAATCGTTGCTTTACATGGATGAATTGTATGGTATGTGAATTATATAAAGCTGTTCCAAAAAAATAACACAGTGAAGGTCACATGAAACATATGTCAGGCTGTCAACTTCAAGTCCTCTGATTATGACTTCATCGAATACATAGCAGGCCTGGGAGGGGCTGGTTAAACCCCCATTCTTAGGAAATCAGAGAAGAAGGTGATTTGCTTTTTCCAAAGTCACATGCCTATTTGGTGTCAGGGCCACAGCCAAAACTTGTCTCTTCACCTAGGCCACGCTGCCTCTGTCCAAAGCTCAGCTTTGAAGGCATAGCTAAGGAGGGACTGTGAGAAGTTAACATCAGCAATAGCTGGATATTCTCTCTTCCCTTTCTCATATTTTGCAAAGGTCTCTCAAAGACTTCCTGAGAAAGGGATAAATTATGGTAAAAAGGAACACTCCTTAAAGGAAGAAACAAACAGTGTTTCCCTGAGCCTTTTCCTCCCTATAGCACAGGAGGTTTCTGTGCGTTTGAGTCACTTACTCTGTATATTTCTGACTCATTTACGCTTAGCTCATCAATATGTTGTTAGTGCAAGAACCATTCGTCATCCAAGAAACCCTCTGGGTCATTTTTAAAATTTGAACCAGAGAAGTGAACTTTGCCAAGAGTAAATGGAACTCAGATATCAAAAGGTCTGAGTTCGGTCTTCATTGAATGCAAAGGGTGAGTGAATTCTGAACTGAGCCAAATGCATTCTCTCACCCTTAATTTACAGTACATTGTTCTGGCAGACTCTACAATCCTGAAATTTGGCCTTTCTCCTGCCATTCCTTTCTAGGGTGTAACCACAAGTCTATCTTTCATTTAATTTTATAAAAAATAAGTCCATGTTATAACAATTTATGAGGGCTTTACTCATCATTGTTCCTGTAGTAATTTTATTAAAACAAACTGAAATGTTTGAAAAGGTTAAAACCTTCCTCTGAAGTTGTAATTTTGTTTAATATCCTCTAAGAATTTCTTTTTTTTCCCATCCTTTCATCTGGGGGTTTATCAAAAGGGATGTCGCCTCCCTCTTCAATCAATGGTCAGGCCATCACTCAGTTATCAAACTGAATACTAAAGGACCATTGCTTGTGGTGCTCGGATTTGGAGGATGTGACAGGTCCTTCATTCTGTCTTCAAAGAAGAAAGGATCAGAGAAATGGTTAGAACTTTGAGTTTCTTTTAAATTTAAGAAATGTAAAAAAAAAACAACCCATAAAAGCATAGGAAAATTAACATCAATCCAAAATCTACCAAATCAAGAAAAGCAATTGTTAATATTTTGTGGATCATTTTCTCTTTACTCTAAAAATGTATCTATATCAGTATATGAGGTGTGTCCAGAAGGTTTCTAGCCATGTAATATAAAAAAGAGACATTTATTGAAGAAGATACAAGATATAAAACCATTGTGCATAGAACAATGACACCTCAGTCCCCTTCAAAGTAGGTACCTTGGAACCTCACACAGTTCTCCCAATTGCCAAACCTGTCATATTTTCCTGAATCTCATCGATGATCTGAAATCTCTCTTTCAAAGGTGATTTTAGTTTTGGGAAAAGCCAGAAGTCACAGGGCACCAAATCTGGGCTGTAGGGGGGATAAGTCACTTGGGTAGTTTGATGTTTTGCCAAAAAACTGCACAAGATGTCATGCATGAGTGGGTGTGTTGTCGTGATGAAGCTGCCAATCACCATTTGCCCATAGCTGCTGACTTTTGAATCATCTGAATAGTTTCCTTGGAGGAATGTTTAAGCTTAGTGAAAAATTTGATGCAGATTTGTTGTTCTACTTGCTCAGTTATTTTGAATGCAACAGCCACACAGTACACATGCTCACTGAATGGTATTTACTGCCCCCACTGACTGGTACAGTGAAGTTGTCTTTGATCACACATGTGCATTCCCGTCCACTCTCCTTGGTTGCCAGGCTCCATCAATGTCATGCAAACCACTCTTATTATATTAACAATGACTGGACTTTTTTAGACAGACCTCATACATATAATTATAAAATTACATATATATTATTATAAAGTGGAATAGTCCATCATTTTATAATTACTTTTCCATTTCTTAGTTCATAACTAAGTATCAATATTTAAAAAATTATATCTACTTCATGTATAAAATTCAAATGTACAGATAAAACATACTTAAAATGATTCAATGAGGAGTTTTTATTGCAAGTAACAGAAAATCCATGTCAAACTAAACACAGAAGGAAATTTTTGGTTGACCTTGGAAAAGTCCAGTGGGAGATCTAGTTTCAAGCATGGCAGGATTCTGCTCTGGTGTTATTCACATGTTGCATATAGAGGCAACCCTTTCAGAGTGCATGCATCCAGGTTCTTGCCTGGCAGGAGAACAAGCCTCTGTTTCAGCACTCACCATGAAAATTTCATTGCACTCGTCCCATTCCTATCTCTGAGCCTATCCTTGTCACTTATCACTGGGTCAGAATGGACTCCTGGGATCCAAGTGTTTTACTAAGAGAACACAGAGGGAGAATGAGGCAGGGATGGGAGGAAAGGATGAATCCTCAGAGTGTAGTAACCAGGAGGATGGATGAATGTCATGTGGCCAAAAAAAGAGTCCCACAATTCATACACCTGGACATTGAGAACTCATTTTGTATTGTTTCCTAAGGACTTTCGGAGCAAATTACCTCAAATTGGGCAGCTTAAACAGAAATGCATTGTCTCACAGTTCTGGAGGTAGAAGTCTAACATCAAGGCATCCAGGGTTGGTTCTTTCTGAGGGCCATGAAGGAAACTCTGATCCATGCCTTTCTCCTAGCTTCCAGTGGTTTGTGGGCAATTGTTGGTATTTTTTGGCCTATAGATGCATCACCCTGATTTTTGCTTCCATCTTCACTTGGCATTCCGTGTCCAAATTTCCCTGTCTTATAAGGATACCAGTCATACTGCATGAGGATCATACTCCAGTATGATCCCATCTTAACTAATTACGTCTGCAACAACCTTATATCCAAACAAGAGCACAGTCTGAGGTTCTGGGGGTCTGGGTTTCAATATATGAACTTTGGGAAGACAAAATTCAACCTGTTTCCACACAATATTTCTGGTTACACTTAAAATATATCCAGTCTGAGTCTGAATGATAATGATGATCCCTCCTTCCACTGTGTGGGCTAGGTTTGATGATTGACTTCTAGTAGTGTTCCTTCCATGTAGTTTAGTGATTAAGTCTGGGGGCTAGGAATCCTGAATGTACACCACAACCCCATCACATATTAGCTTCTGGATTTTGGACAAATGGCAATCTCTGAAAACCTGTCTCCTCAACTAGTGAAATGAGGATAACAGTCCTTCACTCACTGAGTCATTGTGGGCCAGGCACATAGCACTCAGTACACGTTAGTCAAAGTGTGGCTGTTCCACCTCTTTAAACATGTGAAGACTGCAGAGCCACGAGAAGAGCCTGACATAACCTCTGTGTTCTCAACTTTTAGTGGTAATTTGGCTCAACTTCCCCCTAAGGTTCTGCTGAAACAAGTTCAAGAGGGGGGAGGATGCTTTGTTATCCTGCAAACAGGACTACAAATCTGTTTCAGGGAACACAAAGTATTTCTCTTTTTCTCCCCTAAAGCCAGATGCCATAAATTCTGAGCAAACTCCTCTAGGCAACGTGATAGCAAATACTGGTTCCCTTTAGGTTCCACTTATCTCTCTGACATCTCCTCTCTCTTTGCACAGCTCGATCTCTCACCCAGTTCTCAGCTGCGGGCTGGAACCAGTCATTTTACTTACAAGCTCTCTCTTTTTTGGCTCATAAATTTGGGAAAATGGAACAGGCGCCTGCTGCTTTCCAAGGCACCGCATCATTTAGTTTTTTCATACTTTTTCTACAGGGCTGAATTTAGCTGGTTGACATGCTTACTGGATAACTAGAACTTCAAGCTCTTGAAGGCTGCAGAACCTATTTGATTACAGCCTTCCCCGAGGTCAAAGCAAAAAACGTGGTCACTTTCATTCAGCAAATGTTTCTTAAGTGCCGACTCTGTGCCCAGTTCAAGTCTAAACACCAGGGTCATAACAATGAACAAGAGAGCTACTGTCCCTACCCTTGAAGACTTCACATTCTGAGGACATTCATTCATGCATAAAATGTATGAGAAACTTACTACATATCAGGTGCTGTTCATCAGTAAACAAAACAGACAAAATTCCTGCACTGATGGCTATGGTGTGTGTGTGTTTAAGGGAGAACAGAATACAATACATGTAAGTAAATTTTTCATCATGTAAGAAGGTGGTAAGTGCTATGAAAAAAGTAGACCGGAATAAGGGGGATTAGGAATATAGGGGTGGGGGTTACAATTTTAAATAGGGTGGTCAGAGCAGGTCTCATTGAAAAGGCGATTCTTGAGCAAAGGCTTGAAAGCAAGGGGAGGGCAAGGTGAGGAAGGGAACCTGGGTATTTGGGGGAAGAGCAAGTCCAAAGGCTCTGTGGCATGGGTGTGCCCAACCTTTTCAAGAATAGCAAGCAGGTGGGTTTAGCAGAAGCAGAGAGAACAAGGTGAGAATAGAAGTTAGGGGCAGATCAAGTAGAGCTTTTAGCTTAAGTGAAATGAGGAACCATAGGCAACTGTTAAGCAGAGTAGGGACATGACCTCGACTGCAAGGGACTGACCTGGCTGCTGTGCTTTCAGCTAGACTGCATGTGCCTGGTGGCAATTGGGAAGCCAGAGTGACCAATCACATGGGTGAGGCAGTAGTGACACGGACAGTGGACAGCAGGGATGGTGAAAAGTGGGGTGGGATTAGGGACCTATTTTGAAGACATAGTCAATCCGATTTTCTGACAGACTGGACGGGAGTGTGAAGAGGAGGCAGGGATGACTAAGATTTCAGCCTATGCATCTGAAGCATAGAGTAGCCACTTATTGAGATGGCTACTACTGTTTGGTGGCGCACGTTTTTGTTTTGGTGAGTAGGGCCAGGAGGGCCATTCGGACACATTAAGTTTGGGGTGCCTAGTAGCCACTCAAGTGGCGTGGGCAGCTGGATTCTAAAGCTGTCTAGAGAAGTAATTTGGGGACAACTCTAAAACCTCCAGAAGTGAGACCCTGCTGAGATATCTCAAGTGGCCACGTGCCCTTCCTCTTTTTCCTCCTTGGCGTGCCGCAGCTATTTTAGTTGACTAAACCCTTCTTTTTCTTCCTTGGGGAATGGTGGGAAAAAAACGAACAGAAATGACACATCGCAACGTGATGTCCACTGCCTACCTCTTAGCACTGACAGAAAGACCTGGGTAATGGGCGGGGCCCGAGGCTGGGAGGGGCCACGGCACTCACGCACGCTACCAACAGGGGCGTGGCCAACCCCGCGCGCTCACCCGCAGGCCTCCCTCCCTCCATCCCTTCCGCGGGTGATCAGCTGGTCTGTGCACCCCTTGCGTGGATTGGGGCACGTCACCACCGAATGGCAGCCTCCAGAAAGGCACCGCGAGTAAGGTGAGGAGACTGCCAGGGACCCGGAGTCCGGGCAGCGCGCGGCTCCCGGGGCCCGGGTGCACGTGTGTCAGTCCGGAGGGCAGGGACATGCTTGTCTAGCCGGCGGGCGGCCAGCTGCCATAAGACTAAGGCCGGGGCTTGCTGGAGCCCCCGCTGGGGGAGGGAGCCATGCAGCAGACAAGTTCCGGTTTGTTTCTGGTGGGGCCGAGGGCTACCCCAGGCTTCCCGAGTCGGAGTCCGGTACCCGGAAGAGTGTGCCCGCTGCCGCCGTGTTTGGCCGAGGGGGCGGTGGCTGTCGTTGCCCCTGGACCAGCAGAAGGCCACGCTATTGCTGGAAGTTGATGTCCCCTGCCTCCTCCGGGAGCCTCTGCCCTCGCCCCTGTACCCTGGGAAAGTAATCCCCAAATTACAATCCTGACAGTACTGACACATGCATTTCGCTTTATTGATCTGTCACCATAACAAAGATAGGAAAACTCAGGGCCTCTCTACCCAAATGGTTTCAGAGCCAACACTTTGGTATAATTTTCAGGAAACTCCCATCAGTAACCTGTCCTATCCTCTCCTGGGATGCGGTGAAGCTAGAAGGATAATCCCCCAGTCTCATGTTAAATTCATTTCAGCCTGAACTCTCCCCTCCCCCACAACAGCCCGCGTTTACTTATCATAGCATCTAACAAAATGGGAGACTGAGAGACACATTCAGAGTTCACAAGGGCCAGAAGCCAAACTCCCTGGAGATACACAGGGAGTCAGTTATCTTCCATTTGGAATTTGAATGAACGTGCTTGGTTGGCAGTATGGACAGGCTCACTTGCTGAACACAAACTATGGCTTGTGTTGTTTGTAAATGGACAGATCCCAAGCCGACCTTGATTTGGAGTTGGCCTTGCTACAGCACGTTAAGGATGAAAACCATGCCTTCCCTGTGGAAGGGTGAGGTATGGCAAACCTGCATGTGGAAGGAGCTGCTTGTATGTTAAATGCTGGAAATGGGATCAGGAAAGTGAATAATGATGAGTTAGGTCCAAGGTAGAGAGAAGTAGTCTTTGAGGACCAAGGTGGTCTTTGCTGGGTTCATAGAATCCCAACATTTTAGGGGCACAGGGGTTCTTCAGCATCAGCTGGCAGAACCTCTTTGCCTTACACAAGAGGCCACTGAGAGGCTGAGAGAAGGGGGTCTTTGTGGCAAAATTTGAGTGCCATGCAATGTAAAAATGACTCAGGTGATGGAAATTGAACTCAAATTGACTTGGGTAAAAAGGGGTTGAGCTGGCTTCTAGTGCAGCTGAGTCCAGTAGACCAACACTGGCATCAGACTTCCCTCTCTTTCACCTTTCTTGGCTCTGATCTCTTCAGTGTTGCCTGCATTGGTAGGCAGGCTTTCCTTACAGCAGGTAATAACAACTGTTCTAGGCTGACAGCCCCAGCAGAAATAGAGCCTTCTTACTTAATGGTGGGAGAGAAATCTCAGATCCGATTCTCCCTGGGTTGATTTGATCCTTTCGACCATCCATGAACCAGTGATTGTGGCTGGAGGATGGATTGATCAGGCCTGGGTCCCAGAACTTGGTGGGTGATTCATCTCAACTCTGGACTGAAAATGGAGAGAGACAGTCTCAAAAGGAAAACCAAGGTGTCATCTTCAAAAGAGGAAGAGATGGATTCTGGGTAGGCAAAGACAAGTCTCCCGCTAATCCCCCGTTGAACTTATTTCATTCCATCGTTACCTCACCTTACAAGGGGTGATTGAGCATTGCAGTGGTCTTTGTTTTGCCTCCTTCTGAGCGGTAGATTTCTCCTCATGGGCTAGGGGAAGAGGAAGGGTAAGAAGTACCTTGCAGGAGTTTCTTTAAAAAGAGGGAGAAAAATGTGCCATAGCCATCTTATGCAAAGATTGAACAGGAAGATCTCTCTCTACGTGCTTCTTTTCCTCTTAACCCACCTTGAGCACTTCATGATGTTGAGAAGGTGTAGACTGAAGAAGTCCTGGGAACAGGAAGAGCTCTGAGTTTAGTTGGGAACTCTGGACTCTAGTTCTAGACTAGCTCTGTCACGAAATAGTTGTGAGGCCTTGAGTAAGTTATTTGATCTGTTTTTAGGATATTATGAACAATATTATCAAGAACATTTGCATATAAGGTTTCGTGTGGACTTATGTTTTTCATTTCCACACTTAAGAGTAGAATTGCTGGGTCATAGGGTAACTGTATGTTTAACTGTTTGAGGAACTCCGGGCCGCATTCCCACCAGCAATGTCCGAAGGTTCTAATTTTTCCACATCCTTTCCCATACTTGCCATTGTTTTTTTCCTTCCTAGTGGGTATGAAGTATCTCATTGTGGTTTTGATTTGCATTTCCCAAATGTATAATGTTGTTGAAAATCTTTTCATGTGCTTATTGGCCATTTCTACATCTTAGACATTTAGAGCCTTTGACCATTTAAAAATTGGGTATTTGTCTTTTTTTAATTGAGTTGTAATAGATCTTCATATATACTGTGTACTAGACTCTTACCAGATATATGAGTTGCAAATTTTTTTCCCATTTTATGGATTGTCTTTTTACTTTCTGTTTTTAAAAAATGGTTTTTCATTTGTTGTTCATTTACAGTTGTCCCCATTACTCTCCCCAAGCCCTGCCCACCCCCCACCTCCCATATTCACTTTCTCAATGGTATGCTTTGGATTGTAAAAGTCTTTCATTTAATGACGTGTAGTACATCTGTTTCTTTTGTTGCTTGTGCTTTTCATGTCATATCTAAGAAATCATTGCATAATTCAAGGTCAGACAGATTTATGCCTGTTTTCTTCTAAGAAAACATTTTTGTGATCTTTTTTGAGTTAATTTTTGTATATGGTGTAAGGGTACGGATTATAATCTTCCTAGTGGATGTGAAGTGGTGTCTTTTTTTTTGCATGTGTATGTCCAGTTGTCCCAGCCTCACTTGTTGAAAGGACTGTTTTTCTCCATTGAGTGGTTTTGACATCGTTGTCAAAAATTCATTGACAGGACTCATGGGCATGGACAACAGTTGTGATTGTGGAGGTAGGCGTGGAAGGAAACTAAATGGTAATGGGAAAAAGTTCAATACAAAATTAAAAAAATAAAAATTAAAGCAATGAAAAAATTGACAGTAAATGTGAGGGTCTGTTTCTGAATTCTCAGTTCCACTTCCTTGATCTGTAAGTCTGTCTTTATGTCAGTACTACCCTGTCTTGATTACTATAGTTTTATTAGTTTGGAAATCAGGAAGGGCAACTCCTCCAAATTTGTTCTTTTTCAAGGTTGTTTTGACTTCTGCATTCCTTGCATTTCCATATGAATTTTAGGATCTGCTTGTTAATTTCTGCATAGAAACTATGCAGAAATTAATTAGTTTCTTTGCAGAAGGTAACTAGAAACCTAGATGACTTTGGGAAGTATTGCCATTTTAACAGTATTAAGTCTTCCAATCCATGAACATAGAATGACTTTCCGTCTATTTAGGTCTCCTTTAATTTCTTTTTCTTTTTTTTTTTTAAAGATTTTATTTATTTATTTTTAGAGAGGGAAGGGAGGGAGGGAGAGAGAGAGAGAGAGAGAGAGAGAGAGAGAGAGAGAAAGAAACATCAGTGTGCGGTTGCTGGGGGACATGGCCTGCAACCTAGGCATGTGCCCTGACTGGGAATCGAACCTGCGATGCCTGGTTCGCAGCCCGCGCTCAATCCACTGAGCTACACCAGCCAGGGCTTGGTCTCCTTTAATTTCTTTCAACAATGTTTTGTAGTTTTCAGAGTCTAAGTTTTGCGTGTCTTTTATCATATTTATTCCTAGGTATTTATTTTTTGATTCTATTGTAAATGAACTTTTTTAAATTTCATTTTTGGAGTGTATATTTCAAGTATATGTAAATACATTTGATTTTTGTATGTTGGTTTTGGATCCTGCATTCTTGGTGAGTTTATTAGCTCTATTTTTTTTTTGTGGGTTCTTTAGGATTATCTATATTCAACATAATGCCATTTGCAAATAGGTAGTTTTACTACTTCTTTTCTAATATAGGTGCCTTTTATTTCAATTCCTTGCCTAGTACAATGTTGACTAGAAGTGGCAAGAGTGGACATGTCTGTCTTGTTTCTGATCTTAGGGAGAAAGCATTCAGACTTCATTAGGGATGATGTTAGCCATGGGTTGTATAAAGTTTTTGATCAGTCGAGGAATTTCTCTTCTAGTTTATTGAGTACTTTTATCATGAGAGGGTGTTGGATTTTGTCAAATGCTTTTTCTGTCTCTATGGAGGTTATGTAGTTTTTGTTCTTTATTCTATTGAGACTTTGTATTATATACATATTTTTTGTATGTTGAACTGATCTTGTGTTTCTGGAATAAATTCCTCTTGGTGATGGTGTCCGATCTTTTTTATATGTTACTGGATTCACTTTGCTAATATTTTTGAGGATGTTTGCATTTTATAAGAAATATTGAGGTTTCTTATTTTTAAATGAAAGAATATATGGTTCATCCAGTAAAGAACATCTCATTCTTTTCAATGCAGTTAGAGTAGCAATGTGAGAGCAGGCCTGCAGCGACTGGTGAAGATGTTCTGGTCTTCTGGTTCTGGCTGTGTGGCGGACTGAGCTAATAGGGACCCCTTTCCCTCTACCGATGCATAAAAATGGGGTAAAATTATAACAAAATTACCTTTACGTTCATAGCTGAATAAGATATAGATATATAAAGACATAGGCTCCTTTCCGCAGCCTTTAATAGGCTCCTTGTTGCTTCTCTGATCTTGTGTCCTAACCACTTACTTCCGCATCTCCCAACACAACGGCCTCCGTGCTTTCCCTCTAATACACCAGGCGGACTCCTGCCTTAGGGCTTTTGGACTTGCTATTCTTCATTTCTGAAATGTTCCTCCCCTAGACATCCACATGGCTTGAGCCCTCACTTTTTTTATGCCTCTGATACAATGTCATCTGTTAGCAAAGAGGCCTTGCCTGGCAACCCCATATCAAGTAACCTCTCCCCTTACCTCTCTGACCCTTTGTTCTTCTTGTCCCATTTTAGTTTTTCTCAGAGAACACATACTCACTACCTGGTATACTGTATTCTTGTTTTGTGTCTGTTGTTTTTCCTTTCCTATCCTTCCTTCCCAATAACTTCCCTCCCTCCCCACCCCCATGTAAACTTCTCGAGGTCAGAGATGTTGTTGTATATTTTGTTTGCTGTTGTGTCCAGAATAGGGCCTGGATTATAGAAGATTCTCAATAAATATTTGTTGACTGAGTGGACTTGAAAGAGAAATCCTTAGGTACCAGAAATACAGTGGAACTTAAAGCCTGAAGTTCCGGGAAGCTAAACTGTGAAGCTGAGCCTTGGGGAGGTTTACAGGCCTTCATACCAGGGGTACAGGGTGTCAGACTACCCCATATGGGGACACGGACTTGTGTGCAAATCTCCTAGCCAAGCAGTTAAAATGAACATTAATCTCAGAAGAAAACAACAGTGACAATAATGCTTGTGCAATCCAGGACATATTTCATTCTCATAGATCAAATAGTCTCTACTGAAGATAAGCTCTTACTAAAAGATTACAAAACCCACAAGGAATGATCCTCCAGGAGGGAGCCAGTAGACCCAGCAAACTTGAGGATTACTCTCCCCAGACCTTCTAGTGGTAAGTCTGGAATGAATTATAAAATAAAGGCCCCAAATAATTAAAGCTAAGAGAAGGAAAAGAAACCATAGTGAAAGAATAGGACACCATGAAGAAAGAAGTGGCACATTTGAAAAAGAACCAAGAATTTGTGCACGTGACAAAGTCATTGCAAATCTTTTTATCCTAGTTAAACAGAAGGTGAGATATAGCTGAAGAATATTCGTGAACTACAGGCTAGGTCTGAGAAGGCTGACCTGTTACGGTAATGTTTTATCTGCAGGTTTTATCTGAGGCTTTTATTTACTTCGTTACTGATACTGGGGTAGGAGTTCTTTGGATGCACTAAGGAAAATTGCTTACTAAGCCTTGCCACGTTTACTGCGGTCAAAGTCTGCAATATCCTGTTCTTTCTTTTCTTAAGGGCGAGTCACCGGGATTTTCAGCTGAAAAATTTAAGAATAATCGAACCTAACGAGGTGTCATACTCAGGAGACGCAGGTGTGGAAACAGGTAATAATTTTGGCTATTAATATTAGATGGAGCATCTCAAAAGGGTTTAGGCCCTCTTGCCTCAACCTCAGGGTGGGAGAAAAGAGAAGGTAAGGGGTCAGTAATTGATCATGGCTGGCAGTAGGAGGACATATATCTGGAAATTAAAAACCATTTTGTATCTTGGCTTCCTGGGTAGTTAAGTATTTAGTACTTTTTTTAGGGTAGTTAAGTTAGAGAATTGAAGTTATTGCATTTACCTTTTTTGGGATAGTTATGGTGGTGATAGGTTATTATTGAAAAAGTCCTAGTCTAGTTTTTGTAATCTCTAATGTAATCCTTTATTGACTGCCTTAGAGGTTGGTTTTCAATTTTTACCATATGATTATGAAATGAGAAAAGTTTGTAACATATAGGGCGGGACAAAAGTAGGTTTACAGTTGTGAGTATGTGACATGCGGAATTTATTCCTGTATTATTATTTATTAATTATTGCATTATTTTCCATATGAACAACTGTAAACCAGCTTTTGCCGCACTCTGTATTATTGTGCTTTATATGTTGAGTGTACATTCAGGAAAATCTTTTTTAGAAAAATTTCTGTATCTTCTCCCCAGAACTGGTTGGTTGTATTGTTAGATTGCCAGAAACCTGAATTCTGAAAAGTGATGTATTTCTGTATTTTTAGCCCTTGTCAGCCAGTGCTTTTCCATGGCCTACTCAGGAGAACCACAGTGTTTCCTTTTAGCTGAGTGAAAAATCAGTCCCTTGAAGCACACAAGATACTATGACTAATCTCTCTTTGGAAGATTGGTGCTATAATTGTTCTGATCCTTGTACCCAACACATTTTGGGTCACATTAGGAGGGAGGAGGTGAAGAAGAAAGAAGGATTGGGAAAAAGGGAGGTAAAGAAAGGGAGAAAGTGATAGAATCATTAGGTTCAGAGGTTGAAGAGAACTGCTCTTCTTTTCATTATATGTGTAGAAATAGAGGTTCAGGGAGTTCAGTAGTCTGAGGTTGCAGATTCCAGCTGAAAATCAGAACCCACTTGTTTTGATGCCATTGGTCTTAGAATGCTTTAAGAGAGAATCTGTTATGTTCCCCTAGATAATATGTTGTAATAGAATATGAACTTGGGAATAGATAGACCTGGGTTGTGGTTCCTAATAATCCAGGTGACTTGGGCAAGTTCTGGTGTTTTAACTCCCGTACCTTTATCTGAAAGATGGGAATAGTGAAACCTCCCTTGGAGGATCATTGTCAGAATTAACCACTAATGTATGTAAAACCCTTTGCCCTTGCTCAGTGTCTAGACAGAAACAAACCATGACCTCTAAAGCTATTGATGCTGGAGGAGGAGCTTCCCATCTGTGCACATGTTAAGATGCTGAAATTGGAGAAAACCAGCCCCTTCTATTCTTATGACAAGGCATGTAGGAATCCCAGCTGGTGCAGATCCAGATCCAGATTCAAATCGTATTTCTTGGGCTCCTACAATGTACCATATGCTGTGCCTGTTGCTTTCACACATGTTGTCATGTTAAGTTCTTCTAGCCACCCAGTGAGGTGAAGAGGGTGTGCTTTTCATGTGCTTTCAAGGAGTGAAAAGCCTTGTTTGTGGTCAAGGTTGGAGGTTTAGGAACTGATTTTTAAAAGCAGACCCACATATGCAAGAGACTTTTAAATGAGTCATTCATTTTAAAGCATGATTTAAAAATACCTGGCAGTGTATGGGCTAATGTTACATCACGGACTAGGTTTGTTGCTCTTGGCTTTCCACTTCCCTGCACACCCTGATTAGCTCTTGGCTGCTTCTGACATTTCTGAAAAGTAATGGGATGTGGAATGAACAGATGCTCTAATACAGCGTCTTCTAAGATCCTAGCTTTCTTTCACTGAAGGTTCATTGCTGTTTATCATACTGAGTCTAAAAGATCATGGATACAAAGTTGTGATAATCACTCAGACATCTTTGAGTGAGCATATGTATGTGTTAGGTGCTGGGCTAGATAATGGATTCAGAGGTGAAGATGACATGGGCCCTCTTTAAGGAGAAGCAATATATTCACCTGTCACACCATTTATCACTTTGCTGTCATAGTTAGTTCATTGTGCATCTAACTCTAATAATTGTAACAGATAACATTGACTATGTGCCAGGCACTCTTTCTAAGTGCTTTATATATAGTAACCCATTTAATCCTTATAAAAATTACCCTATGAGGATCACTAGCCATGCCTTTCATCTTCTCCTTCTTGATTATCTTTTCAGTGGCTGCCACCTCAATGTCTGGGTCTTATAATTGCATCAGCTTTGTCCCCTCCTCATCTCTGGCTGCTCATCCACTCAAGTTATTTCCAAGACCTGTGATCCTTGTGGCCACAGCTGTGTCAACACCTTGCTCATTGTATCTATTTCAGGGGTAGCTGCCTCCACTGCCCCAGCGCATTGTCTCAGCCACTCACTGCCTGTCGCTGTTGCCTTTGATGGTTTGCAACTGAGGGTTTTGTGCTTGTCCCTGGTTCTGTTGACTTTATTGATGAAATTAGTGACTGATAATGTGGACACATTCTGTAGTCAACACTACAAACACCCAGTCAGCGCCATCAAAGTCCTTAAGTCAGGATGTGCTCAAGCAGAAAGCAGATTCTATAAGAAATTAATGATCTTAAAAGAAAGTATACTGGCTTCTATCATATATTTGCTTTTTAAAATTCCAGATGCCCAGGCTGTACTCCAGACCAATTAAATCAGAAGTTCCCCAGGTAGTTCTAATATGCAGTCAAGGTTGAAATACTGCTCCAAAGGCAGTCTACACTTTAACTTGAATCTAAGAATGTTAAGTTACTCAGAAAGATGGTTTGGAAACAAGTTTAGTCTGTTTTGAAGCCCCTGAAAGGTGTCATAATGTAGTTTTCAGATGCTGGCAAGCTTAGGAGGTCGCCACAGGCTTCATCTGGGACTCAGTGGAGGTGCTGACAGATAAACTTCGGTCAGCCGGGATACTTCTGCTCCCTCTTTTTCAGGCAGGTGAGGAATGATAGGCTCAGGAGATCAGATCAAAGGAAAGGACCCCCCCCCCCACCCCGCCTGGGAAGAGCGTTCAGAAGCAGTTGTAACGTAAGGAAAGGGACAGGACGTGTTTGAATTGTAAAGGGGACTGTCTGCAGGGGTTCTCTCTCTGAGTGCTGCTGTCCTTCCGAGACTCCTTTGGTGGGGCTCTGAGGCCTGTGGCTAAAGCTGCTCCCTCACTGCAGAGTATGAATGGGGCACTTTTTCAGTGAGTCCTATCCATGTAGTACCTTATAGAGGATTCTTTTGATGATAATCATATTGACTAACCCAGCGTGCTGCTGATGAAGGGGAAAAAAACAGGTGAAAAAGTTAAAAAGAACCAAAAAAAAAAAAAAAAAAAAGAATCTACACCTAGTGGGTACAGGCCACAGTGAGTCAGGCTATCAGTCCTTGAAGATAACCTGTAATATAATTGCTTCAATGTAACGCCCTTACTTGGATCATTGTGCTGCAGAACATTTTTGGTTAAGTAATACATTTTTTATTTGTTTAAAAAGTGAGTTGGCAAATCCAAAACACTGACAACACCAAACACTGGCAAGGATATGGAACAATGGGAATTTTTATTTATTAACAGTGGGGCTGCAAAATGGTACAGCCAGGTTGGAAGACAATTTGATGGTTTCTTATAAAACCAAATATACTCTTTATAGCGATCATGCTCCTTGGTATTTACCCAAAGAAGCTGAAAACATATGTCCACACAAGACCTGCACACAGATGTTTATGGCAGCTTTATTCATAATGGCCAAAACTTGGAAGCAACCAAGATGCCTTCAGTAGGTGAATTGATCAACTGGGGTGTATATCAGGCAAGGGATTATCATTTAGCACTAAAAGGAAGTGAGCTATTAAGCCATGAGGAGGCATGGAGGAGCCTGGAGTGCTATTACTGCTCAGTGAAAGGAGCCGACCTGAAACGGTTATCTGCTTCATGATTCTAACTACAGGACTTCCTGGGAAAGGTAAAATTGTGCAGAGGGTGAAAAGATGTGTTGCCAGGGGCTGGCTGCGGGAGGAGGAAGGGAGGAAGAGACTGAGCAGAGAGCACTTGTAGGGCAGTGGAAGCTGTTCATCCGTTCTGTATGACACTGTAAATATGGGTATATGTCATTATACACTTGTCAGACCCCATAGCATGTACCACGAGTGAACTGTGGAGTCAAGTCGAGGAACGTGTATAAAGGACCCATGGACAAAGACAACAGGGGAAGGACTGAATGTGGGGCTGGGGGCGGGCAGGGCAGGGGAGAGTAATGGGGAAAATGGGGCAACTGTAATTGAACAACAATGGAAAATTATTGAAAGTGTGAACTTTGGGGGATAATGGTGTGCTAATGTAGGTTAACCAGTTATATGAAATGTGCCACTTTGGTGGATATCTTGCTCGTGGGGAGGCTGTGTGTGTGGGGTCGGGGGTTCGTGGGAACTCTCTGTGTTTTCTGCTCAGTGTTGCTAAGAATCTGTACCTGTGCGAGAAAAGTAAAATCTATTTAGAAATGAGTTGGAAAACTTATTCCACTTTGAATTCTAATAGTATAGTTTTGTGCCAGTATATGGCATGTAGGAAAGCATGTATGGTTATTGTTCTGTAATTGGCGTTTTGTGAAGTTGTCTTGTTAGTTTAGCCATGGGACTGCAGCTGTGATACAGTTGTCTGTCTGTCTAGTCATATGTCCGTAGCTATCACATAGTACGATTTATCGGAACTGTTCGTGGGTAGCAGTGGTGGTTGAGCAAAGGTTTCAGAGGAACCAGCTACAGCACTTTTAAAGTCAGCTTGCGCCGCCTGAGCCTTCGTCACACAGTCTCTTACACTCACTAGGGGGGACGCTCTTTGGATTTTGACTGCTTAGAAATTAGTAGAAGTTTAAGAATTTCTAGTAGGACTCCATTTAATGTCCCTAAGTTTTTTAAAAGTGATTTTTGTATTTCTGCCTCTATTTTGTATTTTTTAGAGCTGGTGACTCCAGCGCTAGTTTTATGCGGATGATAGGCTCCTCGGGACCCCTGAGAGGCTCAGCTTGCAAACCGTGGGTCTGCTCTGCTCCCACCACATTTTACGGAGGAGCACACAGGGTCCTGAGGCCCCGTTCCCCTTTCCCTCGGGGCCGCACACCAAGTTGGTAGCATATATTCACTAGAACAACTTAAGTCTTTTGACCTTCCTCCTCCATATCTGTGGTTGTCTACTTAACAAAAATATAAAACATACCTCTTCTAAGCAAACTTAAGCAGTAAAAAAAATCCCCTTACCCAAAGGTAACCACTATCCACATGTTGGCTAGTGGACCTATATAATCTTTGCATATATATGTGTACAGAATTTTAAATAAGTAAGAACAATGTATACATGTTCTTTTTGTCATTTGTTTATAATCACCTACCAGTGTTATTGGTATCTTTGCAAATTAAAAAATATAGGTCTCGCCCTGGCTGGTGTAGCTTAGTGGATTGAGCGCGGGCTGCGAACCAGGTATCGCAGGTTCGATTCCCAGTCAGGGCACATGCCTAGGTTGCAGGCCATGTCCCCCAGCAACTACACATTGATGTCTCTCTCTCTCTCTCTCTCTCTTTCTCCCCCTCCCTTCCCTCTGTAAAAATAAATAAATAAAATCTTTAAAAAATATATAGGTCTCTATAATTTTTTTTGATATATGTAATTTTTAATTGTTTTGTAGTATACTGTTGTATGTATGGTAATTTATTGAACTGATCAGCTATCCCCCCACATTTTTTTTTTACTGTAAACAAAGAAAGACCTACATCTTTGTGGACTTGTTAATTATCTCCTTAGCATAAAATCCTAGAAGTGAAAGGGGTAAGGAGTTAATTTGGAAATTAGTATGAGTAGTAGCTCTAGTTTTCTAGCCGCAATGGCTGTTCGAAAGTGGTATTTAAGAACTGTAAACCTCAGAGTTTTTGGCAGCCTTGGTTTGGGCTGAATGGTGGGGTCGTCAGTGTGAAGATGCCTCTGGGGGTGGGACGTCCATAGCGGGCACTTCTCTGTGGCCCTGTTTGAGTTGTCATTGAGCAGTCATTGAGGTGTGTGGGCAGGCTGGTTTGGGAGCAAACTCTCCTGTCGTTGCAGGCGGCAGGATGCCTCCAAAGGTGACTTCAGAGTTGCTGCGGCAGCTGAGACAAGCCATGAGGAACTTGGAGTACGTGACGGAACCGATCCAGGCCTACATCATCCCGTCAGGAGATGCCCACCAGGTACTGAGTGGAGACAGGCTGGTGATGGAACTCAACAGTCCCTCCTCTCATTTCATTCTTTCTCCCCTAGACCCAATGTGTGTATCAGATTCTAGTTGTCAGCCCACAGCTAAACATGGCTGTCAGGGTTTGGCACAGGGACCTGTGTCCAGCAGGGTTCCAACGAATGCCTGTTGATTTGGTTCTGGCTTCTTCATTTTCAATGAATATAGCCAGCTTTCAATAAATGGTGGAAGAATTAGCGGACAAATAAAAGGACAGAAGTCTAGACCTTTCTGTTGCTGACATACTTTACCCTATTTCCTCTGTCACAACTTGTCCCTAACAAAATTGTCCTTCTTCCCTTCTCTCCATCCAAGCTTCCCATCCTCTGGCATAGCCAGCGGGGGAGCATCAAGAAAGTGATTATTGATCTCCACCCTAGCAGGTTTTAGGGTTGATTCTGAATATCACTCTCCTTTCCCCCCAACCTCCATCTTTAATGAAAGTAGCTCAATAAGTGCCCTTTACCTTTGAGGACACTAGTGATTTAAATACGGGACAGTAGGATTTGCAGAGGTGGAGACCTCATGTTCTGGGGTTGAGAGGCAGAAGGATGAAAAGATTCTAGGCTCTACGCTTTTAGGCCATTGAGCCAGCAAATGTTTGCATACCTTTTTGTGGTCATGGTACTACAGGGTTACAAAGATTAATTGAAGATTGAATTCCTGCCCTCACTGTGCTTACAGTTTAGCAGAGAGATGAGACAACATACAGAGTGCTGTTCTTCCATAGAGTCATCCATACACACATATTTTTAATAGCTTCTGCTCGTGTGCAGGGCACTGCTTAAGGTATCCTACATGACCCAAAGACGAGAATGGTTCTGACCTCAAGAAGCATGCAGTTTAGTAATGGAGTTAAGATATGCATATGCATGTCTGTATTGCAAGGTGAAATGTGGAGGTACCATCAAGAACATCCGAATGGTGGGCTGTGGAAATTTGAGAGTGAGAGGAGAGGGTGAGGGAGGGCTTCATGGGCTGGGGAGGTGTTTAAACTGGACCTTGAAGGATGGGTGGAGTTGATTAAGTAAGTGGTGGTGGCTGGAGAGGGATTCTAGGCAGCAGGAGGCTTAGGAAGAGGAAAGGCAGAGAAGCAGGGAAGCTGGGAGTACTTTTTAGAAACAGTGTGGCAAGTTTCCTAGCAAAAGCCCAGGGAAGTGAAAAGCAGTAGTGGGCAATAAGGGTGGTGCTCTGGAAGTCTTTAGTTGCAGGTAATAGAAACCAACTTGACGCACTTGAGCAGTAAGCGAGCTTTGTAGGGGTTTAGGGTCAGGGCCGCTACACTGGCACAGCTCCAGGTTGTGAATGATGCTCTCAGTCCTACAATGTCAAGGGTTCAGATCTGGTGTCTTGTGGACCTGAGGGTGGGAATGTAGCTGTCCCTCAAGGAGAAGTGGGAAGGGTTTCAGCTGTGCTGCAGATCAGTTTCTTTCTTATGCAACAAGGTAGATAGTAAAAATATGTTGCCACCCAGGTTCCCACCCTTGTATCTTTTTATCTTTTACTTTCAAGATACCAGATTGAGCTAGAGCTTGGTGTTTATCCTTGGTCCGTGTGTGTGTGTGTGTGTGTGTGTGTGTGTGTGTGTGTGTGTGAGAGAGAGAGAGAGAGAGAGAGAGAGAGAGAGAGAGAGAGAAAGAGAGAAATGGTATATGGCACAAATGTGACCGATGAGGGCCCACCATGATGGAGGGGGTGGCAGGTAAGAGTGTTTCTGTATTTGAGCAAAGTTCCCAGAAGATGTCCACTTTAGCTGGCCTCCTTTCTGCCCCTCCCCAAAGTTGCCAGACCAGATGGTTGGCACAATATCAGGCCAGTACTAATGTGGGCACAACATCCAGACTGGATCCTTGCCTGGAGACTTGAACTTTCTTGGCTTAACATTGTTTACGTCTTTAATTTTTTTAAGTGTACAGTACAGTAGTGTTAACTCTGCACATAGTTGTGCAATAGGCCTCTGGAACTTCTTTCTCAAAACTCTATACCCATTGAGCAACTTCCCACCTGCCCCACAATCACATTCTAGTCTCTGAGAGTTTGACTGCTTACCTCATAGAAGTGGAATCATGAAATACTGGTTTTGTGCGTGTGTGTGTGTGACTAGCTTACTTCACTTAGCATAATGTCCCCAAGGTTTATTCAGGTTGTAGCTGATGACAGGATTTCCTTCTTTTTTAAGGCTGAATAATATTACAGTGTATTTATATATATGGTACTACATTTTCTTTATCCATTCATCTGTTACTGAACATATAGGTGGCTCTTACCTCTTGGCTCTTGTGAATAATTCCACAATGAACATGGGTATGTTCTCTCCGAGATCTTGTTTTTAATTCTTCTGGGTATATACCTAGAAGTGGAATTGCTGTATTATATAGTAATTCTATTTTTAGTTTTTTTGAGGAACCTTCATACTGTTTACATTTTATATTCCCACCAACATTCTTAGCAATTTCTCTATTCTTAGCAACACTTGTGGTTTGCTGGGGTTTTTTTTTTTTTTTTTGATACTGACATCTTAATGGGTCTGAGGTGATATCTCATTGTGGTTTGACTTGCATTTTCCCGATGATTAACGATGTTGAGCATCTTTTCATGTGCTTGTTTGCCATTTTTGTATCTTCTTTAGAGAAATGTCTATTCAAGTCCCTTGCCCATTTGAATAGTTTCTTAACTGCAGGATTCTCAGTGACTTTAATAATATTCTTGTGCATTGTGTAACTCGAAGGATTGGATGAAGTATTCAGCATTTTTCAGACTTCAGTGTCTGTGGAATTCCCACAGCTGTCTCATGGGTGGCCTTAGCAGGCTCTTGTTCCATGCTGACCCACAATAGCACTTCTCCTATCATGATGGGCTAGAACTTGCTTCTCAAAGAGGTGAGAGGAAGGGGAGGCCACTGAAATGGAGGGTTTTGCATGTAAGAGTAGATGAAGGGGGAGGTGAGAGAGTGCTAGGTATGAGTATAGAGGAAGTAGATGACTGAGCTGGAAAGGGGTGGGTGGCATGGGAGGAAGCTGGGTACATTAGTATTAAATTTAGTAGACACTGGGGAGGTGAGGAGAGCCTGGTGAGGTTTAGGGTGGGGCTGGTAGTGGAGTTCTTCCATTTACCTCTGTTCTCTGGAATAGATGAATAAGATTCACCATCTTCATAGGAACCAAAATCTTGCCTTTTTTGTCTCTTTTTAAAGATTTTATTGACAGGGAGAGAAACATCAGTGTGTGGTAGCCTCTCATGCACCCCCTACTGGGGACCTGGCCTGCAACCCAGGAATGTGCCCTGACTGGGAATTGAACCGGCAACTCTTTGGTTTGCAGGCCAGCACTCAATCCACTGAACCACACCAGCCAGGGCCCAAAGTCTCATCTTGACCAAGGACTGGGTGAGTAAGTAGGTTGGCCAGCACAGCTTGGGCCTGAGGCCTGGGAGGAGGTATAAGTAGTAGAGGAACCAGGTACCCCACTATTTAATAAGGGCAGACCCGGGCTCTGTCCTCAAGGGATTCCAGGCCCCCTGGATGGGCTCTTCTCAGCCTCCTGTCAGTCCCAGGCCTCAGCCTTTGAACTTGTGCCTCATGTCACATGACTTCCCTGCTGAATTCACAAGTAGTGTTTTTTATTTTCTGCCTTTCAAGCATTAGGCCATTGCCCCGGGCTGATTTGATTGCCCCTGTCTCAGCAAGATGGTGGTTCCTGCAGCTGGAGCACTTTATGTAGCAGTTGGTTTGGGGTCTTCTGTAACTTTTTCTATCAGTCAGGATTCTTGGGGAGATCCACTAGGATATACAGACATCTGTACCAGCATGTAGAGAGATTTATTTTGTGAGGGACTGGCTCACACAACATCAGCTCCCCTGGTTCTCAGATCTTCAGGTAGCGACTGGCAGCATACCACTGGCTTCCCCAGTCTTCCGGCTTGCAGATGGCACCAGTGGTGTAAGTCCCTATCGGAGTTGAAGATCTGAGAACCTGGAGTGCTGATGTCCAAGGGCAGGAGCAGATGAATGTTTCAGTGTAAACGGGAAATCAAGCTTGCCCTTCCTCCACCTTTGTTCTATTCAGACCCTCAATGGATGGGAGGCTGCCCATCCTCCGTGATTGGTGAGGCCCATCTTCATTCAGTCTACTGATCTGAATGTTAATCTCTTCTAGAAACTGTGTCACAGATAGCTCCAGAAATAATGTTCTGCCAGCTAGCTTTCTGGGAATCCCTTAGCCCAGTCAAGTTGACACACAAAATTAACTGTGACAGTCCACTAGCACCCTGTTGCCTGAAATTGGGTCTCTCCTTGGAAAGGGGTCTTGCAGGCTGTTGTGGAGCTGCAGCCAAAGATGCCTAATAGTTCTACTTTATTTATGAACCTTCCCCTCCAGGGAGACCTCACTGTGTGGAAAGATTGGACCTGTGAATCTTACTTGAGGTAATAAGTGAAGACTTCAGGGAGGGGTGTGTTAGAAGTTTTGTAGTATTGGTATTTCAGGTTCAGTTTTGTTTTGCCTGGGCCACGATGCAAATCTGTATTTACTAGTAGAGGAGGCTCTTGTGGTCCAGGCAAGTTTATCTTGGTATTCTTGGTTCTGGATGCTGTTTCTGAGCCAGCTTTATTGTTATCATGAAGATGGTTTTGGTTTGATATTCTCATTGGTTTAAAAAGATTCTCTTTGACAGTAGATGAGGGCCTACTACATACCCAGATCAATTCCTTGTTAAACTTCGGGAATGGCAGTGAGTCTGGCCAGACTACAGGTGATATTCCAGGCTTTCCCTCCATGCCCCATTCCTTATTGATGTGATCCTGGAATATCAGACTTGGATGGCTCCTGCCTTGATTACGAAATTTGGGCTCTAATCCCAGAAAAATGTGTTTTCCAGCAATATCCTAAAAACACAAAAAAATAAAGCTTGCTCTTTACTAACTGGCACTTATCACAAAAGTTGCTGTTTAACCTTTGCACTGACATTCTTGTACTGTCATTATCCTCTACTTCCTTCCCCGCCCCCCACCGTTTTCCTTTTGTGATCCCTAACTGTTGTAGCTTAGCTGTCTGCGTTGTAAGGAGGGAGAACTTGGGTTGTGTTTATTTGGGGCATGTGTTCTGATGGCCTGCTCAGGACTAAATTTCGGGGCAAGTACAGAGGACAGGCAGTTCACGTAAGGGTAAGCGTGTGGGCTCTGTAGACTGAACAGGTTCAGGTGCCATATTTGATACTCACCTAGCAGCTTGACCTCAAACTCCTGAGTATCGGTTAAACTCTTTGGGTCTCAGTTTCCCCATCTGCAAAAAGGGGATAGTGACAATTCCATCCCATAGGATAGTTGTCAGGATTAAATGAGTTAGTAGATGTAAGCGCTTAAAGCACGTCTGCCACCTGATAAGTCTGGTCATATTGCTATTGTTGTCACTGTTACTGTGACAGAGAAAAGTGAGGGAAAATGCTCCTCCCACAGAGATTTTAAGGGTAGATAAGCCAGTCACAAATGCTCACACAGAATGTTAGGAAAGCACCGGATCAGCAGTACCAGTAAAATATAAGTAGAAATATGTAAAGTCCATGTGTAATTTTAAATACTCCCATAGCCATACTTAAAAAAGTAAAAAACAGTGAAATTCATCTAATATATTTTTATCCCATTATGTCCAAAATGCTATCATTTTAACATATCACCAATATAAAAATTATTAATCAGCTATTTTACATTTTTTTTGTATTGATAACACTATGTCTGCTAATTTGGTGTGTACTTTACATTTACAAAGCATGTCAGTTTGAATGTGAAACGTTCATTGAAAATATATGGTCTGTGTTTACAGTTGAAAAAGGAGGCTTACAGACCCAAGTGGTTCCAAACATACTTAAAAGTTTTCTGGTGACTGAATCTTAAACCTTAAAATTTGTATTTGAATTAATTAAAATGAAACAAAATTAAGCATTCAGTTCCTCAGTCACATTAGTCACATTTCAAGCCCTCAGCAGCCACAGGTGGCTGGTGGGGACTGTAAGGGACAGCACAGATTTCAGTCAGGTGTGGACGGAGTGTGTAGGCGAGAGGGAGTGTGCTGAGCTGGCAGGTCCAGGCAGGCTTCAGGGCACACATACATTTACCTGGAATGTGAACAGTTAGAAGTGAAATGCTCAAGATAGAGAGGGACAAGAAACACCGTGAGCGAATCCATGGAAGTAGGAGAACATGAATAATGATAACTTTGAAAAAGGGAGAAAAACAGGCTCCTGGTCAAGGCCACTCGATGAGCCACCCATGACTGGTCATGGGTGTCCTTGACCACCAGAGTCAGGAGTGGAGGCTTTTGTTAGGTAGTAGGGATGCACCGAGGGTCTTTGGATGAGGGGTGATGTGATCCACCGGAGGGAGCGGTGTTTAGTGTGGACTGGAGAAGGGAACATGGGAAATGGAGGAGCCTGCCAGGGGGCTGCTGTCGGGTCCCAGAGGGCTTGGACTTGGTTGCTGGCTTTAGGAGCAGAGGAGCTGGGAGGGGTTCAGGGGCGGAGAGATAGAACGGAGATGGCGTGTGGACCGTACAGGCAGGTGGCTGAGGGCGTTGGGAGTTTTGGAGCCCGAGCGTTTCAGGTGCTGTCCACAGGAAGGAGCGAGAAGTCCTGAGTGCCTTGTTTCGGTTTCTGTGGAGCGGTGGGGCACAGTTGGGGAGACTGTTCAGTGGAATTCTGTGTCCCTGCTGGGACCGTGAGGACAAGGAGGACAGATTGGCTCAGTGTGTCCTGCCGCATCAGCCTCTTCAGTGAAAGAGAGGCTGCTGTTCTTTGTGGCTCTTGCTCCTAATTGTTTCATTTCAGGCTAGATTCAGGGCGATGGAATTTCTCCTCTGGGTGGGGAAGGGCGGGTGTTGGGGAATGAAGGGGAATCTTGAATTCTGTCTTTTGTGTACTTTCCAAAAGACAAATACAGACACCCACACACTGTTCTGTGTTAGAGAGAAAACATACCCCAAACGCCTAATTACGCAAGGACTTGGCAGGGCAGGGGTCCCGCTTCTGTGCAGCTGTGGGGCTTTCTCCTTCTCAGCCATGAACAAGGCTTGTGGTATTAATGAGTTTGGGCACGGGGGGACTTCCACAGTGGGGAATCGTCCATTCTGTCTGGTAACCTGAGTGCTTTCATGGACCATCTAAGTCAAACACTGAGATTGTTGGACACCATTGGCCCCAAACCAGGAGAGGCGTTGGTTGGGGCTGAACCTGCACCATCAGGTTCAAGACAATAGGACTTCTTTTAGAAATCCGAATTCTTTGTCCTCCCCATCTGTAAGGCCCCCTGTTCCTCTCTTGGGATCAACTTTGTCAAAGGTTCACATTCTGTCAGGGGTGACCCTGCCAACTAGGTTTTTGACTGTGTTTATGGTTCCTGCTTCGGGAAGACATGAATCAGATTTTCCTAAACTCTTTGAATCTTATTCTCATTCCTCCTGGAGTCAGCTTCCTGTTTTGTTTTGCGTTTCTTAAACAGACTGTCCTGGGGTGAGGGTGGTGATTTTTATCCCAGAGTGATTGTATCCACTCTGTTAACTGGAGTAATGCAAGGTGTGGTGATACATCTTGAAGTCTTGTGGTTCTTTGGAGCCTCGTTTCTTGTTTGTGTAACAGTCTGGAGTGTGTTCCGTGTTGGTAGGTGACTTTCCACCCAGAAGAAGAGTGATTTAGGGTTCTAGGCTTGTTCCATCCTGTGACACCACCTTTCTAGCTGGTGGAAGGGGCTGGAGTGTGGTGAAGACACATCCATTTGTCCTGCCCTGACCCAGACATCATTTCCACCCACATTTCACTGGTCAGAACTAGTCATGTGACCCCCCACAATGCAAGAGGGCCTGGGAAATGAAGTCCTGGATGGGAAGCCTGTTTTCAGCAACTGTACACTAAGAAAAGGGTGTACATCATTGGACAGCTGTTTACCCCACGTGTCTGGAGTTGGTTTCATTTAAGAGGGAAGAAAGTGCCAAAGACTGGAAGTTACCTTAGTCTCTGGGGACAAGAAGCCCTTGCCTCCATTCACAGTCCAACCTGTGGGACTTCCTGTGGACACACAGCTGTTTGCTCATGTGGTTTCAGAACCTAATATGTCTGAGGCACTATGTCAGGCTTACGAGGGTGAAGGGCTGGGGAGGGGCAAGGGTGCTACCCTAGCATGGGCCCTAATAACTTTAGTAACCTTATCTCACCACTCAGCTATCAGCCTTGTTTACCCCTTTCATCTGCATGTTGCCATGTTGACTTTTCTTCTTAAAACTCAGCTCTGATTGCCCTGGCCAGTCCTGTGGTGATCATAGGAGCATTGTCCTGTAAACGGAAGGTTGTGGGTTTGATTCCCGGTCAGGGCACTTACCTGGGTTGCAGGTTTTATCCTTGGTTCTGGGTGAGTCTGATCCCTGGTCCTGGCATGTACGGGAGGTCAACTGATGGAGGTTTCTTTCACATTGACGTTTCTCTCTCTCCCTTCCTCTCTCTCTAAAAGCAATGAAAAAGTGCGATATTTGAGGTTCTTGACCATTGTCTTTAGCCTCTCTTTCCAGGATTCTTGGCTGCCACTCCCTTGAACTTTCTGCCCCAGCAGTCAGGCTAATGGCTCTCTCTGTCTCTCTCTGTCTCTCTCTCGCTCTCCTCTTCCTACTGGGCCATCTCACATCTTTCCCCTTCCCTGGATGGTTTTCTGCTTCTCACCTGTCCATAGTGGCCCTAGTCAAACCTCTGATCTCAGCCTGTGTATTTACAGCAGATCTGAGCATCCTTGAAACTATAGCAAATACCATGTTGCATATCCAGCATGGTTCATGTGGCTATTTATTAGGGCTAATATTTCATGCAAATCTGCCTTATTTTGCTGACCAGATTGTCTACTCCAAGAAGATACTTTATTATATTTCCTATACAGTCTAGTGCCTCACCTGTTGAGTAGTTAAAATCGCTTAGCATGTGCTGATTGCTTTATGTGACCCTTCAACCCTCCAACGAGGGCACTTTTATCATCAGCAGATGAGGTTGAGCCCAAGGTTTACCCAGTTCCTAAGTTGGAAAGCCAGGTGTGGACATAGGTGACTCCAGGGTTTGGGAGATATGCGAACATGGTTGATGAAGGCGGAGTTAGATGCAGCGCAGGCCTTGTCCTTCGTTTGCTCAGAGTTTGTAGTCCAGTGTGTAGCCCAGGTGTGCAGTCTGCACACGGTGTAGGGGCTGCTCGGCAGCGGGGCAGTGATTTTTGAAGGTCAGGCCTGAGCTCGGATCTCTGTGCTGCCCCTTAGGGCAGTGGTTCCTTGGAGAAGTAATTTATTTCTCTGAACTTTGATTTTTTAAAAATCTGTAAATGGGGAGGGTGATACCTTCCAGAGTGGTTTTGGGGATTAGAATTAGAAGAAATGAATACAGTTTTTGGCAACTAGTAGGTACGTAGTAAACCTTAGTATTATGAGGGGGGACCCAAAAACCTCTGGAATTCATTTATAAACAATTGTGTATGTATTCTTACATGGTTAAACTTCTGTCACCTTCAAAGTACTTTCCATTTGATGCAATATACCTATTGAGATGTTTTCCACTGCTCAACAGTTTTTGAACTTATTGATTTTGATGGCTTTTAGTACTTCTGCCGTTTGTTTCACCTCTTTCACTTTGGCAAAATGTTTCCCTTTGAGGACTTTTTTCGTCTGGGAAAACAAAAAACAGTTGCTCAGAGTGAGATCAGGTGAATAGGAAGGATTATCATCATTCAAGGCAGGGCATGGGTAAATGCCCACGTGGATGGTCCTGTGAAATTCGGAGATGTGGAAGACTGCTGAAAACTGGACGAGTCCGAGAGCTTTGTGGAATGCAGTGCATTTAGGCTGGATTTTGAAAGATGGCTGAGGCTCGAGGCCCACCCCTCCACCCCCGTAGTTTATATAAAGATGCACTTTATTTGGCTGTGTATTATTGAATATTTCCATTGTTTGAATTAGATGCCAGAATTTAAAAATTGGGTGGTTTCTCATGAACACACATGTCTTTATCTTCTCCTGAGATATTGACAGTTGGCAATATGAGGCCCGCATTCCTGCACGACAGGACTCGGAGGTGAGTTGGAGCTGCGTCACTCCTGTATTTTGTTGTGTATAATGGGCTCCCGCTATAGTGCACACTCAGGATTTTGGCCCAGAATCTCAGGGAAAAAAAATCTTTCGTTTAAATTTTTAAATCCAATTATTTATTTATTTATATTTAGAAACAAAACCGCTTATCATATTCCAGGGTATTATTTTGCATATGGATATTGCTATTGCTTTCTAGAGTTATACTTTTAATGCATCAACATAAATAAAAGAAGGAGAAGGGTGAAGTCAGGGAACAAGTATAAAGGACCCATGGACAAGGACAATGGGTATTCAGTGTGGGAGGGGGTGGGCAGGGCAGGGGATAGTAATGGGGGGAGAGTGGGGGCAACTGTAATTGAACAACAATTAAAAAAATAAAAGAATTAGCCTTGGCTGGTGTGGCTCAGTGGATTGAGCCCTGGAACTCTTTGAGCCCCCAAAGGGTAGCAGTTCAATTCCCAGTCAGGGCACATGCCTGGGTTGTGGGCCAGGTCCCCAGTGTGGGGTGTGTGAGAGGCAACCACACATTAATGTTTCTCTCCCTCTCTTTCTCCCTTTTTTCCCCTCTCTAAAGAAGTAAATAAATAAAGTCTTTTGAAAAAAAGAATTAAAAACATTTATATAGATATGGAATTAGTACTACCCATATATAATGCACATCCTTATTTTTCCCTCAAAAATTTGGGCAAAAAAATAAGCATTGTACATGGCAAAATATGGGTAGTTTAGTTTACCTGCTAAAACTCTAAGGCATTTGAATTTGAAGCTCCAATTATAATCCCTTCTGGTCTTTTTCTTATTGGATAAGGCACAGGTGGCAAACACAAGGCTTGCAGGCCAAATCCGGCCCTCCACCTTGTTTTATCTGGCCTGGTACCTTGTTTCTACCCAGCGGCAGCGCCAAGCTCCTTGCCACTGGTTAAGGAGTAGTTACATTTACACAGTCCTAAAATTACATTCGGCCCTTTGAAGGCAACCGTGAAGCTGATGTGGCCCCTGGTGAAAATGAGTTTGACACCCCTGGAAAGTATTAGTTTCCTGTTGCTGCTTTAACAAATTACTGCAGACTTAGAGGATTACAGCATCACAAATTTGTTATCTTGCGGTGTGTAGGTCTGAAGTCTAAAGTGTTCAGCATTTGGAAAAGCTCACTCTGAGTGTGTGTGAACAGTGGATTGTAAGAACGGTGGTCCAGGTAGAGATGGGGGAGCCTTGGACTGAGTGCTGGTGTTAGAGATGGATGGAATCGGATGGCTTTTGGAGAAGCCAGCAGCTGTGCTTCGGTGCCTTTTTCCTTGCGTGCTGTGACTTTGGCTTATTTTAGACCCTTTGCTGCTCTCAAGGGAGAATGTTCCCAGGCTTTGACAGCTTCCTGGTTGGGAGGAGAGTAGGAGGCCTGGGCCCAGTGCTTGCCTGGCCTCTGTTGAGCCTGTTGGTGTGGAGGTGACAGCTTCGGTAAGCGATGTCTTTCTGGCGTGTTGACCACTTAGGTCATGTCTAGACGTTCTCGCCCCAGACCTCATCTCAATCCAAAACCCAACATTTCCACCTGTTGTTAAAATATCCCCTTCCTTTAGAGTAACCTTCCTCCTGCCTTTGCTGATGAGTAAGTACCTCTGGGTAACTCCTGTGGGTACCTTGTCCGTGCTCTGAGGCTTGCCCACATTGGCCGGGGTCATTCCTCCAGAACTGTGTCCCTGAGCGGAAGGGTCCCACCGGGCCAAGATCAGCAGTCCCTTGCCTGCCAGACCGTTGTCAGTGTCCTCACTGTGTGTCACAGGCGGGAGAGCCCCAAAAGAGGGGAACCTCCTCTCTGTGTCTTCCTGCACTGTGATTTTTAGTGTAAGAGTTATTTTTGTTAACTTAGTTTTCCAGCCTCTTAGATGCTTTTTCACCATTCAGAAAGCAGAAGTGAACAATATTCCTTCCACTGCATTTATACAGCACTCTTATGTTTCTGGTGAGTTGCTGTAAACATTAAGTTACTGTTCCTCACAGTAGTCTTAGGTGGAGGGTGAGACCCCCCTCTTCACCCATTTTTGCCCTTTTTTTCATCATGCACCATGATTACTGGGTTAGTGAAACAAATGAGGACTCTACAGTTGATAGTGTTGACAGCCATTTCTTTCTATGTCCGTAGTGCCATCTCCGACATGTTACTTTTTGTCTTGGGGGTAAAGCATGTACCTGCTGTTGCATTTTGCAGTCTGAAATGACCCTTTTCAAAGTGAGGAACTGAGGCCGGGAGAGGTGATGAGACCTGTTGCAGACCATGTAACTGGGCTGGCAGAGGGCAGGTGTGGCTCAGAGCTCCTTTCTCCCGCTGCCTTCTCTAGCGTCTTCGTCACAGGCAGTGGTCTTGTGGCTGGTTTGAGGAAGTGACTGGCTGCCTTGGTTAAAAGAGAAGTTCTCACCCACGTAGCAGGAGCAGAACATGGATACCTTTTTCCCCTACATCATGTGGACCACCTCAGGGTCCAGCCAGAAGCCCCATTTTCTATCCTAAGCATTCTTAACCCTGCCAGCTACTTCAGCTCAGAGAAACCTACTAACAGGAGAAGGAGCAGCAGCTCTGGTCTCAAGCAGATCCTGGCCTTGCTGTTGGCCTGGCAGTGGGCAAGTTACTTAAAGATTCTGTCTTCGAGCCTTCCTTTTCTCATTTGATGTTGGTCTTATCTTGGAGAGTCGTCATGAGGATGAGATAATGTGCCACGTGGGGGCAGCATGGCATGAGGTGTCAGAGTCTGGGCTCTGGAGCTGGCAGCCCAGGTTCAAATCCTGCCTCTGCTGCTTACTAGCTGCAATGCTTTGGGCAAGTTAACTTAACTCCCGGTGCGCCACTGATGATTACCGCAGGCTGTGTATACTGTGTGGCCTCATACCCTCTTCCCAGGAATGAGAACCTCTCACTTTCTTTGGTCCCTAACCCCCTCCCATCCAGAGGCTGGGGGATTATCATCTGGGAAGGACCCGGATTTGGACAGGACGTTTTATTTTGCTAAAGCCCTCCTGGTTTGGAGGAAGTGTTTCCCCTCTTTCTCTAACAGGAAGGGACAGGGTCTGTCTGCCTGGGAGTGGTTGGTGATGCTACCTTAGAAAGGGACACCAACAGGAAACTCAGAAACAAGCTAAAACCTAAAGAGATTCAAGTTGCAGAATTATTGGCACTTAAAACAGAAATTCAGCCTTACTTTTCAGAAACATAACAGATGCCTAAATGTCAGTGGGAAGGAAGAGGAAAGGCTATGGGTTTGTGTTTTGGGTAAGATCTCAATGAGGAAAGAGCAGTTTTGGTCTCTTTCTCTTGACTTGGCTTTTCTTCTCCAGATGAGGAAATAGAGGCTAATGGGAAAGGGTCCTTAGGCCCTTAATTAATTAGAGTCTTATGCGCTGTGAGCTAAATTTTTTTTAATGTTCAGCTTGCCTTTTAGGCTAAACTGTTCCTTGAAGGCAGGTGCCAAGGATTTGCCAGCCTTTGTATGTTCTGCTGGGCCTAGCACGGGGCTGAGCACGTAGGCACCCGCACCGGGCTGCTCGGGGTCCAGTTCCTTGTCCTTTGTGTTTTCCAGAGTGAGTACATTGCTCCGTGTGACTGTCGGCGGGCCTTCATCTCTGGATTCGACGGCTCCGCGGGTGAGTTGCTAAATTCTCTCTCTGTTCTTCCTGAACTTTTGTTAGCCTCCCAAAAATAACTGGAACGAGTTTCAGCTGTGATATAGCACCAAAAAAAAAATGCAAACCAGACGTTCCCCATCAAGCCTCTGCAGAAAAGTGTGAGTTTCCAGCATCCTCCCACTCTCTACAGTCCCCTTGTAGTGACCCTGTTCTCTGTGCCTGTGCTTTTAAAGTTTCAAAAAGTTTTTACTTAAGAAGTGTTTTTGAACTTTTTATTGAATATAACATAAATACGGAAAATCATCAATGAAACTGAATGTACCTGTGCAATGACCACTGCAGATAATTAATAGGACCCTAATATCTCCCAGCACCCCCACCATAGCTTACTGGTCTTGCTTAATTCTCCAAATGGTTGACTTTTGATTTCTGACTTTTCACTTTTGCCTTAAGTAATGTTTATTATGTTTAGCTACAATGGGGCCCTGCCCTAACTTTTTCCAGAGCTGCTGTTCACTTGAGACTCAAGGGGTGTTTCCCACTTGAGACTCGCATCCCTTAAGCTAGCTAGATTTGGCTAGAGCCCCTCTCTCCGATAGTTAGCCTTCTGCTTCCTTTGATGTAAGTGCTTGTGTTGGCTGGCACTTAGGATTGGTTTTGGCTAACACCTCTGCCAAAAGCCGGAAGTTCTGCCAGGTCTGTGGGAACTGAGGCAGGTAGAGGTGGAAGGCACACGCTCTTGCTGGAACATGCACAGGGTCTTTCTTGGGAGAGGTGACGCAGTCCTTTGGGGTGTCCAGTGGAGCAGATCATGGTGATAACTGCCCGGGAACCATTTCCACCTCCTTGTTGATCATGAAGCCATTTGGGCTGGAGATCCACAGGCCCCCATTCTCTTGGCCTTGACATATGCTGCACAGGTTGGGGCCCTTCTGTGCAGGGACCAGTGTCCAGGCAGCCCAGGCTGCCTCAGGACTGTTTTCTTGAGAGCTTGGCCCACAGCTGGTGCTCTGTGGTTGTGTCTTCTCTTGCCCAGGGGCTGCCCTGGAGTCTGAGGCCTGCCTGCCCCACTCAGAGTGCAGTGGGTGGCCGGGCCTCCTCACAGGAGCTGGTGCTCTCACCCTGCTTGTCTCTCAGTTTGTGCAGCTCTGAGTTGGGTGGTGGTCAGAAACCTTTCTCATTTTTCTGTTCCCTTGCTGCAGGCACAGCCATCATCACTGAAGAGCATGCAGCCATGTGGACTGACGGGCGCTACTTTCTGCAGGCTGCCAAGCAGATGGATAGCAACTGGACGCTCATGAAGATGGGTGTGTAGAGGGAGGCCCATCCCAGCCTTAGTTGGCCAGCTCTAGGAAGGGACCCTAGAGCTCCTCAGGCCTCTTGGATCTTAACCCTTTTATGGGGTCATGGGCACTTTGTAGCCTGTTTGGGCTACCATACAAAATGCCACAGACTGGGTGGCTTCAACAACAGAAATTTATTTCGCCTGGAAGCTGGAAGTCTGAGATCAGGGTGTCGGTGTGGTCAGGGTCTGGTGAGAGCTCTCCTTCTGGCTTGCAGACTTCTCACCGTGTCCTTACATGGCTGGATCTCTTTTTCCTCTTCCTCTTAGAAGGCCGCCAGTCCTGTTGGATTAGAGCTCCACCCGTATGACTTCGTGTAACCTTAATTACCTCCTGAACCCCCGTCTCCACATACAGTCACATTGGGGGACAGAGCGTCAGTGTATGCATTTTGAGGGGACATAGTCTGGTTCATGGCCCAAGGAAAACCAAGAAAAGAGCATTCTTGTATACACATACCATTGTGCATTCAGTAGTGGAAGGTCTTGGCTCAGGGTTCTCATTTTAGTGACCAGAAACTGAGGGCCAGAGAGAACAGCTGATTTGCTGCAGATTGCATAGCTCACCTTGCACTTGACTCATGCACCCAGGGCCTCTTGTCTGCCCTTTGTTGCCTCATGATTCAGAGTAAGGTAAAGGTTGGGGCTGTTGACAGCAGAGGCTAGGAACCTCTCCCCTGGAGGATCCTGAACTCACTTCCGGCAGCTCAGCTGTGGGGAAGAACTCAGGGCGGGGGCATGGGTCTGGAACTTTCTCAGGACAAGTTACTCCACTTTCAGCGCTTCGGTTTCCTCATCTGTAAAATGGGATAAAAATAATAGTGAGTACCACATAAAATGGTGAGAATTAAAGAAATCATACACAGAAAGCATTCAGTTCAGTGTTTATCCAGTACTAAGTGTGCATGTGTACTCTGGTTTTTCATTTAATTCTGTGCTGTGTGTGTTTTTCCTTGTCACTAAAACAGCCTTTAGGGACATGGTTTTAGTGGTTGTACAAAGGTCTCTTTCTCCTGAATTTTGAACTTGGAGAGATAAGGAGGGGAAAGGAGCTACCAGGGCTGAGTGAGGAAGAGACGATGAGGAAATACCTGATATTTCTTGTTTGTTATAGAAAGTAGAGAGGGAAGCGGTTGTCACCAGACTCACAGTTCGGGGAACAGAGGCTGTTGACCCTGAGCTGACTTGAGATGACACCAGATCTGAGCAGCTAGCCTCCTGAGGGTCTGTGTGCGTGCCCGTTCATGTGCGCAGGCACGGGGTCCGTGCTGTGCATATGCGCGCGCGCGTGTGTGTGGTTTATCCTAGGGAGGCCTTAGGAACATTTCTGTCCTGGCAGTGGATTTATTTCTGAGGTTATTCCCTCTGCCTGCCCCTGCCCCTTTACACATACGCAGACATTTGGGGCTGTGGAACTGTGATGAATGGACAGGCCACTAGCCCTGTGCACTTTTAATCATATGCCTTTGTGGTGGCTCATGCATCCTTAACACATATGTACGTTTGTTTATATGTTATACACATGTGCTAGTGTCCATCCGTATTTTATGTATGAACAAAGATTAATTTCTTTCTAGAAAAATAAACACAAATTCTGAAATTCTGTTTGCACCCCTGTGGGTCCCTCAGTGTGCCCCTGCGGTGTGGGCATCTCTCTTTGGGGCCCAGAACTCCAGCTCTGGGGTCTGTTAGCACTTTGGGGGTCAGAAGGTCAGAGAAGCCTTACTGTCTGCTTGCTCCTTAAAGTAGGTGTGAGGCGCCCCGGGGAGTGAGTCCTTCCTTCCAAGCCCCTCTCTAGTTGCTTCTCTGAGGTGCCTCTCCCCGAAGCCCGCCTTTCCTCAGGCGTGTCTCCTGTGTCGGGAGATTCCTGTGGGTTTGGTCGGTGAGTGATTCATCCCTGGGGCTTTGCCAAATACCTGTCTGGTAGGAGATGACAGGACTTCATCCTATGAAAGTTATAGGAGGGCACTGAAGAAATTTCGCTAGTAACTGGCTTGTTCAGCTGTTTGAAAAAAAATAGGGAAGACTTAAATAGCAAAATAACAACTCAGTGCCAGCTTCCAGGCGGTTTTTGTAGAACTGAGATTCATGAGCTCATTGCCTTTTAAACCTTTGAACTTCCTTTCTGTGATTATGAGGTTATTGGTTCTTAGTAGGGAAAATAGTAAAGATAAGTACTGTTTTAAAATATGTGAACTTTCATTCTAAATGTGCATATATTTTACCAAGTGTTAATTGTTTCACAAAAATATAATTTAAAAAGTATACATCCCAAACATAGATGGCTTTCATTAAAGAAAAACTGGGATATCAGAAATAACTTCATTTCCTTTCTTGAAGCTTATTTAGTGTCCCATGACTAGTGTCTTAGAGACGGAAAGGGCTGTTTTCTCCCGGGAGCTGGGAAGCTCGGGAGCCATGTTAAAGGTGGCAGTGGCAGTTCTTATGTGTCTCTCTTGAAATCTCTGGGAAGATTGTTTTGCTGCTGAGATTTGTGTTCAGCCCCCTTATGGGGTCTGTTTGTGGGGCCAGGGTCTCCGCTCTTTGATGCTGCCCCTCCCAAGGACAGAGGGGTTCCCTGTGGCATGTGTTCCCCTTACCTGGTGTGGGATGTAAGGGAAGCTCCCATCCTTGACCACATCACCACCCAAGGGACCGAAGGCTGATGAGTTGATCTTCGTGATGACACAGTGCACCTATGATGCAGTGAGTCCTGGGGTGCCATTTTTACCAGTGAAAATCCCACGTTTCTTTTTCTTTCTTACCCTTATCTTATGCTTTCCTTATATACCATCTTAGGCTTCTCGCAGCCTTCCAGAGGTGAGGGAGGGTCAGATTTTCCACATCCTGCCAATCCACTTTAAGAAGATGCTTAATAATGACCCTGTTGTTCTGCTGTTGGAAAATTGCATCCTTCTGGTAGGACAGTGAGCTTGGGTGCACTGGGAATTGTTTCTTATCAGTTCTTCCCTCTGTAGGTCTGAAGGACACGCCGACTCAGGAAGACTGGCTGGTGAGTGTACTTCCTGAAGGATCTAGGGTTGGCGTGGACCCACTGATTATTTCTACAGGTGAGTGAACTTGGGCCCTTTTATCTTGGGTGAGGAAGTGGGTTCTAGGTGCCTCTTCACCCTTGTTTACTTGTGGGTTGTGTAATGTTTATAGACTCACTGTGACTTGATCTCACAGTAGAGGTCAAGGTGAGGAGATAGAGGCAGGGAAGGCCGTTGGCGGTGAAAGTGCCCTTTTACAGGTTTTCACCCTGCACATCCAGTGTAGGGCCATGGAAGGATTGCCTTTCAGAAGCTGCCAGGCTCCCAGAGCCCTGCAGCCTGTTACGGACATTCCGTTCACAGCTGGGCCATGTGTGTTTCTCCTCAGATTACTGGAAGAAGATGGCCAAGGTTCTGAGAAGTGCCGGTCACCACCTTCTTCCTGTCAAGGAGAACCTTGTGGACAAGATCTGGACAGACCGTCCTGAGCGCCCGTGCAAGCCCCTCCTCACTCTGGGTCTGGATTACACAGGTCAGAACCACAGCTGTGCTCAATAGGGCCTCCAGCTGTGGTCCCCTCCACACTCTCCTTGTGATACCCTCACCAGGGGTATTGCAGATGCGGAGGTGGGGGTAGGGTTTGGGGGATGGGTCTAATGAGTGGCCCAGGTCACCATAGTTCCCATCTCAGTCCTCTGAATCAAAGTTAAGCTTGAGCTAATGGAAGGTTTTGCCCCACCCTGGTACAGTAGGGCATTTGGTGAAAGCAGGAGCTTTATTTATTTCCACTGTAGCCACCTACTTACCACTTATCCAGAGTAGTTTACTCTTGCAGAGCTTTTCTGGGCAGACTTTGGGTGCTGCTAAAATACATATATTTTTAACCATGCAGCTGCTAACTGCCCATTAACGTGTCTGATATTGGAAAAAGAGCCAAGAGGTTTCTAGGTGCCATTTCCTTTTCTCCTGCTGGCATTTGTGGGCTTACCTTCCTAAGCCCCCTGCCCTTGTGTACCTTCTGCTTTAGAGGCTTTCGGATATGGGTAGGTTTCTTTGGCCTGTGTGATAGTGGTGGATGAGGAGCAGGGTCTGTGAACAGTTTGTGGGAGATGAAGGTATGAGTTTATAGGGCAGTGAGGGTGCAGAGAGAAAGGCCTGGGAGGTGGGGCTGCAGGGGAGGGAGCCTGGGTGTAGAAAGAGGAGAGGAGAGGAGAGGTGGATGGGGATGTCTGGAATGCAGGCAGATTGCCCAGAGGGGTCCTGGGAAGAAAGCATTGCAGCCCAGACTTTCAGCCAAGTTTTAAATAGCATTCCTGTGCGGAGCTTCAAAGCAGCTTTTGGTTGTGGGGGCAGCTCCAGCTCACTCTCCTTGTGACACCCTCACTAAGGGTATTGCAGGCGGAGGTGGGGGTAGGGGTGGGGGTTGGGTCCAGTGAGTCGCCCAGGTCAGCTGCACATTTTCCATCTGTGTGCTTTGAAATTAAAAAAAAAAAAAAAAACCCCAACAAACTGCAGTAGAGGCTCTGACTTATTGTTTATAGGAGAGGGGAGAGCAAATGCCACTGGTAAGACTTCTGTTCAGCAAACATGTGAGTGCAGGACACTGTGCAAGGTGCTGGGTGAATAGGACAGATGTCTTCTCTGTTCACAGTTGGCTGCGGCCAGAGTCACAAGTGCTACTTGATGGCAGGTGATGGTGGTGGTGGTGGTGGTGGTGGTGGTGGGGTGAGCTCCTCTAGGGCCACGATGTCATCCTGGGTAGCAGTGGGGAGGCCCTGGCTGGATCTGACAGGGCGAGTGTGATTTGGAAATGAGAGTCACAGTGGGTCAGATTGCAGGGAATTCCTGTGATCTTAGCACTGAAAGGCAAGTCTTGCTGCTCCAGGAATGTGAAGTGGTGGGTGATACTCCCTTGACCTCTGAGACTGGATCAGTTCTCTGCAGGGTAGTATGTTTGCAGAGCTCCCTGTGCCTCCTCTGTTGCATGAATTTTTGTACAACAGTATAGCTAATTGCTGGGTTCAATGCCTGTTTTTCCTTAGAGATTTGAAAGCCCCGTGAGGGCAGGGGTTGGGTGTAGCTCAGAGCTGTAACAGCAGTGACCAGCATGGTGCCTGGCAGATGTCTGTGCTTGGGAAGTCTAGATGCTCCACAGACGTTTGTTGAACAAATGAATTTATTTCGCTGGTGAGGTAGTCAGGCCTCTCGACAGTCAACTAACTGGCTCGAACAGTCACACCTCTTGTACACGGCTTGATTCCAGGTTTCCTCTCTGCTCACACAACACATTCCCTGGGGTGTGGTGCTGGTTGAGAATGTTTGGGACACAGGTCCTCAGAGCCAGGGCTGGAGTTGCAAGCATGCTTGTTTTTGCAGGCATCTCCTGGAAGGACAAGGTTGCGGACCTCCGGATGAAAATGTCTGAGAGGAACATCGTGTGGTTTGTGGTCACTGCCCTGGATGAGATTGCATGTGAGTGCTCTGGTTTCACTGTTTGGGCGTGTTACCTGATCTCTCCTTTGGTTCTCTGGGAATCCGTGTTCTCATGCCACTCAGCTTTCTGCGTGGCCAGGGAATACTGAAGAGACTTGTGTCACCAAATGGTCATGCGCATGCCAAGTAGGGTGGAGAAAGGATTACAGGGAGTGGGGGAGGGGGAGGTGGCCTGGCCTTGAGTAGTATTTCAGCCAGGGCTGATGTGAATTAAATCGGTGCTGAGATCCACCTCTGGCCAGTCTCTTCCCGACTGTGACACCTACAGGGAAGGACATTTTCTCTATACATTGTGTGCCTGTCAACATTCATGTCCTGTACAGGTGTACGAGTGGGGTCATTGGAGACATTTTTTTCTTTATTTGCTTTTCCTGTGGTTTCCTAAGTTCTTTACTGTAAGAATGTTCTAGAAATATTTCTACTTCAGAAAAATTCGAAACTGAGTTTGTTAGAAAGCTTTTTGACACAATAGCTGTTTCTCAAAGTTTAAACCTTAAATTACCCTGGTGTAATTACTCAGTGTCTTCTGTTATCTTCTAGAACCTGAAGGAATCAGGTTGAGCCTTCCTGTGCTGTCTGCTGTTTTCTGACTCGATTTGACCCAGGATAACGGGGAAGAGGCTCTGCCTTAAGTTTTGTTTTCCCACTAGTGAGAGACCCTAAATAGTGTCCTCCCTCTCCAGCCCCCAGCCCCAGACCTTGTCACGAGTATCAGTGACTTACATCCCTAATTAACTTAATAACCTCAGCATCTGAGAAAATGGCATGTAAAGCTAATTTCTCTCCTTGGTTACTAACCCCCCCCCAAAAAAAAAAACCCAAAACAACATACTGCCATTGTGGAAGACCTTGAAAATGCAGAGGAAGTAGAAAGAAGAAAAAAATTACCAATAATTTCATTACCCAGAGATAATCACTTTTAACATTCTATGCATATATAATTTTGCAGCTTGAGTTTTTCGGTGTATCAATATACTCTAAGCATGTATAAGCATGATTTTAACTGATTATTAGGTATCCTGGCATATGGTTATACCACAATGTACTTAACCTTTCCCCTAGATGACCTTTGGTTAATTCCAGTATTGCCATGATTTTATTATGATACCAACATCAAAATCTTGGTGCATCAGAATTTGTGACTTAGTTTCTGATCATTTTCTTCCTGTTTCTGGTCAGCTTTTAGCAGTGTTGTTATGGGTTATGGAATACCTGCGTGGTTGGGCTTTATCTTGCTATTTACCTGGCAGAGAGGTTGTTACAGGGGCCTAGGGGTAGCCTGTCCTGCCACACCCTTGCCAGCCCCAGGTACTGTCTTTTTTTTTTTAAGTGCTAGTTTTGTCTGATAGGCAAAAAAAAAAAAAAAAAATGTTGCCTCACTGTTTTACTTTGAGAAGCCATTATTTTGAAATACAGGCAGTCTTTTTTACTCCACGGTCTTTTGGCACTCTGATCCTTAGGAGAGAAAGCATTGGGCCGCAGGCAGCCCTGGAACCAGAGCTGGGGGCTGGTCCCTGTAGTTTCTCAGACAGGCGGTGACCTCACCAGACCCCCTGACGCTGACTGTAGGCGGGCCCTCCACCCAGCCTGGCGGCACTGCTAACCCAGGGGTGGGCTGCAGGCTCATGTTTCATCTGTGGGGCCCCTCTGACTCAGTGCTTTTGTTCCTTTGCCGTAAAGCTCCGCCTCCACGGGGCCCATTGACCCTCAGAGGGAGGGCCTTGGTTGGCCTGGGTCCTGGTGGGTCTCAGTTTTTCTGCCCCAGGTCATTTGCCTCAGAAGGGAGGCAGTGCTTGGCTCCTTCCCCTTTATTTGGGAGTGCCAGAGGCTTTTCTGCAGCAAGGCCTGGCAGGTCACCACCAGGCGGACCATTTCAACTCTTTGTTTGGAGGGCATTTCTTGTGTTTTCTGACTAATGACTCCTTCATTCCCTCCTTGGGACAGTGAGGTGGCCTCACAGGAAACAGTTCTGGTGCCATCATTTGGTGGCTGTGAGCAACTGCAGCTCAGAGGTGCACAGGAGATGAGGTGCCCTGCCTTTCTGAGAGAAGCCACTGCCTTCTTCCAGAGCAACCGAAGCTCTCACATGTTTTACAAGCCACCCCTTAAAATCTCAAGTCAGGCAGGTGACAGGGACTCTTTTTTTTTTTAAGGGCTGTTTAATCTCCGAGGATCAGATGTGGAGCACAATCCGGTATTTTTCTCCTACGCAATCATCGGACTAGAGACGATCATGTAAGTTTGCCCCACACCTGCAGTCCTTCCCCACAGCAGCACCAGTCCCAGTGTGCCCCTTCCTAGTCGGAGCCACCAGCCGCTGCCTAACGTGCTGCTGATTCGCTGCTTTTCTCCTGGTCTTCCCCTCCTGCCTCTGTTTTCTCTCCCTTCCTGTCTTCGTTAACAGTAGGTATTTATGTACATCCTGCCTTTATCCTAAATGACTGAAATCTGTGAAAGTCTCTACAGTACTTTGAGATAAAAGAATAACTAGGAAGGGACATCAAAGCAAAATCAAGTGAAGTTAGTTCACAAAATTCCCGCTGCAAAGTCTTGTTCAGGCCACACATTTGCCTCCAAGTGTTCTAGCAGCCAGAGCAAGGGGTGTATGGCTCAGTTAACACAATCCTGGGTTCACAGTGCAAATAAACCCAGTCATTTTCAAGGTCCGAATGACACAGGAAGACTCCCCTGAGTCACACCTTCCCAAATCATAGTTTATCTTTTAATGTGTTGCCTGTGGCCTTCCTGCTATTGCTCTTCCAGTTAGGTGGCTTTTTGCATTCAGGCAACATAGGTATTAAGTGTCTGTTATGCGCTAGGATCCCTACTGGCTGCTGGGCTGAATGAGGCAGACAGGGTCCCTGGTGAGAGTTGGGCAGATGAGTGTCTTCCTGGGGGATTCTGGGCACCAGCTGGTCAGTGGGATGGGTACAGGTGTATGAGAGGGGCCTGAGCTAGACTTGGGGTCAGAGCAGACTCTTGGGGAAAGCAATACTGAAGCAGAGGTTAGGGTACATGTGAGTTGGCTAGGTGAATGGAGGGAGGGTGGCTAAGCATAGGGAAGGGTGCTTCAGAGGCTTGGGCAGGAGCAAGCACAGTGCATGTGGAGGACTTGGAGGGGGTCATTGTGGGTGGAACATAGAGTGTGAGGTGAGCAGAGGCCACATAAAGGGAGGCCTTGGGAGCCACGTTCAGGAGCTTTGGCTCTTACCCCGAGGACAGCGGGGAGCTATTGAATGAGTTTTTCGGAGGGAACCACATGCTCATTCAGCCTTGTAAATCCTGAAGAATATTATGACTGTGAAAAGCAGGATGGGTGGGAAGGACTGGAGGCAGGGAAACCAGATCGGAGGCTGTGGCACTAATTTGGCTGAGAGATGGCTGTGGCCTGAACCAGGGCAAGGACTGGGCCAGGCGGTGGCTAAAGCTGGGCAGATTTGATAGGCATTTAGGCTATTGGGCTAAAGATTTTAAGGAGAGGGGGTGGGGCATCAAGGGGGGCATGACCAGATCCTGACTCAGGAAGTTGGGTAGATGGTGACAGTATACGTGGGGACAGTGTACAATGTGCAGAGCAGGATTTGGGAAGGGATTGGGGAGGAGGGCAAAGCCACTTGGTTTGCATTGCCAGAGGGTGGAGCCTGCTGTACGTGTGGGTCTGTGCTCTCACTCATGAGCCCTCCTTTTTCTCTCACCTCACCTGTGGCCCCTCTGCAGGCTCTTCATTGACGGTGACCGCATAGATGCCCCCAATGTGAAGGAGCACCTGCTTCTGGACTTGAGCCTGGAAGCCGAATACAGAATCCAGGTGCTTCCCTATAAGTCCATCCTGAGCGAGCTCAGGGTCCTGTGCACCAGCCTCTCCCCGAAGGAGAAGGTGTGGGTCAGCGACAAGGCCAGCTATGCCGTGAGCGAGGCCATCCCCAAGGTTGGTAGCCACCCTGGAGCCCATCTAGCCCTGCCGCACTCCGACCACTGTCCTCTGCACAGTCCTGGCGCCGCGTAGCTTTGTCTTTGAAGTGGGGCTGGTCAGGCAGGTCCCCAGGACTGGCTGTTGGGTCGGAGGCGGCGTCTCCCTGGTTGAGCCCTCTGGGCTGCAGCCATTTCCAGCGTCTGAGGGCCCTCAGAACCCATCGAGTCCTGTGTTTTCTAGGGCGTGGCGTGGGAGGGGATTTTAGGTGGTGTCCGTTGATACTTTGGTTTGTTTAAAAGTGTCTGTGTTAGAAGTGTTTTAGTGTATACTAGAAAAAAATACACCTAGCATATGAGACCATGGTATAAAAATCACTTCCTAAGATAAAGTTGAATTTAATAAACTACGTTGATTTAAAGATAGTGTAAAGAAAAGCATTAAGTAAATAAGAGTCCAGGGGTTCGGCCACTAGGGCAGGAGCTGTGCAGGGGGTATGAGACGGCTTGAAGTTTGGGGAACATGACTTCATCCCCAACCCCCCAGCATTTTGTAGATACGGAGACCTGAGGCCCAGAGAGGCTTGGGGAGTTGGGGATTTGTCAGAGGTCAAATAATAGTGGTAGCCCTGCCCTTGATTCAACTTCTGCTGAATGATACCTGTCTCTTCATTTTAATTGGGGCCCAGGGCAGGACTGGAATCTAAGCCAACTTAGATGTCACCATTTTGACTGGTGTGCCCTGGGTCTCTGGCTTCCAGGTGGCCATTGACAAGCCCAGTGATGTCCCTCTTCTCAGTCAAGCTGTGGGCCACCTGGGGAGAGCCCAGACCTTGCCCCCTAGACCTGGCATGTCATGACACCCTGTGACTGTCACAGGGTGAGACACTAAGTTGCTCAGAGCTTTTCTTCCTCGACTCCCGTGGGGGCCTGCCCTCTCTGTCTCGCAAAGGGTGTGTATGTAAGCAAGAGAATGCGGAGAGCAGAGGGAGCACAGGCCCTTTGAGAAGCCGTGTGCAAGTGTGAGGTGCTGCCGAGTCCCACCGCCCTGTAACACAGGCTGGATTCGGACTCGCTCTCCAGTCGGGAAGGGTTTCGCCAGCCCTTTAAGATCAGACTGTGACTAGTAATTGAGGTGTGATCCCTGAGCAAGAGGGGTGATGAGAAGGAGCCCTCCCTCCTTAGTCATATGTGTCCCCAGACGCTGGGAAGGTCTCCTTTGGGCAGCAATGAAGGGATTGTTTTGGTCCAGCTCTGAGCCCTTGGTGGACTCTGACCACAATTACGGAGGCTTGAAAAGCAGTATCTTGCTGACGGGACAAACAGCAGTCTCAGAGAGCCAAGGGGTAGGGGATTGAGAAGAAATACTTGTTACATGTACTTTATCTTTTTTTGATGACCTCCAACCCCTTTTGCTAGGCTCAGAGGCATCAACCAAAAGAAGCAGGTCTTTGGGTCTCCCGGTTCAGCCAGGTTGGCTGGGCCCCGAGTGGGAACTCTTCAGACGATTTGTCTTATGTGGTGTGCTGGGTGAAGAGGTGATCACCTTGGCCTTGGGCTCAATTCCCCATCCTGTTGCCCTTTGCCCCTAGGGACATCGCTGCTATATGCCTTACACACCCATCTGCATTGCCAAAGCTGTGAAGAATTCTGCCGAATCAGAGGGCATGAGGCGAGCTCATGTGAGTAGAGCAGCCTGTGCAGAAGAGGGGATGTGCGGTGCTCAGAAGGCCCAGCTCCTCACCTGCTCTGTGGCCTTGAGCTTGGCACAAGGTCGGAACCTCTCTGAGCCTTCCAGATTTAATGAGAGAATGAAATAAGATACTTGATGGGCTAGATCTTTACACACTGTAACATACAACTCAAAAAGAGATGATGATAGTATAGGTGATGGTGGTGGTGATGAAGATGAAAGTGAAGAAGGCGGAGCCTGGGAAAAGGCCCAGACTGTGTCTCAAACCCCTTGGAGTGAGACCCATGGAGGGTCTAGAAAGATTTGGGGCCCAGAGATGGCTTTTGATGGTGGCCTGTCATTCCTGGCCCTGGTAGGACAGAAGGGAACCTTCCCAGGGAGCTGTATGTGCTCTGAGGTGGGCCCCTGCCGCACTGTGCCTGAACGGCTGAACAGCAGAGGACCCTGCCCCTGCTAGGGCAATTGCGGCAGCCTCATCCGAGGAAGTGCCCATGGAGCCCCCCGTTGCTAATGGTCTGTGCCGTGAAGGTGCAGCCCTCTCAGTATCACATCAGGGCTGGGCTCCGAACCTGCTCACCTGAACTGCAGCAATAACTTAAAAAATGTCTCCATTGTTTGCACAGATAAAAGATGCGGTCGCCCTCTGTGAACTCTTTAACTGGCTGGAGAAAGAGGTTGGTTCTTTAGTCTTTGTTTAATATATGGCTGTAGGTTGTCCAGGAGTGAATACATGTGGTTCTGACCGAGGCCCCTTCTGTGCCCCAGTGACCGTGGTGCCTCAGATCTCCGTCTGATTTTAGTACTGTCTTTCAGTGGTTGTTTTCTGGAAATTTTTTGTGTGTGTATTTAAAAATTCATTAATTGTGGAAAATAGTAACAAGGATGAAGACATTCCTTAACAGAGTGGATCCTTTTGGGGTTAAGGAATTGTCTTATAATTAGGTGGGATTTCATTATAAGGAAAAATGACTCTCATGGTAATATTATGAGGAAACTGGTTGTGTTCAGAGGAAACATCTTTCTGTACATTTTGAACATCAATTTAAGCCATGAAACTTTCTATATTACGTAGACTCTTAGCCATTAGTTTCCTGCCAGTTCACTCTTTAGAGTTGACAGGAGAGTGATTCTTTGTGCTGTTGTTACATGATACCATGTTCCTTTTAAACACTAAATAAACAACTCTTTAAAAGTAGCTTAAATTTGAAAAATATCATCCATATTGTCACCAGTGTAACTCTTTCTGGTTGTTGTTCTTCTGTGTAAATCATTTTTACTCATCTCTCGGTACACACACACGACTTGGTTTTGTTTACGGATTTACTTGGTGTTGTAGTATGAGCATTTTCCATGTGCTTTAAGGCTTTTAAGAAATGATCCAAATGGAGGCTGCATTTAGTGGCCAGATTTATTTACCTAGTCCTCCTATTTTCAGATGTTTAGCCAGTTTTTACATTTTTTTGCTATTTTCAGTAACTCTGTAACAATATCATTGCATTTATCTTTATTATTTATTTAGATGACTTTCTTAGGAGGGGATGGGTGCTTTTGTATTTTTAAACTTAGGCGTATTAAGTTTTGGGAGGTTTCAGGATGTAATACCAAGGTCTAAAATAGTTGAGTAGAAACTTAGGTCGAGAAGCCCTTCACCTTAGGTGGCTTTGGTGAGAGCCTTTGGCAGTTCCCTCCTCGTTAAGATGAGACATAAGCTGTGTCCTGTACATGGGACAGTTGAGACATGGGAACTGAGGGGAAAGTAAGCTTTCAAGGTACCCTCTTTAATAAGTAGGAGACACGTGAATTATCACACCAGGTGATTTATAAGCAACTTCCTTGTTAGGTGCCCAAAGGTGGAGTGACAGAGATCTCAGCTGCTGACAAAGCTGAGGAATTTCGCAGGTAAGGGTCTGTCTGGGGTCCCACGAACCTTGTGCTATTTCCTTGAGTTCAGTGAGGCTGGGAGGGCCCTGATTCTCAGCAGACTTTCCAGTCACGCTGCTTGTGTCTTCTGTTTCAGGCAACAGGCTGACTTTGTGGACCTGAGCTTCCCGACGATTTCCAGTGCGGGGCCCAATGGGGCCATCATTCACTACGCGTAAGGCCTGCAGAGGAGCCTGTGCCTGGCTCGCCTGCTGCTTCTGCACGGGAGCCTGAGCGGGGAGAGGCGTGGTTTAGCAGAGGCCCCAGTGCCCGCCGCCACGTGTCTGCTGACACTGTTCTGATGTGGGAATTGAGACCTGTACAGTCTTATTTGCTCTCATCCCCCAGCCTCTGCGTTTGGGAGCCTCCTGTTAGGCTTAGATGTGTGGCATTGACATTCTGCACGGGGTAGTCAACTGGTTGTTCCTCCCTCCTTCCTGAGGCTGCAGAAGCTATAGTCATAGCCCTTGAATCTTAATGATTAGGATTTTTTAGTGTGTGTGTTTTTCTGATAACATCAGCTTTCTTGATGCACTTGTTCTAAGAAACTCCATACTAAAAAAATGTAGCACTACATTGTGGAATACCCTGTTATAGGTAGGGAGATAATTAGCCCCTTCTCTTCCCTCCCTGTGGGCTTGAGGCCTGGCGCCCCAGCCTGTGGCGATTGTTACCAGGTGACCCACATGAGCCCAGGGACCGGGGCTGAGCACCCCTGCACTGTGAGACAGGAAGGGTGCTGCTGAGTTTCGGGCTGGTGGCTCTGCCTGTGGAGATGATGGGAGACAGAACTGCCTTGGCTGTGGGGCTCCAGCCTTGGGCTTGGGGCTCCAGCTTTGGCTTTGCCCAGTCGGGTGGCTAGGCCTTGTGTTGGGCATTTCGAGTTCTTTGCTCCCTGTCTGTGGTGTGCAGTCAGTGAAAGCACTTGGTCTGTCTCACTGTTCTGTACACTGGCACAGGTTCCCACCCCGCTTTTGATCATTGCTTTTCAGGTTTTTAGCCATGGGGCAAATTTTAAAGCCACACGTGTGAGATAGTCACAAATGTGACCGCGAGATAGTCACAAATTTGACAGCACAGTTCTCTCACATTAATGCTTCTGTTCCAACGTTAAAATGTCAGAAGGCCTTCAGTTTTTGTCTGTGTTTAAGTTATGTGATGAATTTCCTGGCTGGACACTCTCCTAGAATTTCCAGATAATTAACACATTAAAAAATTTCAGAACAAGGAGGAAACATTTGCTTTCCATTTGGCATTTCTGCACTGGAGGCTGTTGGAAGGCTGTTGAGAGCAGGGTTCTGGATCTGGTTCTGCGTCTGGTTGGAAGGGCTGCTGACGCCCGATCGATGGGGGAGGGGGGCCTGGACCTGAAGGAGCTCCGCTCTCAGCTGCGGGGTGGGGCCTTGGGCTGCTCTCATCCCTGGTAGCATTTCCCAGTGCGGCAATATTGTGTGGAAAAAGGCACAGGAAATGAGGTCACTTTTTAAAAATACCTCCTGTTCGTGCCAGAGCCCTTGGAAAAAGGACTCTGGCATACGAGCATCATGATCCACTCCTTTCCCCAGCAAAAGTCCCTTGTGGTTTTTCTCCCACATTGAGACACTCACCTGCCGGTCTGGTGGTCTGAGAAGCAAGTGGGGAGGCACCTGCTCAGGTCAGGACTGAGGGAGGCACGTGGAAGCTGAGGCCGGGGCCTGGGACCCCACACACAGAGACTAGTGACTCCAGGCTGCTCTGTCCCTAGTTTACAAGACGCTGGCTCGGCCTCATTGTGTCTGTAAATTATTATTTTTGTAGCTTTTACAATTATCTCACGAATGCCTATTTTGTTTCATACACAGATGGAGATAGGTATAAAGCAGCATGTTATTCTTCCTGTTCTTAGCTCTTTAGTTGGGGAGATAGGTTGACCGAGTCTTTAAATAGAGGGAGTTTAATATTAGTTGGAATAATTAATTTATTGGGTAACTTTGTACCTTCATATAATTTCAGACTTGCATAAGTTACAAGAATAGTATTAAGTATACCCTCCCTCCAGATTTAGCATTTGTGGAATAATCAATGTTGAATTACCTTTCCTAGGCCGGTCCCTGAGACGAATAGGACCTTGTCACTAGATGAGGTGTACCTCATCGACTCGGGTGCTCAGTACAAGTAAGTGAACTGGGGCGGCTGCAGAACTTACCTCTGTTGAGTCAGGGCAGCTGAGAAGGGGGATGAGCCACGCTCCAGCTGAGAGCGCTCCTCTGGCAACCTCATTCTGCACTGGCCGTTAATGAAACCGTTCCTGTCTTGTCCTTTTTTCACCCCTATTTGAAATAGCCCAGATATGACTGCCTTCCCACAGAAGACTGTTTGATAGAAACATGAAGTCCTTGGCTGGAGGTTGTTAACAACTAAATAAATAACTGAAAGCCAGCTTTCAGAACCATTGGGAAGTCTTCTGCCCCAGCTCATAAACTGCCTGCTGTCTCCCTGGACTTGCAGCAAGCGGCCTGGGGCCTTGTGAAGCGAGGGCTTTATTTTGAATGAATGAATGGGAAATGACGGTTGCCTCTGAATTTATGAATTTCCTTCTTCATGTCTTACTGCTTTCATAGTCCTCTTCTAGAATAGTTTCTCAGAGGAGAACCCAAGATTTGGTTGGGTCTGGATGTGGAACCCATGAGAAGGAGCTGGAATAGGTGGTGTCTATACTAAGCACAGCAAGGCCTTTTAATGGTCCATTCCCACTACCACTGGGTCCCTGGCAGATGGAGACCCTAGTTATTAAATGAGCTCAGCCAAGTCCGTGGAGACCACAACCGAGCCTTGCGGGCAGGCGTTGCTTGGGTAATGCGTAAGCTTTGGCTCACTTCTAAACTTTAGCAGGATTCAGGAAGTTACCCTTTCTATGTCAGGGATGAGGTTTAGGGTGTTCAAAGAGTTGCATTCAGATATTTGTAGGGTCCAGTAAACTCCTTGCCGTCCTGACTGGAGGAATTGGAGTTCGGCTCCTGTTGACTTTGTCCTCCTGCCTTTTCCTCGTAACCCCTGTGGCGGTATCTCCCGTGAAGCAGTCCTCTCGTTGTGGACCAAGAGTGTGTGTGCTAGGGCCCGACTGAGCTCACTCCCACTGCGTTGGGCCACCCTTTCATGCACACTTCGTGTCATTTTATTTTGTGTGACAACTTTATTGAGATATAATGCCTATAACTTACCATTTACTACTGTACAGTGTACAGTTCATGGTTTTAGTGTATTCACAGACTTGTGCAACCATCACCTCAGTTAGTTTTAGAACATCCTCATCCCCCACAGAAGAAACCCCATTCCTATTGCCATTCCTTTCCCATTTTCCCCTGCCCAGGCAACCATTGCTACGTTTTCCATCTCTAGGGATTTACCTCCTCTGGACACTTCATATGAATGGAGTTGTATGATCACATTATGTTATGTTCTGGACATGTCCTGTAAATGGAATTATATGGACTTCTGTGTCTGGCTTCCATCATTTAGCATAACGTCTTCAGGGCTCGTCCATGTCCTAGCATGTATCAGTGCTTCATTCTTTTTAATTGCTGAGTAATATTCCATTGTATGGATAGACCACATTTTGTTTGTCCTTCTATCAGTTAATGAGCATGTGGGCTGTTTCTACCTTTGGATATTATGAATTAGTGCTTCTGTGAACATCTGTGTACAGGTTTTTGTGTGGACATATGTTTTCTGTTCTTTCAGGTATTTACCTGCCTAGGTGTGGAATTGCTGGGTCATAGGGCTTAACCTTTTAAGGAACTAGAAACTGTTTTCCAAAGTGGCCACACTATTTTACAAGTTCACCAACGATATATGAGGGTTCTAATTTCTCCATATCCTTGTCTGTCTCATATTTGAGCAAAAGCTTATTTTTGATTGAAAACTAACTTTTCCTTTTCTTTTGGAAAGGGATGGAACCACCGATGTGACCCGGACCATGCATTTTGGGACCCCTACAGCCTATGAGAAGGTAAGATGGAACGGAAAGCTTGGGAGGCCCTCCCTGCTTTCTTAAGAAGAGCATTGTTTTTATGAAAAGAGATGGTATAAATCAGTAAAAATTATGTGTGGGGTAGTAAAATGGCCCATTACTGTGGAGTCAGGCTTATCTGCTTTATGACATTCGTTGAATTAATTATTAGAGAACTTTTAAAAGCATTTTGTCTGCTCAGGTCAAAGCAGCTCAGATTCCAGTTTAAATAGCCTTGACCTTCTCTTGAGGCAGGAAGTCTTGGGGGATGGGAGTGGGATGTTGAAATAACATGCTTTTTATAAAAAGTATCTAGATTTTTTTCAAGTTCGGCATTTCTGTTTATGGGCTCATCTCTCCAGGAACCCTCTGCAGTGCTGTGCAATGCTCAGTTTCTGGTCTGTCTAGCAAGGAAAGGAAGAAACAGCTCTGAGGTAGAGAGGGCTATACCAGGAGTCTGGAGATTGGGCTTCTTTGCTGTCTGTTGGCTCCATGACCTTGAATGAAACCCTTGGACGATCCATAAAAATGAGAGCGAAAGTACGCATCTCCAAGGCTGGCTGTGAAGGTTCCATGGGCTGAGCAGGTTCCTGGGTCGTAGACACTGCCCAGCGAATGTTGGCTCAGTCTCTGAGTGCCTCCAGGGAGCTCCTTCAGGGAGTTTATCTAGGGAAGGAGAGTTCTGTGTGATGCGGTGGGGCAGATTTCATCGTTTTGGTCCCTCACCTTGTCTCTTTGTAGGCACCAGCAGCACCTGGTAAGTGTTTGACCTTGGGTCCAGACACCTTTGGTGTGACTGTTTTTGTGCTGTGGGAAGAGCTCCAGACCAGACTTAGGAGTGTGGGGTTTAGTCCTGACTTTGCACCTTACTGGCAGGCCACTAATTTTCTATTTTTTTGATTTTATTTTTTAATTTTGAGAGAGAGAGAGAGAAACATTAATTTGTTGTTCCACTCACTCATGCAATCATTGGTTGATTCTCGGCCCTGACCAGGGATCAAACCCACAACCCTGGTATATTGGGATAATACTCTAACCAACTGATCTACCTGGCCAGAGCTCGCAAGCCACTAACTTTTCAGACAGCACACTTCTTGTCTGGGTAGGAGGGATAACCCCTGAGTACAGCGTGTTGAAGCAGGATTGCCTGGCTCCGAGGCCAGAAGCTGCCCCTTGGGAACTGCATGACCTGGCATGCTACTTCTTCACCTCTCTGTCAGAGGACAGTAGTGCCTAGTCATGGAGTGTGGGACGGAATGTATGGTGGTTAGCAGCCTGCCCGTCACCGAGGAGTGACTGAGTAATGTGAGCTGGTGTCATCAGCACTGATTGTGACTTTTCCCAGTCTTTCTGTGGCTTAGATGAAGTGGAGTGTGTTGGAATGTTCATTATAAGGGAAAGGCCTGTGGGGTCATCTCTCTGACTATTCTCTTTTACTAAATTTAATTTTGAGATTTTCTGGATAATTGGTCCCAAGGCCATCCTTTTTTCCACCAGACTTTTAAATTTTTACTTTGATTTTCTGTGTGGTACCGCTAAAACAGCCTCAGAGGCAAGGCTTTCTGAACTACCAGGAAACTGCAGGATCAGAGAGCCTGTGCCTGTTCTGTAACCTGCCCCCTGGGTTTTCTTTGGCAGGAATGCTTCACGTATGTCCTCAAGGGCCACATAGCTGTGAGTGCAGCCATTTTCCCTGCTGGAACCAAAGGTAGGTGGTTCCTGCTGTCATGTGGCAGGCTCTCTCTTGTTCATGCATCAAAAATGCCTGAGTTGGAGTGGAAGAACATGTCCTTCCCTCCTTGCGCTGGCCCCCAGCCTACTTCAGGCCTGCTCAGGGCAAGAGTGGCGTGCTGCACAGAGGGAGTCTCCTGGACCCGCCGACTGAGCTCAGAGGGCCCCCCAGGGGGCTGGGCATATGATTTGGCCTTGCGTCAGTGGTGTGCGCCCCTGCTGACCGCCGACGGTGTTGGACGACACAGGCTGGTGCCCCCAGGAGAGGGCAGCGGGGCACGAGGGCCTCAGGCCACAGTGGATGTTGGTGTAGCCTCCTGTCTGTCTTTCAGCCCTGGGCCAGGGCCTCCTTTCAGGACCCTTGTTGGGATTTATTTTACTGGGCACCTGACTTTAGATATATACCTCCTTGCTTATGGACTGGTGGTGGGGCATGGAATGGGGAATCAGTAAGACCTGGGCCTTGAATCAGTCTGCTTAGGTTGGGCCTACACCTGTCTCGCTGGGTATTGCTTTCCTCACTTACTGTGCCTGCCTGCTTGCTTGCAGTCTGCTTTGAACCTCACCTTTGTAATCTGAAACCTCAGGGTCCTGGGGCTGGGAAGGATGTCCATGTTACCTAATGCAGCCCTTACCGGCTGCAGGTGACCGTCCCCTCACTAGCATCCTGGACAGGTGGCCCTCCAGCGCCGGACTGTGCTGCCTGCCTGCAGAGCTGCCCTCCTCAGGAGCTCTGAGTGTTGGAAAGTTTTGCCTCGTGCTGGGCTGAAATCTGAACCCTCTAGTAACTTTTACCCCTGGTTTCTGTTCCACCTTCTGGAGCTAGACATAATAAATCTAATCTCTAAAGTGCTTTGCAAGTTGAAAAGGACTGTACAAATATCAGCAAATGGTTGTTAATTTGTCTTTCAGGCCACCTTCTTGACTCCTTTGCCCGCTCAGCGTTATGGGATTCTGGCTTGGATTACCTGCACGGAACAGGGCACGGGGTTGGGTCTTTTCTGAACGTGCACGAGGGTCCTTGCGGCATCAGTTACAAAACGTTCTCCGATGAGCCCCTGGAGGCGGGCATGATCGTCACTGATGGTATGTGGCCCTCCCGGAGTGCGTGTGTGTGGATCCTCAGTCTCTTGGAAAGCTCTGTGTCGTTTCTTATACTTCAGTTATTTTAAAGTACATTGGAAATAATTTCCCCTTGTCACCTTGAATTAAACAACCTTTTATGACCATAAAAGTGATATGTGTTCATTGTAGAAAAAGCGAGGCATTGGGGCAGTGTAAAGAAAAATGATTATTTGTAATCTGACCACCCAAGGGAAACATGACTTAATATTTTGATATGTTAGCATTTGGTCTTTTATATACGTATATATCTTTTTAAATTGAGATAATATTGAACATATTGTCTGTACTCTGTTTTCTTAGTTATTGCTTTTCCCCATGTCATTACCAAGTTCTTATGAACGTATTTTAATGCCTGCGTTATTGTGCCCGTTGGATCTGCAGCAGGAGTTGCTGGGCGGGTCCCCTGTTACTGTCCTCACGACCTGCCGTTGGTTTTTAGGAACCTCACATTGCTTCTTCCCGCACCTCAGGTGGCCACTCGGGAGAAGGGGGCATCTGGGCCCTGCGTGCAGATTGAGTGGGCACTTCTCCCGTTTCTGCCCCCACTTCGGGGGGGCTGTTGTCCCCGGAGGGAGAGCTTCTCTGTGTGTGTTTTCATCGTGGTCCGCGTCTCATCCAGGGCTGTGGTTTGTTTCAGAGCCGGGGTACTACGAAGACGGGGCCTTTGGAATCCGCATTGAGAATGTTGTCCTGGTGGTTCCTGTGAAGACCAAGGTGAGTCACTGATATATTTATTTTTAAATATTTCCTTATTCCTTAATGGGGGAAGCTGAAGACTTTTACGTCTGGAGCCAAGACTGTGCCATTCTGGGGCCAAAGTGGAGTCTCCTTTCCCTGATACCAGGGACTTTGCTGGGACTCACTCTCCCCCGTGAAACCAGAAGGAAAATCCTTAGTGAGCTGGGACCCAGAAATGGAATATGTACTTGATTTGGGGCTCTGAGTTTATCTGAGGCTACATCTTGTCGCAAAGTCTCCTCTGCTTGGGGGTGCCTGTACAAAGGCCCCTCCCAGACCCTGAATCAGTTTCCAGGCCTGGAAACTGTATTTTTAACAAGTGTCCCAGGTGGTTTTTCTCAGGTAAAGCTGAGGAACCCCTGCGTCAGGCCCACGGGTGGGCAGTGAGACCAGCTTGTCGCCCGTTGGAAGACAGGCGTTTCGCCTTCTCCCCCAGCAGCACCTCCACGAGGTCACGGGGCTTTCGAGGTGGAGCTTTGCCTAAAAGACGTGTTTGTTCCTCCTCTGTTGATGACTGTGGGAATCGAACAGGTGGAGGCAGGTGGCTTTCTACACCTCCAACGAGGTTGACGGCAAGGGTCTGCTCTCCTCTACTGCGGTGAAGTCATTGTTCTTGAAAGTGGCCTCTTACCTCCCTCCCCAAGACCCTGCCAAGAACAGACCCAGTGTGCTGTTGTGTGCCCAGGCCGTTGCAGATAGCTCAGCGTGATATACCTTTTATCTGTCACTTGGTGAGCGCGGCTGGGTCAGAGCTGGCCACGTATGTGACTGTTTAAAAATGATTTGGGGTATTATACCCCAGCAGAATCTTGAGAACCCAAACCAGAGAAATCCCTGAGCTCATACACCCCCATATCCTGCCCCTACTTCCTTGCCATCATGGTGGACAGTAGCCTTGTAGCCCTGCTGCTGGGAGCCCCTCAGCTCCCTTTGTGTGACTTTTCCTGGTGGCACAGGCTTTGTCTGCACCTCAGAGCAGCTCCTGGAGAGTGGCCTCAGCTGTGTGCATTGTGCCTCCAGTGCCCGTCACAACACTGACTAGATAGTCAACTCTTAAGAGCCAGTTGCACCTGGTTCTGAGGGCTGGCCATGTCCAGTGGGACTGACTTTGTCATGGTTCATGGTGGTAAAGAGGAATCAAAACTTCTGTTTTTTTTCTTTTCCCGCAGTATAACTTCAGTAACCGGGGAAGCCTGACCTTTGAACCTCTAACTTTGGTTCCCATACAGACCAAAATGATAGATGTGGGTTCTCTTACAGACAAAGAGGTAATGAGGGGTCTTGGGCGAGGGTGGCATTGGGGGCAGGGTGGAGTGCTGCCTTGTGTTCTCCACTGCATTCTCACTGTTTAAGTCAGAGGTCTAGGCCAGCTGAGTCCAATAAGCTAGGTCTCCTGAGCACTGCAGGCGCTTTTCCTGTATTCCTTGGGCCTCCAGGTAGAGATGGTCCTGCTACCCCCGACCATGGTGGGGCTGCCAGGTTTGTGGGTGGAAGCGTGTGCCATTGCTTTCCAGGAGGGCAGGAGCCTTAGCCGCTGGGAGGAGTGTTCGGCAAACATGGACCACGTGTCTTCCCTGCAAAAACCAGGCGGGGTGGGGTCGGTTGGCTGTTGCACAAAGTAGGTTGTTTTCTTGTGTTGTGTGAAATAGTAAGGAAACGAGAAGCAAGTCTATTGTAATATGCCTAGTTTTCATGCAGAGAGCGGTGATGCCTACTATTCTGGTCACTTTGGGCTGTGACACCCTTCACAAAGCAGGAGCACAATGGTGCTCACCTGGTTGGGTTACAAGCTCACAGGGTCATAGGTCTTGAACCCTTCCCATCCCAGGGTGGCCCCCCAAGCTCATGAGGCCAGGGAAGTGGCAGGCCCAGAACCCTGGAGAAGGCTTGAGGGGTTGGGCAGGTGATCAAGGTCAGAGCAGAGACAAAGGTCAGAAAACGGACAGGAGTGGTCAGCACTGGACAGAGAAAACACTTCCCAGGCCAGGGAGACAGAAGCCAGGACACATTCCAGAGCAAGACAGGTAATCACAAGTGCCATCAAAAAGCAAGTGACTGGTGGGGGCCAAAGGCAGGACAAGCATGGTGATTACTCAAGAAATAAGAAGTTTTTGTTACTGGAGGCAACCACTGGCCTCATCCCAGGGTCTTTTGAGTGCCTCCTGAGGTGGGAACATGTATGTCCTCAGGGGGCCTGCTTAGGCCTGGTGCGTGGCACTAAGGCAGCATCCCTCTGAGGCTTGAGGAGCCCCCTCTTACAGGGCTGTGGCATGGATTCCCTAGCTGGAAGCCTCTTCTGCCATATTTGGCTCACAGATGGGTGACAGAGGAAGATTACCCACTTTCCACTTAGCTCCCCTCTATGCTTGGGCACCTCCGAGTGACCATCAGTACTCTTGGTTCAGCCAAACTTTCCCACTCTCAGGACCGACATGGGCCCTGCTGATGTTGGCTCATTCAGCTTGTAGATGACGCAGAACAGGAACCTCCTCTGCCTGTCAGCAGCACAGGGTCAGGGGTGTCTCTTCTGCTGGAAGAGTCCCTGCAGCGGTCCAGCGGCTTTTCTCCAGCCCCATGGGGGGTGCCTTAGATGAAAGGGGCGAGAACACAGCGTGCACAGGAACCACCCTGCTTAGATGCCTCTGCCCCATCGGGAACAGTCGCTTGTAATAGCCCTTGGGTACAGCCTCCAGGGTCTCAGCTAGGGACTCTCCAGGAATAAGTCTTGGTATGCCCAAGATGATGGCTTCCTACCGGGTCATGCTCTCGGTCATGCAGTCCTCGCGGTCCATATACAGGGTGCTGATCCGCAGGCACTTCTCCCATATGACGTCCCCCTTCTTCCAGGGAAGCAGTGCGTGAGGAAGGTTGAGTGAGGCCACTTTTCCTTGAAGGGGAGAGTTGGTAACCTGTGACTCACGGTCTGCCCTGTGATGTTGGACACAGAGCGACCAGATGACTCTGTCTCATCCAGTGCTCATCCCTGTACCTTGAACACCCAGATACTGAGCTATTCTTCGTCCGTTTAGTTTTTACAGGATGGATACCTTCTTACCCTGGGATCGTAAACATTTTCCAAAGATAACCATAGACAACAGTATTTAGCACATCAAGCAGAGTACAGTAATACTCCACAGTAAGATTCTGTTCATTGGCTTATTAAAATACTTGGTCGTGGCCCTCCCAAACTGTCTCCGTTGTCACTTTTGGGAGTTTAGGGTTGGGTCAGCACTCCCATCTATTGTCTCCAGATGGCAGCAGAGGATTTTGGTTGGATGTGAACACAGGCAGCTTGCAGAGGGTCAGCCTTTGGGAGGCTGCTGTTGCTCACCCTCTTCCTCCTCTCCATCCAAAGGGACTTTTGCTGTGGTCCATGGTTGGCTCATGCTGTGGCCTTCACTTTTGAGCTGCTTTGGGCAGCAGATGCCTTGCAGCCCAGCTTGGCCTTGCTGCAGACCCAGCACTTAGCTTCCTTTTGACACAATCCCCACCCCCAGTGCCAGCAGGGGCTAGTAGGCTCCTTATCAGTGGGGATTTGAGGCCGAGGTGGGCCAACACCAGTTGGCATCATCACCCCATTGGCTGCCCTCATGTCTTGATCCCTTAGCTGGGCTTAGGTCCCTGGTCCAGACAGTAGTCCCAGAGCCCATGATTTTGTAACAACACCACCTTCCTAAATGGCATTGGCTCATTACAACAACCACACCTGTTGTGGCGGCAGTTTGCCAGCCTTGCAGCAGCTGGGTGCCCAGTCAGGCCTGCCTCGTGAAGGGAGTGGGCTGCTGTCCTCTCGGTAGAAACTAACTTCACTCCAGCATTCATCTCCCCCCCCCCCAACCCCCCTCCAGGGGTCGATCTCACCCTTTTACAGTTGTAGGACTTGAACCAGCAGACCCAGTGGATCTGCCTGCACTCAGGCACCAAGTCCTGTGGGATCTTCCTTTTTACCTCTTTTATCTCTTGGTGTGGTCACGTTCAGTTGAGGGTCTGGCAGTTAAGCTTACTCCCCAGCCCACCCTGCAGTACTGCAGTCCTTGGCCACACATGCAAGACCCACATCCTAGTTTATTCAGCTGGGTCAGTAGAAACAGGATAGGAACTCAGCCTGTTGGCAGGCCACCTTCAGGTGTGTCTCTAAGCGGGAGCCTTCCTAGCAGTCCAGGGGCTATTTTTCAGGTGCTCTCCTCCTACCACTGCAAATGGCTCTGGTGTAGGGGAATGAGGCCACTGCGTTGGGGTGCAGGAGCTACAAGACCCCCTCCCCCTCCCTCTTCTAATGGCCTGTCAGCTGAACACCTTGTCACAAGTTACTCTGGTCTCAGGGAAGCCTGAGGCCATGGCTGCTGTTGGGTATTGATGGTTCCCTCACAGTCGTTGCCAGTCCCCATACAGTAGACTATTTCTGGAGCATTTCTACCATAAGCGATGCAGCCTCGTCCCACCTGTGTCCAGGGAACTAGAACACAAGGAAGCCCCTTGTCCAGAACAGGTGAAAGAGTTTGACTGTCATCTGGTGCTCTCGGCATGTGGGCCCTCCCTGTCTGCCTGCGCTGCCTTGGGTAAAAGTGCGATGGTGAGCATGCTGCGTCTGTCTGTCTTTCTCCCTCCTGTAGTGCGACTGGCTCAACAACTACCACCAGGTCTGCAGGGACGTGATCGGGAAGGAACTGCAGAAGCAGGGCCGCCAGGAGGCTCTCGAGTGGCTCATCAGAGAGACGCAGCCCGTCTCCAGACAGCACTAACACCCCCAGCTTCTGTTTTGTAAAGTGCTCCGGGGAAATGAGAAACCTGGTAGACCCCTGACATCTCCCTGCTCCTGTCCTCCTTTCCTACCTCCCCTTTTTACTTTGAGACTCTAAGAAGAACTGAAAATCTTCTTATCCTCTTTGATATTTTCTTGCAAACACTTGATCTTCTATGATTTTTTTAAAAATTGTTGAGAATGAGCCAAGAATAAACATGCTGCACCAGAGGCAGGGTCCCCACAAAGCGGAACACTCCAGCGTGGAGCCGCCTGCGCAGCTGCAGTGAGTTAGTCCCCTGGCTGGCGGCGGTGAAACTGTGAGTCCTCTGTGGCGGTCACGTTCCAGGTGCTAGTACATTATCATGGTCGCCTTGCTGCTCATGAGATGGTGTTTATGACCAGTGAATAAAATGTCCAAAGGTGCTTGTCTCAGCTGTCTCTTTCCTCACGGCACTGTGCACCTGCATGTCGGGTGAGCCCATTTCCAGGGCTGGTGGCCTCCAGGGCAGGCATTTTCTAGGTGGAAGGGCCCCTTTGAGGAGAGCTCGCTGGCCTCCCTGTAGATTGTCTGGCTTAGTGGTAAGCTTCTTTTTCTTTAGAAAACTGAATATTTTGGTGAGTATTTTTATGATCAGTTTTCCCCCCAATTTTAAAATGTCATTGATATGCAAAAAACAATAAAAAAGTCACAATGTCAAAAGCGAGTCTTCCACAACCCACGCCGTGGTAGACGTGGCAGATGTCTCCCCCGTAGCACCACGGCTGTTGTGGTCTTACCACTTGTGGACAGTGACCTTCCTCTTGACTCGCACATGGGGGTGCCCGCAGAGCCAATGTCCCGGCAGACTTCAGGCCGTCGTGGCTGGGGATGGGAAGGTGACTCTCCCCCCTTGGCTGGGATGTCTGAGGCGTGGTCAACACTGTCTCCTGAGGTCTGCCCACGGGATGGAGCCCTGGTTGTCCACCATGGTAACTCATTTAATAACACATCCTTTAATTCCTTCCTCTCTTTCCATGTCTCACTTTCCTCTCTCCCACCGTTGTTTCTAGGGCCATCCCCCAGTGAATTATTTACACGCACATCCTTGCTCTAGGGCGTGTGTCTTTAGGACCCAGCCTAGGATGTACCCATATAACCACTATTACTTACTATATAGCTATTTAATGCAGATGCTATATATTAAGTATATAAATATATGATATGTGAGTATATTTATATATTTAATAATACACGCTATATATTTTTGCTGATTCTTTGTATTCAGTATTCAGTTACGTATAGAATGAGTATGTATGTACATATAAAGGAATTTAGACATACACACCTATATCCCTTGTACAAAAATTGGGTCATTCTGTATATATCCAATTTGCTTTATTAACTTGGCAATATAGTCAGGTTACTCTTCCATATTGGTACATATAGATCTAACCATTTTTAATGACTGTAGACTGTTGTACTCTATGGCTATGTTTTTTAAAAAACTAGTCTTAAATCTTAACCCATCTCTTTGATTTGGGTGACTTTTCATTTTTTAGGAAATGATTTGGGTGGCTTTGGAAAATGAATAAACAGAAGCATAGTTTTGCCATTCCCTGAAGCATGGTTGGTGATGTCCATTACTTTCTGCAGCTAGCCCAGCAGGAAGTGAAAGGAACCAATCTACATTTGCCAGTCAGAACCAGGGTGGCAGCAAAGAAAATTTTACAGATAGGGTGAGCCTAAAATGACACAGTGCCGATAAACAATTTTGCTGACTTTCGCCGCCCATCTGCTGTGCATTTCTCTCAGGGACCGTTGATTCCAACTTGCTCTGTGGGAAGAAGCGAGATAACATGGCTGGTTCTCAGGTTGTAGTTGTCACATGGCCTCATAACAACAGGGTGTGTTTTGACTCACCAAAGATCAGTTCTTGAATGCCTTTGGTTCCCACTTGCTTGTAATTCTGGTATGTTCCATTGGATTGGCCTTAGAAGTTTCTCCTCAAATGATAGGATGTATTCATCATGTTTCTCATCTGTCATTTCTTTACAAGTTGAGAGACCTCCCCTTTAGGACTCTAACTATCATCTCTGATACTCAGATTTCCCTCTCTCAGAAAATAGGGGTTGTGAACTGTAGTTGATCTTGGAATTTGAACAGAATGTAACCCAAGCGTGACGGCACCTCCACTGTTGGTTCATCAGGCTGTTAAGCCTGTCCCTTCCCAAGGCAGCCTCGGAGCACAGTTGATTTAGTTGGCTCAAGCCCAAGCCCAAGAAGCAAAGTTTCTAAGAGCTCCCTGCCTCAACCAGCCTGTCTTGGCATTTAAAAAGTCCAAGAGACATAAACTGGGTGAGGTGGCCCCAGGAAGATGGAGGACCAGGATAAACCTGAACTGTGCAGGAGCTCTGAGGGGAGGCGAGAGAAAAATGTGAACCGAGAGACTCACCCTTCTTTACTTTTAAATAAATGATTTAAAAAGAGGTTGGGTGAAAAAATAAACATTATGCCAAATTTATAGAATAATTCCAGGGAAGCCAATCTTGTTTCTGTGTCTTGTTCACTTCATACCCTTGAGAAGTTTTATGTTTAAGACAGTGAGGGTTCAAGGAAGGGTGTCTGCTGTCAGCATCCAAGGGCTGACTTCCAGAAGTGGTTCACCCTTTGGTAAGAAAAAAATCCATCGGTGTGGCCTGTCCTGTGAGGGGGCCTGCCCAGCCATCCCTGCTGTCAGCACACGCTCAGCCCAACGGCCCACCCTGGCATCCTGCTGCCCGGCACTGACAGTGGTCAGGCATTCTCGTCAGATGGGAGTAGGCAGTGGCGAAAGGAGTCCAGGTTGTGCTCACACCGTGAGGGAGGTCTTCCCCATGGTATCTGCACAGCCGGGGGATTTACCCCATCACTGACACGACACAGCATGCAATAATAGGAGGGCTGGAGCAGGGTGCAGGGCAGGGGGACGGGCAGAGTGCTTGACAAGTTTAAAGTCCATGCTGTGGTTGTCAGTTGATGAAAGTTGTACAGAGTATGAATTAAGTTCATGGGCTCAGAATGCAAAAACAAAAATGCAGATTCTCGCTAAGTGGTGGCAGTTGTATCAGTTTTTGAATTTCTAAAGATCGCTCCATGAGAACACAAACAGGGATAGCAAAGCTAAAGCTCATGGATGAGACTACAGCAAATACAGGTGGTAAGTATCCCCACAAACCTCTAGTATGAGCAGGTGAAGACCCATGAGCTTACTATCAGCATCCGTGCTGGAGGAAGCTGGAGGAAGCGACTGGGTGGGAGTAGGGGCGGGTCTGGTGGACGTGGGATAACCAGTGAGCCACTCTGAGAACAGCAAGGAAACTGGGAGCTGTTTGTTTGCACACTCCAGCTGGTGAGTGTGAGGGTTCACGAACTGCCGGCACAGTCCTACACTGATGAGAAACTGCTGGAAATGCGGCCTGAACTGGAGGCAGGGTGGTGCAGGAGAGACAAAGGAAGTTCAGTCCGGGAACAGCCAGGAAATGGCAGAAGGCGAGCACGGTGTAAAAGGTCATGAATCAACCATAGAAGTCGGGGAAAGGGTCTGAGAGCCCTAAATAAAAACTATTCACGAACTCTCCTAGAACTTCAGAAAGATTAATTTCACATAAAAAAACAAACAGACTGAGGTAAAATGCTATGCAAACTTGAAAAGGTGCAGAATGACGTTCAGTGAAACCACATCAGAAAGACTTGCCCATTAAACAGATGGAAATGATGATATTTGAAAAAATACAGATTTAAAGATGCTATAGACAAGAAAAACAAAACAATTAGAAAAGCTGAAAAATTTAGTGAGAACCCAGGAAGGAATTAGAGAAAACATTTTAAATATGAAGACTAAAAGGAACACACAAACAAACATGACAATGTCTTAAGTACAAGGTGAATAACAGGAAATCTTTAAAAATTCTAAGTAAAATGAATGAAAAGGATTGAGAAAATGACAAATGTAGAAGACAGGCAAAAAAGTCAATATAATATGAAAACTAGAGACTTTATTGGAGAAGAAGATACAAGAAACATTGTACGTGGGACAATGATGTCTCAGTCCCCTTCAAAGTAGGCGCCTTGGGATCTTACATAGTTCACCCAGTCACCACCCGCTGCCCTGTCATATTTTCCTGAATTTCATTGATGGTCTGAAATTGCTTTCTTTTTGCAGGTGATTTTACTTTTGGGAAAAGCCAGAAGTCAAATCTTGGCTGTAGTGGGGCTGAATCACCTGGGTGATTTGGTTTCACCAAAAATCTCTGCATAAGTCATGATGCATGAGTGGGTGCATTGTCGTGATGAGGCTGCCAATCAGCAGTTGCCCATAGCTGTGGCCTTCTGCATCATCCCAATAGTTTCTGGGGAGGAATGTTAAAGCTTAACGCAAACTGTGGTGCAGATTTGTTGCTCTACGTGCTCAGTCTTTTTGAATGCGATGGCCACACAGTACACATGCTCACTGAACAGCATCTACTGCCACCACTGACTAGTACAGTGAAGTACATTGTTTATGTGTGTGTATTCCAGTCCACTCTCCTTTTCATTATATTAGCCATGTTTGGACTTCTGGACAGACCTTGTATGATAAATAGGTTTCCCCAAAGGAGAAAATCAAAGCAAGGAAATAGAACAAACATTGAAAAGTATAATTTCTAGAAAAAACATTTCTGACATTTAAAGACCTAAAACTTTGAAACTACACACGGAAATGGAACACTCCAAAACTAAATAACTAGACCTCAAATGACCAACAGGACATATTATTTTAGAATTATTGTACTTTAAAGAAAAATAAAAAAAATCCTTTAGTATTCAGACAAGTGATCCAGTTATAGTAGAAAAAGTAGGAGGTTGCCATCAGAAATTTTCAGAGCAAAACTTGAGGTCAGAAGAAGGAGTAACATGGCGGGGGGGCTACGATGGAGTCATAATAGCTGATGGAGCCTCGTGTTGAGTCCAGTGCAACGTGTATGTGCGGTTCCTTGTGCTTCAGTTCTCCGCACCCCACCCACTCCCAGAGTTACTCAAGTCTGCACCCTGTCCTCCCACTCCATTCAGTGAGGCCGCTTCGTCCATTCTAATACAGTGAACTTCTTTTGTCACATTCTGCCTCCTACCCGGGGATTCCCCTAACTCCCTAAATGATTTTTTCCAATTTTCATACATTAAAGTTTGCTTTTCGTGCTGTGAGTTTCAGTGGATTTTGATAAATGCATAGGGTCATGTATCCACAATTATAGTATCACATAGACTAGTGTCCCCACCTAAGAAAAAATACCTTGTGCTTTACTTATTCAGACCTCCCTCCTCTCCCCCCAAGCTCCTGGGAAACGCATCTTTTTACTGTCTCTATACTTCTGGCTTTTCCACAATGTCATATAATTGGAATCAAATAGCATGTAGATTTTTCAGACTGTCTTCTTGAACTTAATATGTATTTAAGATTTATCTATGTCTTTTTGTGGTTTGATTGCTTGTTTATCACTGAATAATATTCCATTGAATAAATACATTAGTTTGTGTCTAATTCACTTACTGCAAGCTATCTTGGTTGCTTCATATCATAATTGTATTAAATCAAGGGGGAAATGTGTGTTCTTTTAAGGGAAGGTTTACTTTATTTTTCCACGGTGGAAGGAGCACATGGAAGGCCGTGGCGATGAGGAACGCGGTTGTAGAGCAGACGGCGCCAGGCACTAGCCGTGAGTCCTTGGGCAAGGATACAGCCTCTCTGAGCCCCTGTTTCTATCTCTGTAAAGTGAGGTTAGTGGAGGCATCTGCCCGTCGCAGGTTGTGAGGACCGAGTGAGGAAGCTCCTGCACTGACCCTCAATGTCAGCTTGGCCTCTAGGCCTGTGTCTTCCAACCCAACCTGAGGTACTTGTTTTTTTTTTTTTTTAATTGCAACTTGATTGAGATATAATTCACATACCATATAATTCATGAATTTGGAGTGAGACTTGTTGATACTGGTGTTTTCTTGGTCTCTCTAGAAGGTGTCATGCAGTTTTTACACAGCATTTGTTGCATCTGTGAGCCAGCATTTATTTGGTCGTGATCGGCTGATGGTCTGTTTCCCCCACCAGACAGTGAAGTCCATGATGTAAGAGGCCACATTTGTTCTCACAATGTCATCTCTGGCACCAAGCCCAATACCTCACACATGGCAACAAAGGTTCACAAAGAATTTTCTGTTTACTCAACAAATATTTATTGAACACCCATAAACTAATTCTAGTGACTATTGTACAAAGCAAGAAAGGAAAAGAAAAAAAAAGACCCCAAAGGTTGATGGTTGAGGAGTCACTGAGAGAGGAAAGTTGCAGAGGCGACATGATTTAAAGAGGCCGATGAATAAAATGGAGAAGTTAATCAAACAGTTTCTCAGTCTCTGACAAAGAAAGGCTCTTGGCAAGTCCCACTTGGAATCCTGCCTGCCATCAGGTACTTGTGGTTGCCCAGGGTTACAAACTCACTGATGTAGCCAGCACTTTCTATGAGGCAGTGAAATGATGGTGAGGAGTTGTTCAGAACTCTGGGAAATTCAACTGAGATTTTTTATTTCATTTAGCAAATACGTACTTAGATGTAGCCTTAGATGTGGTAGCGCTAACATGTTAGGAATGGCAGGGAGAGTGTCACCTGCTCAGAAATGATTCATTCACAAGGTGGGATGTACTTTGATGGCTGTAGGAAAGAGCTATAGCCTCAATTTGGTTATATCATCATATCTAGAGAACACTGTCTTTCAGAATGAAAATCAAATTCTGGAGATGAACAGTTTTTTTTGTTTTGTTTTTTAAGAAAGTTTTTTCACACTGACACAAAAACTTGAGAGGATCAATTTGAGTCTCTATTCAAAATTTACTGAGCTGTAGAATGAATAAACTGTACACCACCTGCCTTAGGCGTTGCACTGTAAATATTTCATGACTTTAAACGTGTGCCATGATTAGGTGTGTGTGTTAGTAGTCAATTGAATAAGGGTTGAAAGCAACAAAATGAAGATATTTTCTTTCAGTTTAGCATGTTTCCACCTGGGGGATTTAAAAATATGTCACAAAGGAAATCCTTTCTCCTAGGTGAAGGTTCTCCTGGCGACAGCAGAATCGGGCAATGGGAAAGAGGTCCTGAGTCTTGGTCTTCAGTGCTTCCCTTTTTTTTCTAGGAGAACATTCCCTAAAAACGCTCATGGGAGTCCCTGGCTATTTCACAAATTCGCTTTGGTACGAAATGTTACCACTCCAAAAGCCAGTTTTTAAATAAATTAGGGACTAAAGATCAAAAGAGAGTTTTAATGTTGCAGTGGTTTTGAAATGAAATGAATAAATAACATTCCACAAATATTTTGTGCACTTACTCTGTATTGAGCTGTTTAATATCAAATTTGAGGTAAAAATTGGTGGCCCCTGGCCCCTAGGAGATCAAGATAAGATTGTTTGGAATCCCTGAATCCGTGTTCTGTGTCTGTGCATGTTCCTCTTAAAGGAATACACCACGTAAGGCCAAGTTCAGGAATAATTACAATATCAGAGAAAAGTAAAGTGTACAGAGAAGAAAGAGGGAAGTGTTCAGAGGAGAAAGGGGGAGGAGCACTTCCAGCTTGAAGAATCAGAGAATGCTTTTTAGAACTGGGGACGTGTTTCTCTGAAGGAAGAGGATACAATTACCGACCAAGGAATGGCCCATATCGACCAAGCAACGACACGGTGGCGGGAAATTCGGCAGGTGTGGGGAAGAATTGGACAGTGCAATGTCTGAGGAGGAGTGGTGAGGATCAGACTGGCAAGGCAAGAGAAGGATAGATGTTTGGGGACTTTGGAAGTTAAGGATTTTGCCTTTAAATGATTGTCCGTGAGGAAATCCAGATGCCCAGTGACATAAAGGCTCATTCATTCTCCCAACACTAATGATATGTGTGCAGAATGATTTGTTTCAGGACCTGTTTTCAATTCTTCTGAGTATATACCCAGGTGTAGGGCAAACTCCATTCTCAGTCCTGACCACACAGACCACTCCATTCCAGTTTTATCATTCAGTCCCAGATCCAAATCCTTCCCGAAGAACTCAAAAGCAGCATTTCTCCACTTTGTGTGAACGTTCCCTGCTTACATTCTCTTTGGTGAAAGGCAGTGAGGGATAAAGGATACAGGATCAGAAGCCAGAAGCCATGCAACCTGGACCAGATCTAGCAACTGATTAGCTAAGTGTGTGTTTTTTAGCTTAATTAAATCTCAGCTTCCTCGACTATCCCCTTCATTCCTTTCAAGCTTGTCATTTCTGACCTCAAGAAAATTAGTGTTTTGGAAAGCATTTTTTCAAATATTCATGATTACTTCATATTGGTCCTTAAAATTTCAGGCCAGAAAGTACTTTTGGAGATTAATTGCTACACAGATCTAACTGAGGCCCACAAAGGTGGGCTGAATTTGGGATAAACTCCAGATTTTCTGATTCTGAGGTCTGGGCCCTTGAACCTCACCACATCCTGAGGTTCAATCAAATCTTTTGTCCTTTCTCTTCTCACTGGGAGATAAAAAAAAACACACACACAACAAAACACCAGCAAAAACTGGGCCCCTGAATCATTCATGGAGTCAGATGAGCCCAGATTTACCTCCACAGTCTGGCTGCTTTGTGACCTTTCCTGAGTTTCTTTCTCCAGGTGTGGGAGGGAAGTAAGCCCTTCCCCAGCCTCCCTGCTTAGTATCACTGGGAAATCTCTTATTTGTATTCCTGCCAGTGCCACATTTAATGCACCAAAGCCTGCGTTTGAAGTAATAACCGGCCTGCAGTTTATGAAATAAAAGATTGATATCGGCTTCATGAAACTCAGGCAAAAGCAATATCTTTCCTATATCTTGCTATGCCTTTAACTCCGGGAACCTTCATACTTGGTGGCCACTGAAAAATGAAATAACAATAATAATAATGACAATAATAAAATAAAAGGCAAGATCTTCTAAGAACCACACTTTTGAGTAATGCTGCATTTAATTTATTTTTATTGATTTAATGGCAAGCGGAGATTAGACTTACTACTTTCTTCAGTTTCCTAGTACATTTTCATTTTTAAAGGAAAGATCACAGTATGTAGCTTAGAGGTCGTTTTGTTCGTCACCTGGCTTATTTATGCATCGTTGGCTTGGGCAGCGGAAAGGTGTGACCGTGGCCACCCTGCTTCCTCTCAAGGAAAATAAAAACCAGGAGATGGGCTCAAGATTTACTTTCTTATCAAATAAAATATTCTGAAAAGTAAGTCAGCTTTAGACCTGTTCTTCCAGAAGGTCATTCCACTTCACAGTGTGGGCTATTTATTTGCACACAGAAAGCACAAGTGTCTGTAGTCAGCACAGGATTTGACATCTATGAACCAACATAACTTAGCTTCAGTCAAACTTCCCAGTCTTCTCGCCTGTTTCTTAACTTACTAATCCTGGTGCATAGGTCGAACTGGACATTTGCCATTTCCCATGTGATTATTTTCTATTTTTACTTTTATCCAATCAGACAACCTCTGTCCTTAATTGGAGTGTTTCACCTATTTACCTTTAATTGGGTTACCGTTTACCATCTTGCTGTTTGTTTTCTATTTGGGCCACCTGTTCTTTGTCCCTTTCTCCTCCTTCCTTGCAGTCTTTAAAAGTAAATGAGACTTTTTTTTAGTATATTTTATTTCCTCTAAAGGCTGTTTGAGACCCCTTTCTGATAATTCCATTACCCCGTTCATTTCTGTATGTTTCCATTGACTGATTTCTGTCTTGGATATGGGTCACATTTTCACGCTTTCTCACATAACCTGAAAGTTTTGATTGTATGCTGGATGCCATGGTGTGATTATCTGTATTTCATCATCTTTCTTGATAGAAATGGTAAGTTTTTCAAATTTATTAAAAATATATTTTATTGATTATGCTATTATAATTGTCCAATTTTCTCCCCTTTATTCCTCTCTGCTCTGTACCCCACATCCCACCGTCATTCCCCCACCTTAGTTCATGTCCATGGGTCATACATATAATTCTTTGACTTCTCCATTTCCCGTACTATTCTTAACCTCTCCCTGTCTATTTTGTACCTACCTTTTATGCTGCTTATTCCTTGTACCTTTCCCCCATTCTGCCTGCCCCCTGCTGATAACCCTCCATGTGATCTCTATTTCTGTGATCTGTTCCTGTTTAGTTGTTTGCTTAGTCTTTTTTTATGTTTGGTGGTTGATAGTTGTGAGTTTGTTGTCATTTTACTGTTTGTATTTTTGATCTTCTTCTTCTTAGATAAGACCCTTTAACATTTCATATAATAAGGGCTTGGATATGATGAACTCCTTTAACTTGACCTTATCTGGGAAGCACTTTATTTGCCCTCCCATTCTAAATGAAAGCTTTGCTGGATAGAGGAATCTTGGATGTAGATCCTTGCCTTTCATGACTTTGAGTACTTCTTTCCAGCCCCTTCTTGCCTGTGAGTTTTCTTTTGAGAAATCAGCTGATAGTCTTATGGGAACTCCTTTGTAGGTTAACTATCTCCTTTTCTCTTGACTCCTAAGATGCTCTCCTTATCTTTAATCTTGGGTAATGTAATTTTGATGTGCCCTGGTGTATGCTTTTTTGCATTCAACTTCTTTGGGAATCTCTGAGCTTCCTGGACTGCCTGGAGGTCTATTTCCTTCACCACATTGGGGAAGTTCTCCTTCATTATGTTTTCAAATAAGTTTTCCATTTCTTGCTCTTCCTCTTCTACTTCTGGCACACATATGATTCAGATTTGGAACATCTGAAGTTGTCTTGGAGGTTCCTGAGCCTCTCCTCATTTTTTTGAATTCTTATTTCTTCATTGTTCTGATTGAATGTCTTTTTCTTCCTTCTGCTCCAAACCATTGATTTGAGTCCTGGTTTCCTTCCCTTCACTGTTGGTTTCCTTTTCCTTTATTTCAATTTTCATAGCCTTCACTTTTTCCTCTACTTTGTGACCATACTGAACCATTTCTATGAGCATCCTGATTACCAGTGTTTTGAACTCTGTATCTGATAAGTTGTCTAGCTCTTCATCACTTAGTTGTATTTTTTTCTGGACATTTGATCTATTCTTTCATTTGGGCCTTTTTTTTTTCCTTGTCTAGGCATGCCTGAATGTGAAGTGTGAAGCTTTACTTGCCCTCTTCTTCCTGCCTTAAATGTGCTTTCCACCCTCAGCCTGAGTTCATGTGTATATGACTTTACCCATTCTTCAAGGTTTAATTCAAACAGCACCTCCTCCATGAAGCATTTCCTGGTGTCCACAGAGAAGTGATTCATGTCTTCATTGATAATATTTTTGTTATATTCATATCTAATCACCCAGCTTACCTGTGTTTCAGCTATAGAGTCCAACAGGGATTTACCCATGTATAGTAAGTGCTTCACAAATATTTGTTGATGAATGGGTTCAGGAAATCTCATGGGATTCTTATGTCTATTACCAATCCCATTATCTTTATTCAGGCTCATGTCTTTTCTCCACATTGGGCTTAGTCGTTCAAATAGTTCAGAAGGCAGCCGTACCTCTGTTTGCACTATGCCATGTTCACTGACCTGTTTTGATTTAAACAATGGGATATTTATTGACCTTTTCTTCATCTTGTTGTATCAATGTCTGGTGCTTTGAATATTAAACCTGAGAAACCTCTTAAAAATCATCTAGCTTGCTGGGTTTCAAAATTGGCTGCACATTATAGTAACATGGGGGAATTGAAAAACAAACAAATAAACAAACCATGCTTGAGACCCACACTCCAGAGATTCTGATTGAATTGGCTTCATCAGAAGCCTGGACATCCTATTGCTACAAAACTCTCCTCGGGTGATTCTAATGTGTAGCCAGGAACTAGAACCATTGATCTAAGGCGAGTTCCTTATATTATATATGACAAAACATTATCTATTACAGGGGAAGAAACTCAAGTCTAGAGAGGTCAGGTGGCTTGTCTGAGAGTCACAGAAAAGACCTAATACAACAATTAAAAAAATATAAAATAAAGCAAATCAGCATCCAGGACGAAAGTCTCCTTTCCATGCTACTCTTTGACCAGCCCTGCTGCTTTCTTCTCCCATTTTCCAACTTACCAGCAATTAATGCTCTTTGAACCCTGAACCACCTTCCTGGACCACTTTGCATGAGAATAAACCCAGTTTTCTGAATCCTGATGGGCTCAGGTTTGAGGAAGAGCATTTGTTTTCATGGCTGTGTCCAGCTCTACAACAGAGAAGTTCTTATCCAGATCTGATAATCATTTGATCATAAATTCATTGGAAAATTCTTACAAGGGCAGACTTTTACTGGATTGTCTCACTGTCAGTGTTGGTGTGAGTACTGAATGAGGTAACACAGAAAAAGCATTTAATATTGTGCTTGTGACACCGAGTATGCTCAGTAATCAGAAAAAATCAGCAATGCTATTACCATCATTATTACTAATCAGTGCTGTGTTACATGCCTAATTAACAGTGATGTTGATTTACAGTAAGTGTGGGTAATGTCACATATTTTAGTATCTTTGAGTGACTGTACCAGGCACTTTACATATAGTTTCATTTAGCCTTTATATTACCTCTGCTGTAGGTATAATGACCTCTAGTTTACATTAGAATAAACTGAAGCTCAGGATATCTGTGTATATTGCTCAGTCTTATTTATAAATGATGGAGGTAGGTTTGAGTCCCCAGTCTGGCTGGTCCCACATTTAGGCACCTTTGCCTTCAACTGATTGACTCATTTTGTCACAGTATTTTGCAGATGAGGTAATGGAAAGTTAAGGCTGTTGTATAGCATTCCTGACCTTTCTAGGTTAGCCTTACAAGAGGCAATAGTCATGATTGTCCTCAAAATAAGCATTTCTGATGTTCCCGCTCCACCTGTCACAGCCTCCTAACATAAGCATGCCTTGTTACTCAGCTTGGTCCTGTGGTCTTTCCCTGCACATTCCGTCTCTTTGGCTTTGGTCACACTCCTCTCACCATCTATAACACTTTCTTTTCTCCTCTGTCTTCCTCTCCAAACATTTCTCATTTCTTAAGGTCCACTTCAAGGTCTCTCTTCTGGACAGTTTCCTCTGGCTGCTCCAGGCTGCATAGACCTCTTCTTTCTCTGAATTCCTATAGCAAGCAGGGCAGGTGAATACTTGCATTAGCCAATCTCCTAAAAGTAGCAAGCAGCATTTGAATTAGCTCATGCATGTGCCCGAAGGACAGAAAGTTTGCTCCCGAAGCCCAGGGGCAGTTCACACAGCCAGGCCCCATGAGGGCTTGAACCAGGATCTGGAGGCTTTTAGGAACCTAGGCTGCTACTCTCAGCCTCAGGCCTGCTTCACTCTGTTCTGCTTCGTTCTTTCCTTATGCAGCAGTTTCTGTGTTATTCCATGTTCATGGCCTGGACACCCCCCTCTTATTCCTTACATATTATTTTACATAATCTCATAATCAAAATTTAAAATGTTTACTTATTAAAACTAAAAATGCAAGCAATCGATGAGGAGAAAATATATTAATTACATTTGAAAAGTTGTAGAGTTTTTTCTATTTACAAAAATACAACAAGAAATAATAAAAATTGGCCAAATATTTGAGCAGGCACTTCACAAAAAAAGGTATGTGAATGGCCAAGAAGCTTATAAAAAGATGTTTAACATTATCAGTCACTAGGAAAACACAAATAAAACTGCATGCAGTTACCACTCCAAATACACTAAAATGAATAAAATGTGGGCTGATAAGACCATGTACTACTGGTGAGGCTATGGAACAATTGGAATTCTCACGTGTTGCTGATGGACATGTAAAATAATGTAATGGCTTTAGGAACCATTGGCAAGTTTGTTAATAATTTAAGTCTACACTTAACATGCGATCCAGCAGTCCTACTCTTATGTACTTACCTAAGAAAAATGAAAATGAATGTCTACAAAAAGGCTTTTGTTCATAGAAACTCTATTTGTAATAGCCCCCAAATTAAACCAACCCAAAGGTCCATCAACAGGTAAATGGATAAATAAATTATGATGTATTTATATAAGGAAATACTACTCAGCAACAGTAAGAACTACTGATACACATAGCAATGTGGATGAATCTCAGAAACCACATGCCAGGCAACAGAAGCCATAAATGAGTATATACCATGTTGTTCCATTCATTTGAAATTCCTGAAGAGGTAAAACTAATCTCCAGTAACAAAAAACAGTGGTTGCCTAGAGCTGGGGTGGGGGGCTCTGAGTGCAAAGGCATTATATCTTTTGGAGGGTGAGAAAAATATTTAACATCTTGATTGTGGTGATGGTTACTAAGGTATATGTATTTGTCAAAACATTTAACTGTACACTTAAAAGGAGTGCATTTCATTGTACATTAAGTTTGGTTTAAAAAGTGAAGAGTCGGCTGCAAGGACAATAATACTTTCCCCCCTTTCTGTTAAATTCCTATTTCTCATGTAATATGGGTCCTCTCAAAGTCAACATGCTGACTGTGCTGAGAAGCCTGTGCTCTGAGCTGGCAGTTTCCTGTTGGTGACATCCAGCTGTCACAGGCAATGTCTTCGAGAAGGTCCTTTAAATGGGTCCTAAGTCCTTGTAGCTATGAACATTGGAAGGATGACAGCTCCTGCCTCAGGTCCCAGGGGAGGAAGACAGCGTTCTGACCTAAAGACTAAGTAATTTCCTTGTCAGCATAACCATTGTGAACACACTGCAGCCCAGTGGCCGCAATGGAGGGGGACTTGCCCCTAGCAGTGAGCACATCTCTGAGTGTGTTGGGGCTGTGTGGGGAAAGCTGGCAAATTAGGCTCAGGACACCAGAGGCAGTACAGATTATTGTTGCCACATAATTCTAGCGCTTGTCAACATCTAGTCATCCTCCATCACTCAGGTATGCTGCCCAAATGGCAAATGGTTGTTTACTGGAGCCATCAAAGTTCTAGTGATTATAAAACTAATTATTAGGACCCTCCTCCCTGCAAAAAGGAAATAATGAGTGAGTCTTCTCCATGAATTTTTTCCACCAACTTGTTAATAGACGCAAGTAGCTTAGCTGGCTTCACTAAGAGGGTTATAGCGTGCTTCTTTTAGAAGAGAGACATATGGGGGAAGGAATTTTTTCCCGAATATTTCCATCTAAATTAATTAATTGATTAATTGGCTTAAACAACAGAAATTTATTTCTCACAGCTCTGGAGGCTGGAAGTCCAGGATTACAGTGCTGGCAGGGTTGGTTCCTTCCGAGGCCTCTCTCCTTGGCTGGCAGATGGCCACCTCCTCACAGTGTCCTCACCTGGCCTTTCCTCTGTGCACACGTGTCTCTGGTGTCTCAGCCAATGTCCCTCTCTTCATTTTATTTTTTTATTTTGAGAGTATGTTTATTAAACCTGGGGATAGTGAGACAAGAAAGGGTTTAGGTTAGAAGAAGCTACAGGAGAGAGTCTAGGCAGAGCGGCTTTAACTCACTGGAAAGTCAGAGAAAAGGGACATTGGAAACAGGTTTGGGGGGTTAGCGTGGGGCCTGTTGCCACTGCCCATTGCTCCCTTGGTTGCACATCTTGTGGGAACCTTTAGAGTTTAGCAGATTCACACCCGAGAGGGAAGGAAGGTGTGGGCTCCACTTAAATGTATCAGGGTGGCCAGGGAGAAGTAAATCAATGAAAGATTCAGGTGCTATCACTGTGCAGTGGATAGAAAGTTGAACCAACATTATTTCCTGTTTTTAAGACACTTAGAGTCTGCCGGGCAGGTATCAAATAGACAAATATTTCTAATACTCTGTGATAATGAGCGTCCCTGCCACCATGCTACCTTATGCACATGGAGTTAATAAATGTTCATGGCTATCCTTAGTCATCTGCTCTTCCTGGAGAGACCAGGGGAGGATCTAGTGAAGGGATGCTCTGGCAGAACTTGAAGGAAGATGATTTACCACATGGATGGACCTTTGAGGGAAAGAGAAGAGGGCCTTCTCCACAGAGGAGACAGGGTGTGCAAAGATCTGGCAGCATTAATTTTATATGTTTAACAAGAACTATATTGTGAGTGGGGGTGAAACGACTATCCAAAGTCATGCTGCTGTTTAACAACAGCAAGGCTTGGGTTTAAGGATAGTTCTCTTCCACAGCGTCTTTCTCTCCAGGTCTGAGTGGCCAGGCTCTCCCTAACACGCTGAGCTTTCTCCCTGGAGTGCTGCCTGACCAATTGCCCTCCCCATGGGTGCTTACAGCACAGCATCTCTGTTATTCTAGATTTCAAGCTGCATCTCTTTGGACAAGTCATCTCTATGCACTGGCAAATTGCAACAGTTATGATCCTAGTAATAACACCACAAGAATAATCAAATGCTATTGAAACAAAAATGCACCAATTAGGCTAGGCTTCAGCTACTGTAATGTATATTTATGTTTATGCATATTCATGATTTATGATGAAGGCCATGCCCTTTGTGATTCCCCAGAAGCTGTGATAGACTGCCCTCTGCAATCTGGTTCTATCTGGCAATTATCGCCCTTTCCCCCATCCTCAATTTTGAAAGGGAGGGAAGCCACCCCACTTGCTGCAATTTGAGCCTATGCATACTAAGGCAAGGCAAACATCATGGCCAACTATTAACTGATAATTCTTTTCAATCCACTTTTCACTGGCTTGGGTTTGTGCAAATAAGCTTCATGCAGCAACTACGTCCCTTTATTGCTTTCCTGAGGCTGGATGGGCACTACATACCCTGACCCATGTCAGTTGGTTTCATTCAGGCTGCTCTGGTAATTTTCAGACTCTTGGAAGCAGCCAGGGTCTGCCACTGATCTTCTGTGCCGAAAGAAGCAATCAGGTTGGCAGTGGGAGCCGGAAGACTTTCTTTGAAGTGATCATAGTTGAAGCTTATAAGGACATTGGGTTTACTTCGATTGTGTGGTAGGAGATGGCTTGAGGCAAGTTGTTGCAGGTGTGTTTAGAACTGTCCCTGCTCACCCTGCAGTACCCCCAGTAGGAGACCACACAATGGGAAGATGGCTTTATTCTTCCATACCCATTTTATACTCCATATTCCCCAGGTAGAGTTCCTCTCTCCATTTCCACAGTTCCCATGGCACTCAACTGATCTGAACACTTACTACAGCTTGCCAGGTCCTAGGATTTCTAAGATTCTCTTCTCTATTCCATGTTGAACTCTTAGAAGAGAAAGGGTGTCACAGTTATCCCCTGCAAGTGTGCTAGAGGTTCAATAAAACCTGGGCCAATTGTTGAAGGCAAAAAGCAGTCAATTATATCTCAATAAAGCTGGGAGGAAAAAAGGCAAATACCAGACAAGAAGATTGATTGTATCAGGCTATTGCAATAAAAAGAGCACCCCATATCTGAAGATCAGATGTCTCTGTAGGATGGTTTTGCCTTAAACTTTTATGGGAAAAGAAGGAGAGTAAATAAATTGCCAATGAGGTGATTTACAGTTGGGGGTTGTTTTGCACGCAGGACAAGTCTCTGTCAGTCGTCAGACCTGAAATGTTTCTCTCTGTGGTTAGCTCGTTTCAGGGGGACAGGTCATTCTAATTTCAGCTATCAATCACGAGACAAAGAAGAGGAAGTTGAGGGCTGTGTCCAGCCTTGTCAACAGGTTCAGAGAGAAGGGGAAATGTCTGTGTTTGGTCTTGTTGCAGGTAAGTAAGGGAGACACTGCCCTATCTTACGAGAGTCATGAGAAAGGGTGGACTTTGACTCTTACCTAAGTCATATGAGAAGAGTAGTTTTTGTGTGTGTGTGTGTGTGTGTGTGTGTGTGTGTTAGACTGTTTAATGAAACACAAAATGCTGGGGAAATTTAACTGTCACTGTTCTATGGGAACACAGGGCTTAGGTGAAGTTCAATGTTGTCAAACTGAATGAAAGCACACATAGAGCAGTCTTCTCAAGTGTGAGTAGCCTGCTCTCTGTCCTTCCTCGCTGAGCCTCTCTCTTTCTCTACACATATAATCTCTCTCTGCCTCTGATATATATATATATATGTGTGTGTATATACACACACACTCTCAATGGATTCTTTTCCAGATTAAAAAAAAAATACTATAACTCTGATTGGTCTATGTTGCTATGGAGATCAACCTGGGAAACTAGACTTTTCTTCTGAGTTTGCTGGCTGTGGTATATCAGGGCAATTTCTGTTCTAGGTAACAGAAAATAAAACAAAACAAAACAAAACAAAACAAAACAAAACAAAACCAAACCTCATCCCAATCATCTCAAGACAGAAGGGAACGTACTGGTTCTTAGAACTGTGAAGTCTAGGGCTGCTGTTGGCTTCAGGGCAGCTTGGAACACCATCACCAGGACTCCCCTTTCTTCATCCCTTTGCTCTCAGTGTGTGCTCTCCGATGTGTTGGTTCCCTTGTCATGCTCCTCAGGGTCACAGTGCCTCTCAATCTCAAGTTATTTTAGCTTTACCACTGACTGGAAACAGAGAGCTTTGTACCCTTCTCTTCCCTCCTCCAAACAGACAAATGTTTAGGGTCAAGGTCTCGGTGTACTGGGTAAGGCTGAATTCCTATCTCTGAAGCAATCACTATAGCCAGGAGGATGGCATACACTGATGAAGTCCCCCACTGGTTCTGCATTCTTGCTTCAGACCAGAGTTGCCTAGAATTTTTAAAAATTATTGATGTTGTGGCCTCACCCTGGAATTATCACAGGAAATCTGAGGATGGAATGCAAGCATTAGTATTTTCTGAAAACTCACAAGGCAATTTTCCTGTGCACCCAGGTCTGAAAGCAGTGACATAGATGCTTCAGTATCCACCCCTAGAAGGGTGATTGAAGCCAACCCTACCCAAAACCCACAGACTGTGAGTGTGGGGAGGTTGATTTTCCAAGGGGAATTTTAATCACTGTTCTACCTAAAGAAGGGTGAAGGGATCCTGAATGCTAAAAAATAATAGATGCCCTCTCCTTTGAGCTAAACAAAACTTGGCTCCTCTTTCTTCCCTGTTTGCTTCCATGCAAGTAGTAGCTGAGATGCTCTTAGACTCCCATGGCCTCAGCTATTCATTAAATGGTCTGAGGATCAGAAGCTCAAACCCAATTGTGTTTCAACTGGGCAGTCACGTCTTCCTTTCTCTTAAGAAGCAACCGTCCTATACAGGTCATCAGGGGGAAGCGCATGGCCCTTTCCCCTTAGGGGGAGGGGAGCCACTGAGACCTGGCCCCCTTCTATAGATATCCTTGCCTATGAATTCCATTCTTGAATTCATATCATTTCTCTTTGCTCTTGAATCATAATACTTTTTATGGCCAGCCAACCTGTTTTCCCTGAGGAAAATGCATTCCCAGCTTCATGAAAATATAGGGCATTAACTCCTGGATTCATAACCTGGTTGTATTCCCAGGCAGTAAAACATGTGAAACATAAAGCACCAAGAAAAATAAGATGAACCTAAAATTACCCCCAAAGCGCTGACTGCATCCTCCAGGAAGTACGGCCGCTCTCCAAGACGGCCCCTGCTGGCCTCACTCAGTCTCAGGAGTTCTCTAGTTGCCATTAGTTCTGCAGTGATTCCTGGTGAGTTTGAAGCTGAGGGCTTTCAGTCCTCCTTTTAGTGCTCCAGACCAGTAAATTCCTGCACAGCCTGAATGTCTTATAATGGAAATAATGGCTAGGCCCGGCCTCCCAAGTACCCTCCATCTCTAATTACAGTGGCCGCCCCTTATCTGAGGTTTTGCTTTCCGAATTTTCAATTACTTGTGGTCAACCATGATTGAAAAATATTAAATGGAAGATTCCAGCTATTTGCAGAGAAAGAGAGAGACTACATTCACATAACTTTTATTACAGTATATCGTTCTAAATGCAATACTTTAAATTATAGTTGTTAATCTCTCACTGTGCTTAATTTACAAATTAAACTTTATCATAGGTATGTATGTATAGGAAAAAACCCATGGTACATAAAGGGTTTGGTACTGCCTGTGGTTTTAAGCATCTGCTGGGCACTTTGGCACATTTCTTCCGCAGATGAAAGGGGGACCACTGTGTGCCTGTTCTCGGTTTTGTCCTTCTTCTCTCCCAGAATCCTCAGTGACAAAGGCATGTGATTAGGGAGAGAAAATTACCTCTGTGCTAGGCCCTGTGCCAGACACTTTACATACCTGACCCTCTCAACGTTCCAAGAAAGTGGGTGGTGCTGTTGTCCTCAGATGGTGAGGTGACTGAATTGTTCTCAAGTCAGAAAGCTGTAAATCACCGAGCTGGGATTGGTTTCCCAGGCTGCTGGTGCAAGGACCTCACACCGAGAGCCTGCCCACAGGGGAAGGAGAGCCTCAGCCCAGTGGCTCCAAACCAGGGACATTTGCTTTCCATAAAAACCCATCCGAGAAGGCATACAGTGGGTCCGCAAGAATATTTTGAATCTTGGAATCACAGAATATTAGAGGGTAAAATTACAGTAAGGTTCATTTAGTTTATTTCCCTTATTTTGTTACATTCTCAAATCATAAAAGCACCATGTATTGTGTACTCTATGACTAGTTATTACCGCCCCCCCCAACTTTTTTAAAGTATAACTAACTGACAAATAAAATAGGAAGATGTTTAAAGTGTACAATGTGATGATTTCAGATGCATGTGCACTGTGGAAGTGTTTCCCTCGTGGAGGTAATTAACACATCCATTGCCTCACATACTTACCCCTTTTTATTTTCGGTGGGAGCATTTAAGTTCTACTCTGTTGGCAAATATGAATTATACATTGTAGTGCTATTAACCATAGTCACATGTTATTTATTAGATCCTCAGACTTTAATCACCTTCTAAATGAAAGTTTGTACTTTTCACCAACCTTTCCCTATTGCCCCCACCCCCAGCCACTGGCAACTACTTTTTTCTGCTCTGTTACCATGAGTTTGATGTCCCCCCCCCTTTTTAAGATTCCACATAAAAGTGATATTAGGTATGTTGTACTTGTCTTTCTCTGTTCTTCTGACTAGTTTTAGATAGAGGACAGGCCCCTCCTCTTATTCTCTGTTGAGCAGATCAGGAGTTAAAGCCGTTGGTGTATCTGAAACACTTAACTATTTAACCCAAAGAGATTGAAATTAAAGTGAAAATGAAGAAAGAATGCTGAGAGAGTCCCACAGTCACTCCGAGTCCCTTGACCCCATCATGACCAGTGAGTGACCACTGCCCACACTCAGGACTGGAGAACTGGACGACAGGGGGTGCTGGCAGGGAGCACTGGGGAAAACATGAATCAGGACCAAGTCAGTGTGGTTTATTAGGAGCTTCAAGTCTTTCTTAGGCACAGTGGTTGCAGAACCTAAGATTTGCCTCTTATAAGATTAAGTAACACTTAAACGTTGTAAGACTTAGCAGCCAGGGGACTACAAGATCCTTTTGTTTCAACTATAAATTAGATTTTATGTATTGAGTAGGGACAGAAATCAGTATGTACCCAGGTGTAACCTAATTAGGATGCTGACCCCTAAGAGAGAATCACCTGGTGATATGTATAAGGTATAGAGCCTTGTCATCAAGATAATAAAAATTGCTAAAATAATAATGGCTAAATGAAAGTTCTTAAAGTTAATGGAGGCTGGTAAGACAATGTGGCTAAATGAAAGCACTTCCTGACATTGACCAAGAAGTTGGGACAGCATGCTGCCTGTGCTGGACGCAGCCTTCGGTGACCCCAACCAGCCATCCCCTTGTACTCCTGTCCCTTGTTTGGGGGCGGGGAACTGTTATTTGCTTCTAGTCAACAGAGTATGACAAAATAAAGGGATTTTTGAAGATGTGGTTAAGACCCCAAATCAGTTGATTTTGAGTAAATCCAAAGGGACATTATTTTGTGTGGTTCTGACTTAGTAAGGTAAAAAGCCTTAAAAGTGGGTATGGGGTTCTCCCTGCAGTCAGAAACTCCCTCTCCAGCTCACCCCAAAGAAGCAAGCAAGCCGTCATGAGTTCTGTAAGGAATGGATGCTGCCAGCGACCCGAGGGAGCTCGATCAGATCTTTCCCAGTGTGGCCAGCACCTCGAATACAGTCTCATGAGACTCTGTGTAGAGGACCCAACTAAACCGCACCTGATTTCTGCCCTAAGACACTGTGAGAAAATAAACAAGTGTTTTAAATTCTAAACTGGTATAGTTTGTGATGCAGCAACAGAAAACCCGTACACTGCCCCTCCCTCATGAAAATGACTTCTTATGGGATAATAATGGTTATTCTATTTTGGGTTTTGGGAGGGGACAGGTACAGTGCTGGTGCTTTCTGATATTGTCCTATCTCTGGTTGCTGGGGCAGAGGCCCATGCAGCACAAGCTTGGTCCACAAGGGTATTACTTAGAAATCTGATCATTACTGACCTTTGGTGAGGGGGGACACAACTGGCTTTAAAACACAAAGGAAAGAAGCAAATACATCCAAGTTGTAGGGGTACCTATTTAATTTATACAGGGGTGGGTGAACATAGGTTTATAGTTATAATACTGTATAACACAGCAACTTAAGGATGTGGTAATCAAAATATAGAGAGACAAAGTCATTTAACCAGGGCCATTTAGCTCTTAAGAAAAATCATTGAAAACATGGCCATGTACTCTTTAAATGTCCAACTGGCCTAGTCAGGTATTATTTCATTCTCTAGGTAAGGGTATCTTCATACGGTGTATTATTTTTCTGTTGCTGAGTTGACAGAATTAATTCCCTTGTGGTTTTAGGACTGAGGGCCCCAGCTTCTTGCTGACGGTTGGGTGGAGTTGTTCTTAGCTCTTAGAGGCTGCCTGCAGTACCTACAGTCCACCTACAGATGATCATGTGGGCTTTCTCAACATGCCTGTTCATTTTATCCAGCCAACCAGACAGGGGTGACATCCAATCACATTTGTCATATTTTATTGGTTAGAAGCAAGTGTCAGGTCTTGCCTACCTTCAAGAGCGGGGAGGTAGGTATTATTAAGGTCTTGACTGAGGCTCCCTTTTACAGGGCATTAATTCTATGCTCACAAGCTGGCTTCCTTTACTCTTTACCATCCTTCAGGCCAAGTTTTTGATGGTTCCTTGGAATTGGTGGAGAACCAGAAAAGAGAGAGCTCCTGCTCAAGAGACTGTGTAGGTTTACACTGCTTGGTCTTCCAGTTAAACCTAACCAACCGTAAGTTACTGATACTCCAACACACTGCTTCCTAAAAGCCAGTGGAACACCTGAGGGGATCCTGGCTTGGTGGAGTAAAGGCGGGTTGACTAGGGAGAATGGAAGAAGAGGGTTCTGTGAAGAGGGCAGGCATGCCCTGACCAGTGCGGCTCAGTTGGTTGGGTGTTGTCCCACAAAGGGAAATATTGCTGGTTCAATTCCTGGTCAGGACACATGCCTGGGTTGCAGGCCAGGTCCCCAGCTGGGTGCATGTGAGAGGCAACTGATGGATATTTCTCTCTCACATTGATGCTTCTCTCCTTTCCTTCCCCTCTTTCTAAAAATAAATAAATAAAATCTTTTTTTTTTTTTTTAAGAGGGCAGGCAGACTGGATCCAATGTTGGGTAATCAGGTGAATTCCCTCAACCTAAACACATAACATCCAAATTAATTTGCATAATTGTTTGCCTGTGAATGAAAAATGTTTGAAAGTAGACGAGCAGCTATTTCATTGGGGCCACTGAGTAAAACAACGTGTTTAGTAATACATCATGTCTATTTGAATGTGCAGTTTTTTGGTCTGGTGCACACAGAGTGTATACACAGCATCTAAAACACATTGTTCGTTTCTAGGTAGAGCCTCCCAAGAGCCCTGAGAAGGGCAGGGTGGTAGAGTGGGAAGAAGCCAGGGCTTTGGAGTCAGATCTGGGGTTGTGTTCCAGCCTGCCTTTGCTCTCTCTGTGTCATTCATAGAGCAGCTTATTTCCCTTTTTTGAGCTTCAGATCCTTTGTTTGGAAACTGGACTTAGTACCCAAATTGAAGATCAAAAGAGTGGGTACTTGTGAAAAGCTTATAAAACACAAGTGCTCTATGCGTGAGTACTGCTGAATTATTAAATCACGGTAGATGTTTTCATTGACACTTGGGTAAAGTCAAGGGATTTGGTTATCTGAAGCTAACATAAAAATCTACAACTTTTCTTTTCCTTGGACCCAAGGGTGCTAGGTGGTAAGAACATTGATATGCCCCAATATAGTAATGCTTATATTTAATATATTTTGAGTTTGAAAAGATTTTTACAATGCTCTGCAAAGTTGTAACACAAAAAAAATATTAAATAGATTTCAGAGAAATTACCATAAACATGTAATGGGAAAACAGATGTTATTTGGAGAATAAAAATGTACTTGTTGATGGATGAAAATGATAGGCGAATACTGCAGAAAGCTAGGTCTAACAGAGCCATTTTCACCTTGAAATGTTAGCAGAACTTACTCTCCTATTTCCAGGGAATTTCTACTTTGATCACAGAATCAAGAGCAGGCTGAGAATGAGAACACTGCACGGATTTTTTCCCTGGGGCCCAGGGTGTTCCTTGATAGCTAGAGAAGGGAATCTTTAGTATCTCCCCCACCCCCCGCTTTTGTTCTAGTGTCTGATGAATTTGGCCGCAGGAATTGGTCTACAGATATAACTGAATTCAGGATGAGTCAGAGAATTCTGCATAGAGAAAAAGTAAGACAAGGAGAGAAAAATCCTTTTAGGATCATTTTCTCCATTCCAGTGTGGCTAAAACTGGGGCCTTCCTGCGAGCATATCCTTGGTGACTTTGTCCAGTTGAGTTTTAAATAACTCAGGTGACTGGTGTCTTATTTCCCTGGGAAAGTCATTCTACCATGTAATGGAGCTGAGTCTTGGAAGTTCTTGACATATTATTGTGTACAATTTCTTCATACACTTCCCTTTATTTAGTTGTATTCCATAAAGAAATCAATATGAATTAAAAAAGAGAAAAGAGTTAGGAGATAGACAGGGTGGAGAGTAATTATTGGCTGGTAGGAGGAGGGACAGGAAGCACCCTGAGCCAGGATATGCTCAAGGAAAGGACTGGGCATGGGGAAAATGCCCCTCAGAGTGGATCTGAGGGGGAAGCAATGGCCTGGGATCAACAGGGAGCTGCCTTCTTAATTTTGTGCATTTCCTCCTTTCTTTCTCTCTAAATTGAAGTGTGTCATCAAGATGTTGATTTCAATCATCTCTGGGGATTTGGTCAACTTTTAGGTTGCTCACTTCGAATTGATATTTAATCTAGTTCAAAACTTCTTAGCTGTCCCTGTTAACCTGCATCACCCCAGTTTTAAACACCAGCCGTGGGAAGACTGCGGCATGGGGGTGAGGAAGACAGCTTCACTCTCCACCACATTGCAGCTTCGCTGTCCATGGTTCAAACTCCCATGTCGCTCCATTGTTGAGTTCTGGTTTACAAAGCAGATTTCTGAAGGAAACACAAGAGGGCAGACACGCAGCACACAGGAAACAGGAGGATTGTGCTGTCTCCAGAGCCAGAACAGAACCAGATGCACCCCCACTTTACTTCCTATGGGGACAGTCAAGAACAGAGACTCCAGAGGAAGGCAGAGAGGCCTCCATGACATTCTGTAAAAAGACATACACAAATTGGAAAGATTCGAAGAACTATTTCTTTATATCAGCTGAAGGTCAGTATGATTTAAACACTCAGCTTTTAATTGTTACTGAACCACAAATCCCACTGTTTATTGTACCGCAATGACTTGCCACTGTTCTTGAAATGAAATTCAAAATTGACCATGTTAGCCACAAATGCCTGCCTGATCTGGTTCTTGTTTGGCACTCGGACCCTCTGCCTGACCAGTCCTGCCTGCACTGTGGCCACAGTGACCACCGTCCATTCACTCACATGCATCACCCCACTGTGTTAATGGGCTTTTGGATGCTGACAACCCCTCGGCCTCCTCCCCTTCCTCTAATTAATCCCCACTCACATCTCACAGCATTGCCTAATCACCCCATCTTCAGGGAAAACTTCTCGGAGCACCCCAACTCCCAGACAGATGGGGTCCCTGTCATGAGCTCCCATAGGACTTGGCCTCCAGAGCAGGTAGAATTAGACACACAATCACACGGATACACATGTAAGTGTGTCTACTCCACTGGACTGTGTGCTTCATGAGGACTGAGTTCCTGTCTTCTTTGCTCCGCACTCTGTTCCCGGAACCTGCAGTGCTTTGTGCGCCCCGGCAACGTCCTCCTTTCTGCAGGACGAATGACAGTGTAGTTCCAGCCCACTCTCAGAGACAGTGGAGGTTCCAACCCACTCACAGAGACAAGCCTATTGAAAGCAAGGTTGTGAGACCCACCTGGGAATGGCCCAAGAGTAACCTCCAAAAATTCAAGACCTGTGGGTGGGTGTTCAAAGTGATTAGAACAATCACAGCACCTGTTTAAACTGGGTGAAGGAAACCTCTTCCAACTGGAAACTAGTTTGTTGCCAGTTTAAATCATGGAAGCAGCTCTCGAAAGGTCTCACTAGTATCTTCTGGTTGGTTCCCAGGTGTGAGAAACACATGCTCAAAAACACACCCCCTCCACGTACCTCAAACTTTCTTGCAAAGTAATTGCCAGTCTCCTTAGTGTTTTGTTTCCTTTCCTGGTGTGCTTTCTTTGTCTTTCTTTGATTTTTTCTGATTTAACTTGTTAAGTCACTGAGAAGGAAACAAATCTTTGTTTCTTCATGGCAGCCAGTGCGCTGTTGAATAACACATAATAATACTTAAGGATAACAACCGCAGTATAACAACCACAGCATATGTCTTGGGGAAATTAGAAGGCTTTTAGAGAACCTTTTCATTCTTATATTGTGGGTAGCTCACTGGGATATTTAAGTCCAAGTTAAATGTGTATTAGAAGAACAGAGACATTTACTGGAATTACACATATAAACACAAATCATCAGTTATTCAGAAGCCGCATCATTCAAAGACACGAGTAAAGGGAACTGGTGGGTAGAAAGCCCAGTGGTTGCAGGGGTTACTGCAGCACATGAATAAACTAGTCATTTCAAGACAAAGGAGACTGTTCCAGAGCCCTTATTAGGGGATGTGATTATAAAGAAATGAGAGTGAACAGTGCTCACCGAAAGGAGAACGGGGTACCTGGAAGTGTGTAAGCAGAGCCTGCGTTGAGACTGACTGAGCTGGTGAAGAGCTTCCCACACAGCCTTGGCCAGTGCTGGGAACATAAGGCAGTGGCTGAGAAGCAGGAGCTCAGTTCCCCATTTTTCCATAAATCCTTAGTAGGAGCACAGAGAGGTCAGTGGTAGGTGATACTATAATGACCCAAACTGAACTATGAAGGTTAAGACCCACTGGTCCAAGAGGAGGTGACCAGGAAGGGGGAGAAAGCCAGGACTTCGTCTCCTAAGTCCGCCTTCACCTTGAACCCCAGGTGTGTCGGCTCAGCTGGACTGACTCCTCCTACTCTCACTGCTGCTCCACACACCTGGCTTTGAGGTTTGGTGTTTCTAGTGTCTGTAGCCTTAGTGTGGAGTGGCCTTGTCTCTCTAGTTAGATCAAGGAGACCAGGGTCCTCTTCTGCCACTGTCTGGGCCGCCTCAGTGCATGGTACAGTATGGTTGCTGTGAAGTCCCACATCTGAAAGCAGTCTTGTTCTGTATCCAAGTCACCCATGGAGAAACCACTGGTCCAGCCTACCAGTCTCCCATGATATTGTCTGGTCCTAATGCTAACCCCCCAACTGAACAGAGCTATGTTTGCAGGCTGGGTTTCTCGTTGCAACATGCTCTGGCGAAACATCAAAAACAAACAAACAAACAAACAAACAAACAAACAAAAACTCAGCATGCCTCTCTTGGAATCAACTACAGTAGTGGCATTTTCTTTACCCTTTCTTCTCTCAATGCTACAGTTGTTTGAACAAACACTGGGTATTGATGATTCAGGTGGCCTTAATTAGACTCCCCCTGGGTCATGTGTGCTTTAATTAGCTTCCCTCTGGGTATTGTTGTTGGCCTCCAGCTGGGTGTTCCCCAAAGCAGGACCACGTGGGTGGTCCGGGAGGGCTCCTGTGTTTCCTTACTGCACTTCACAGAGACTGTTGCTTTTCATATATTTAAGCTCTATAGAATTTTTAGCTCTTGTTGCTCTCTGAAAGACATCCATAATTGTGCCTCTTCCATTATTCTCTGGGTTTAAAAATTTAGGCGCATGATCTAGAGCCAAGATAAAGTGGGAAGAGTGTTGGACTCTTTCCTCATTTTTTTTAACAGTTAAAAATGTAGCAGGAAACTAACCAAGACAAAATTGTGATGTCTTCAGTTTGATCTGTTGGGTATGATAACAGAGTGGAAGGTGGATTGGAATAGTTCATCTGTGTTTAATCTGTGCTTTGTACTACCAACCCCATAACCTTGAACCAGTCATCTTAACTTTTGTGGTCACTGCTTTTTTTTATCCATACAATGACAGGATTACATTAAATAGACCAACCCTAAGGCCCTTTCTGGCTCTAACACTCTCAGGAGATTTGCCACAGAAATCTCAGAGGACTTCAGAGGAATGGAACTGTTCTCATCGGTGGTGGGTTTGGACACGTTTAATATAAGGATCACTAAAAACTGAGAGTCACGAGGTGATGCCCTTCAATTTTCCTACGAAAAGGAGTTCACCCATGGGGTTTCTGTGTACAGTGCTTTAACACAAGGCAAGTGAAGGAGAAAATAACAGGAGAGGCAAAAAGGGGCCTAACTCTATGGAGTAAGCCGAAACTATTTTATTGTGATTTTCATAATAATTTTATAAGGTAGATGTTATTATCTCCACTAGACAGATGAAAAAACTGAGGCCTAGGTCAACTGCCTAAGATTACATGATATACAATAAGTAAGTTGTATTAAAAAAACCCCAAATACTGTAAGAACAAATGCCATCCCTCCAACTTGAATTTATTACAAACATCAGTGAAAGTGATTCTACAAGGAATTCTGAGTTATGGGCATGAGAAGTTGCCTCATTTTTGTAGTAGGGAAGATTCCTGAAAGAGATGGTCTTTTAAAAGCCTGTTCCAATTCTCCATGTGCCATCCATCTCATCTGCTATAGAACACATCTGTCCAGTGGGGCCATCATCATCATCAACATCATCATCATCATTATCATCGTCATCGTCAAATATGAAGTGGGTGTATGAGCACAGTTTTCCGCTATCCAGAAGACTGCCCTTCTTTGCTGCATAAGCAAATGCAGATATACTGGCTGGGGCTGGGTTTGGGGCTGAGGATAGGGCTGGGGCTAGGGCTGGGGTGCTGGACCACATGAGGATCGATGCATGATTTTTGTCTCAGAAACATCATGTTCTTCTTAATTAGCTGAGAATATTTGATTTCAAGTAACAGGAAACCACTTAAGCTAGTATAAAACAGAAACAGGAATTCATCATAAAGATGGGGGAAGGGGGACTTGTAGAAGCAAGGGAACACAGCTGAGCCCCTGGAAGGAGCTGGGAGGAGGAATGTGCAAGGAGACGGGAGTCCAGGGAAACTTCTCTGTGCCTCTCACGTGTGTGCTTTGTTCTGTCCGTCTGTTTCATTTGTCCCTGTCTGCAGACAGAATCTTTGCAGAGTTCCATGGCAGAAAGGATCTGGATCAGATCCACCCGGGGAACTTCTCTTCTCCACCCCCATGAAAAGAACTCTCATTGGTCCAGCTTGGGGCAGGTGCTGTATTAATTATAGTATTGGTCCCAGTTCTTCACTAACCCTTGAAGACTTATCTAAAATCATTGCATGGCCTCTTGAAGGACAAATGACATCAAGGGAACTGTTATAGGATGTTGGAAGAGTGGCAACTCATGTGTGCTGGTAAACCTTTTACAAAATGACCACCTGTGATAATCTGGAAAACAGAGGATATTCTTGAGCATTGGGTTAGCCAGTTTCAAAGCAGAATTTGAAATGTGCTGGTTGCTGTTAGCTTTATTTGATAAGGCAGTACAAGAAAGAGACAAGCTCAGGAAAGAAGGTTTGCAAACAGATTCAGAGAGACAGCGAGAGCCTAGATTTTCTGGGACTTTCAGGGTTGGAGAATGAAACCGCATTTAACCATTTCAAAGGGTGGCACAGCTTAGGACTGAGACCAAATCCAGAGCAGTGTCACTAAGATCAAATGTCAGAGTAAGTAAATGTCACAGCCTTTAGCATTTTTGGAAAGTCTAAGATATTACTGAATAGATCCTTTTATCCAAAATGTTGTTAGAAATATTAAAAATGCTGTCCCACCTAAGCCCAAATAGTAGATGTGACTGGTGCCCCACCCAGATTACCTTGGCCAGGTGGCACCCTCACCCCCCAGCAGCTTCAGGTGTTGGCTGCTAAAAGCTCAAACCTGCAATCATCTCCACGTAACTGACCTTAGCTGACCAGAGCTGTGCTGACCTCCCTGTTGCCCATGGCTTATATCCTATCACCTGGTGCCTTTCCACAAATAATTCCCAGTGATTCCAAACTTAAAATAAGAAGGCAGAGTTTAAAGCTGAAACCTAGATCAGCTCTAGAAATTCAATCATCAATGACTGAAAAAGCGACTCTGCTTTATATATTTATTGAATAAATGATATCCAAGGAAGACTATTCCACACCATTTAAGCAACTTTCCTTTATGTAATGTAGATAACAATAATACCCGAATCACAGGCACTCCTTCCTTCCATTTTTCCCTGACACTTTTGCTGAAGTTTGAATGAGAATGGGAAGGTGCCGACTATTACATTATATAGAAGCCTTATTACAACGCCGGCTCACACAGCCTCAGCGACTGTAACAAAAGGCAACTGATATGAATAGCAAGAAAGGAGCATCATCATTATCCGAATTGTCCTGACAGGTGAACGTGGCTGACCTTCTGAGGCGGAGCCCTGAACACTGTAAGGGGAGTTGCAGCCTCTTGAAAAGATGTGCTGCTCTGTTCAATCTAACGCAGTGGCTCTCTTTAGCTCCAATTGTGCCCCAGGTTCTGTGGCTCTGTCACCGCGTTTCTCCCAGCAGCAGCTGATGTGAAGAAAGGCCCATGGCTCCTGGGAGTTTGCTGAGTGAGGGCTGTGCGGGGCCTTCTCCATCTGATTCCTCCTTTCCCAGGACTCTCCCCTCCCTAGGCACTATTCTTACTCCTCTCTTGGTTCACTTCTTCATGGGCAATTAATGCACTAGATCACATCATTCATTCATTTATCTTCTCTGTAGTCAAATCATTGTTCACAGCCAAGGATACCCAACTTAGTTCTTTAAGTGGAGGAGCAAAATGATCCTT
>PVIA01002418.1:46059-211512 GCA_004024845.1 Tonatia bakeri | reverse complement strand
CTAAGCGAAATAAGCCAGGCAGTGAAAGATAAATACCATATGATTTCACCTTTAACAGGAACCTAAACAACAAAACAAAGAAACAAGCAAAATATAGTCAAAGACACTGCATTAGGGGACAGGCAGGAAGTGGCCAGAGGAGAGAGAAGAGGGAATTTCAGGGGAAAAGGGGAAGGGTTTGCAGGAACAAAGTTAAAAGTCACATGGATAAAAACTAGGGGGAGGGTGGTAATGGGAGGGAAGATGGGAGGGGGATGGGTGGGCTTGATTGGGAGTAAAGGGGAGAAAAATGTACTTAAACAATCATTAAAATAAAAAAAAAAGTGAAAAAAATAAAATAAACTCAATTCGAATGGGAATCCATCAAGCTTCAAACTTCTTTTTAAAAAGAATCCTATAACAAACAAGTCTATTTACCTTGTTTTTTACCAAGTCTATGTAAGAACTTCCTGAATTCCTGTGTGATTCTTCCATTGGGCTGTTTCCTGCCTCACCTTGTCCTTATGCTGACCTCCTTCAGAAGACTGCTGGGAATCATCCAGGAGTGGAAACTATATGACAACACATCTGGAGAATTCAGAAGAGAAACTTAGAGTGGCCAGGTTCTGTTGAGAAGCACTACAAAGGGCCGAAAAGCCCTCAAGTGTTGGAAGTTCAAAGGAGAGCCTTGGCCACCACCCTCCGCCCCCAACCCGCTCTCCTAGGGCAAATCTCCTCAACCCTCTAACCCCTAGTCTCCTTATCGTGAAATCTTTTTGAAAAAGCAAATGATTTAGGTCACTGATAAGTCAGGCTCTGAGATTTTACCCTACTTTCATGGGCTTTCTTTTTTTTCTGGGACATTTCTAAAAGTTAAATAAATTTTCTGGAATGTAAACTTTAATCTCAAAGCATGAAAAACAGTGACTTATTTATTTAGTCTATAGAGCACATTTGTTTCAGGGACTGAAATTTGCTCACTTAAATTGTAAATTAGCTGTTAATCTGATTCATCATTATATAAATTATGTGGAATTATTTGCTCATTACAGAAAATTATTCAGACACCTGGATCTGGTTTTTCTCTATGGAAACTTTGCAATGCATAATAAGAATGGGAACATTCTATAGCCATCTCATACTAAAAAACAATGAGAAATCTACCTTGAAAGCATATTACCCCTTTTCTCAGCTACACACCATTATCATGGATTCAGATGTCTAAAACACTCTGCCAAAGCTCCAGTCTTTATGGTCTCTGGGTAAAAATTTCTTTTAAAATCTTATAGACTTCACTAATTTTTAAACATTTTTAATGTCAAAAATAATACAAATACCTTTGATATTGCCATGATTGGAATTTCCCAAACATTGGGAATAATTTGAAGCTATTCCTTTATTATTTTTTCCATTTCAGAAATATTTTCCCCTTTCCTCTTCAGAAAGAGATTAAGGTTATTTTCCACTTCATGACTTGGATGCTAGTAACAGGACAGGTAAGAGCGGACACCGAAGACATAATACAATATTTAAAAAAATGAACAGACACCAGAGAAAGGGGGGTGGGGAGCAGGATGAGGGGAATTAAGAAATCACCCCCCAGAGCAGGTCCACGTTCACTGTCCAATTACATCATCATGTCTCCAAAATGAAATCACTTCTCTCCAAGAAGCAGGGGTCGGGTGAGAGCCCAATTATTAATGGAACAGGTTAAAGGAGACAATTGTGTGCTGGTCTCAGAAACCTGTAAAAAGCAGAACTCTGATTCTTTTGGAGGTTTGGCAGGTGTGAGCTATGGCTCATCTGAGCTGTGGTGACCAGCTGCAGCACCAGCAGGCCCAGATCTGTGGGCAGGCTTCTTGCTGTTTGGTTATAGCTACTGAATGAGTGACCACAGTTACATAAATGATAGGCTGTTCAGTTGGAAGTGGCCTTAGGAAAAATAAACAAAAACCACCTGCCTTTCTCACATCTAGGCTCTTTTGTAGCAAAGAAGGCTTAGTTTTATCATTCTCCTCTCATGTTAGTATATTTGAAAGATGTCTTTGATATATTTCATGAATTTAGACAGAAGAATAATGCTAGTATGAGTGGCAACTTTGGGGCACTTACTGTATGCTGCATACCTTACATTTATTTTCTCAGTGAGTGTTACCATTCCTGTTTACTGGAAGGTAAGGTTACATAGCTAATAAATGGCAGATTCAGGATATGAACCCAATCTGTCTGACTCCAAAACCCTGACCCTGACCACAGCTGGTGGCACTTGTCAAATATTAACCAAAGTAGAACATAAGCACATCTGCTGAGGGAAAAAGTGCATTGGCCTGGGCAGCCTTGGAAATAAGCCATCAACAGTCCCCTAGCACATGAAGGCTCCCAATAGCCAGCCACCAATCCTGCAGCTCCACTCACCGACATTCACTTACTTGGTTGATATCTACTGCCTCTAGGAAATCTCTTTAAAAGAGGATGCCTGAGAGGAGGGTGGTGACTTGTGCCATTTGTGTCCTCTGAGAAGCAGCCTGATGGGATGAGTAATGCAAGACACTTATGGGGGATACAATCAGACTCCAATGTCAGGATATTGGACATGGCAGATGGCTCAGCAGGTGCCCTCTGTGCTCCTCAAAACACCTGCTGAAACCTTTCCTATGTCTGCTACGCTGTTTCTTTAGCTTTCTCTTTCCCAGAGTCAACAAGATCTTCAAGGTCAGGGGCTGGTTGTTTGTCTCTGTTTTCCCAGAATCTGAAATGTTCAAATGTTCATTGACTTGGGCAACTGAGAGCAGTTTCAATGAAGTGATGTGGGTGAAATTCTGGTTAGAATAGGTTGAAGAATGAATGGATGGGGAGGAATTTAAAATGAGGTGATATCTTCATTATCCAAGCTGAGGGAACAGGATAGAGCTGTGGATGAAACAAACAAAAGAGAGATAAGCACAAAAAAGGGCTTATTTGATTCTGATTCAGAGTCATATTTAATTCTGAACATAGACTCCATTGAACACCTGTATTCTTTCATAGATCCAGGGAGTCCCTCCCCCAGTGCTATCCCTCTTCTGATGTGAAACTCATCATCACAGTTGAAACTCCCAGGAAGAGAAAAGACCCAAAGGGGATGAGCCCCTGCTCTGTGATTGAGAACTGGCTAATATTGAAGGGGCCTAACAAAACGAAGCTTCATGTAAGTAAACGTCTGCAGGTTAAAGATAATCATAAGGTATAGCAGCCTCATGCTCGAGATAAACAGAAAGTCTGAACGTTTGCAAGCCAATAAAACATTTTAAAGCTTTGAAGATTAGTGTACTTGAAGATTTTGGATGAGTTCCATTTGGAAAGTGTGTTTTGTATGAAGGTGTCATTATAATAATGAATGTTTTGCATTTGGGGGAGCGGTGTAATATTTGGAATGTTCTGCCAAAGGGAAAAAGATTAGTAGCTGGTTCTAATGACTTCTGGAGAATATGAGAATTTTAGTTTTTTGAGTCTTCTTTTTTTTACCCCAAAGTTAAATGAAGGGTTGAGTAAGGAAAAATTGAAAGCAGAAACATATGAGCTGGCTTGATCATAATCATTACAAAAGTATTTCATGTACATATTAGCTTTTTAAATTTTGTATTTATTTTATTTTTAGAGAGAAGGGAGGGAGAAAAACATTGATGTGACCAAGAAACATCAATGTGACAGAGACACATCAATTGGTTGCCTCTTGTATGTGCCCCAATGGGGACCAACCCTGCAACGAAGGCATGCGCCTTAACTGAGAATCAAACCAGCGACCTTTCCCTTTGTGGGACAGTGCCCAACTGAACCACAGCAAAAATGGGTCAGTGTGTTTTTTAAAGTATGTTGACACCCATTATCTGATTCAATATATATTTATAAACAAAGAAATTATCATTAACTCAGGTTTACTGTGATAATCCCCATGAAAGAGATGAGAAAACTGAGGACCAAATACAGCTTCATCCTCAGCAACACCATCCTTTTGAGAAAATGCCCAAACCAGTATTCTCTTCCTGGTGTGTAATGATCTTCGCACCTGCCCTCCCTCCCTTACCTCTGCTTTCTTTTCTTCTTTCCCGTCCTTCTTTCCTTCCTTCCTTCCTTTTCCTTTAGAGACGATTAATTGAGTACTCTGCCACTGTGATATTGTGATATAATAAAGTAGATTTTTGTCTTCATATCTGCCTCTTGAAACAGCTCCAGAGAAATAAAAGTGAAAGGAGTATCTATTCTTTTCTTTTTTTTAAATATATTTTATTGATTATGATTTTACAATTGTCCCATTTTTTCTCCCCTTTATTCCCTTTTGCCCTGTATCACCCTCCCACCATCATTCCCACCTTAGTTCATGTCTATGGGTCATACATGTAAGTTCTTTGGCTTCTCCATTTTCCATACTATTCTTAACCTCCCCCTGTCTCTTTTGTAGCTACCATTTATGCTTCTTATTCCCTGTACCTTTCCCCCCATTCTCCCAACCTCCCTTTCCTAATGATAACCCTCCATGTGATCTCTATTGTTGTAAATCTGTTCCTGTTCTAGTTGTTTGCTTAGTTGCTTTTCTTTTTTTTTTAGGTTTGGTTGTTGATAGCTGTGAATTTGTTATCATTTTACTGTTCATATTCTTGATCTTCTTTTTCTTAGATAAGTCCCTTTAACATTTCATATAATAAGGGCTTAATGATGATGAACTTCTTTAACTTGACCTTATCTGGGAAGCACTTTATCTGCCCTTCCATTCTAAATGATAGCTTTGCAGGATAGAGCAATCTTGGATGTAGATCCTTGCTTTTCATGATTTTGAATATTTCTTTCCAGCCCCTTCTTTCTGTAAGGTTTCTTTTGAGAAATCAGTTTTGGGAACTCCTCTGTAGGTAACTGTCTCCTTTTCTCTTGCTGCTTTTAAGATTCTCTCTTTATCTTTAATCTTGGCTAATGTAATTATGATGTGCCTTGGTGTGTGCTTCCTTGGGTTCAACTTTTTTTGTAACTCTCTGAGCCTCCTGAACTTCCTAGAAGTCTATTTACTTTGCTAGATTAGGGAAGTTTTCCATCATGTTTTCAAATAAGTTTTCAATTTCTAGCTGTTGCTCATCTCCTTCTGGTGCCCCTATGATTTGGAATGTTAAAGTTTTCCCAGAGGTTCCTAAGCCTCTCCTCATTTTTATGAATTCTTATTTCTTCATTCTGTTCTGGTTCAATATTTATTTCTTCCTTCTGTTCCAAATCGTTGATCCGAGTCCCAGTTTTGTTTCCTTCACTATTGGTTCCCTGTACATTTTCCTTTATTTCACTTTTCATAGCCTTCACTTTTTCCTCTATTTTGCAACCATACTCAACCATATATCTGAGCATCCTGATTACCAGTATTTTGAACTGTGCATCTGATAGGTAGGCTATTTCTTCATGGCGTAGCTGTATTTCTTCTGGAGCTTTGATCTGTTCTTTCACTCGGGCTTTTTTTTTTTTTTTCTTTGTCTCAGAGAGCCTGTTACATAGTAAGGAGTGGAGCCTTAGGTAATTGCCAGGATGGGGCAACTCCTATGGCTGCATAGTGGTGTTGTATGTGGGGGAGGGGTCCAATAGGAAACAATGCAGCTTGCTTAGCTGTTGCTGGCTTTCAGTTACTTCTTCTGCTACCCACAAACAAATTGGATCCTTCTGGTGCTGATTCCTGGGTGGGTGAGTTTGTGTATGTTCTAGGACCCTGTGGGTCTCTCTAATAAACTTTCCTGTGAGGCTGGGAGTTTCTCCTGCTGCCTCAACCCCCATAGGTTTTTTTCAGTCAGAGGTTTTGAGGTTTTATTTCCCCACACTGAAACCCTGGGTTGCATGGTCTGTCTCACTCTCCAGTTGTCCCTCCCAGTTTATCCACATGCAAATGTGGGACCACCCAGTCCACCAGGTGCCATCTCACCCACCCTGGTCCTCCAGCTGCCATCTTGCCACAAGTCCTCTCCACCCTGGTTGCCTGTCTCCGCCCCTCTTACTGGTCTGGATGAATGTTTCCTCTGTAACTCCTTGGTTGTCAGACTTCCATACAGTTCGATTTTCTGGCAGTTCTTATTATTGTTTGTTTTTAAATTTGTTGGTGTCCTTTTGGTTGTACGAGGAGGCAACATGTATCTAACTACACCTCCATCTTGGCTGGAAGAAGGAGTGTCTTTTCTTAAAAGATGTGGGTTTTGTTCCTGAAATTGTTCTGGAGTGATAAAGGTGAAAGGAGTGTCCTTAGTTATTTGCTGCAAGCCCCTTTTAATCACATCTTAATTTATGTTAATGGGGTGACTTTTAGAAAGCCCCTAAGGATGGGGACTGTTTTCCAGGAGAATTAACCATGTGATTAGAAGGTTAGGACTTCCAGTGCCCCCCTCCCACTTTGAGGGAGGAGAGAAAAACTTGAGTTTCAATTAATCAGTAATGACCAGTGATTTAATCAATCATGCCTGAGTCACGATGCCTCAATAAAAGACAGTAACTAAAGGAGTTCAGAGCTTCAGAGGTGGGGATGGAGTGGAGGAGCTGGGAGGGTGGTGCACCCAGAGAGGGCACAGAAGATCCCAGCTTCCCTCAGATCTTGACCTGTGGTTGGTGTGGGGAAAACCCCATTTTGGTTGTCAGAAATAGTAGCAGTAGCAGAGAGACATGGCATTTTCTTTTTAGTGATGTACTATACAAGGCACTGAACCAAATAAATATCCTATTATAACCTGCACTCTTCAGAGAGAGCTTCTTCCTAAACTTCTATATTCAGGAAGATGAGAAAATGCAGGCGTCTCAGGGCATGGGCCCTGGGCCCACTGACAAGCTCCTTGACCTTGGACCAGTTAATTAAACCTGTGTGCCTCAATTTCCTCACTAGTGAAACAATACCTCCCTCAGAGGGTTGTTAAGAGTGTTAAATGAGTTTGTATTTGTAAAGTCCTGCAAGGCACTCAATAAATTTCATTTAAGTATGTGTTTAATAAATAAATGAGTTGGATGAGCTTAACATTTTTTGTAAGAGAAAAATTATTCTTGATTCTTTATTGCTCTGAAACTTGTTTACATAATTATAAGCAATCTCCAAATACATGGAAACAAGATATTCTTTTTATTTCTTCTCTTCTTTCCAACATCCAGAAGAAATTCCAGAAATGAAGGAGTTTATGAGAACTGAATACATATCACCAAACATCTCTCATAAGGGCTCGACTCCAATGCCTACTTAAGGAAGAAAAGGATACTTCCTTCTGAGGGTGCATCTTTTATTCAAATCTCAGGGGGATTCCATATCTGAAAGATAGATGTTAATGATTCCCAGAGACCACTTTTGAAATTGCTGAAGTGATTTCATCAGTGTGCATCATTTGTGGGTGGGCGGGTGGGAAGATTTCACAGTCTGCTCCCAATTCTTTCCAACTGCTGGAGACAAGGAATATTCACTCATGGTTGTTTCCTTGGAGGTCATGAGATCATAACATGTCTTTTTTCTCTTGTCCTTACAAGGAAATCTTTAAAACTTTCTTTAGACAGGGAACCAAAAATAGTGACAAGGAAAAAGGGTTGCCAAAGATGTGTCCTTTCTCCCTCCTTTTATTTCATTTATAGTAAAATCTTAAATCTATGAGAGCAGTTTGGTGCATTCCTCTTACCAAACACTGTTTATTTCAAGTAAATTCATGCAGCATTTACTCCATAGCTCTTGGGATATCTTATGTTTAAACACCTACAGTGACTACTACTCCTTTCATTTTTACTTACCAATAATTTTTCAAAAAGTTACACTTACCTCTTTCTGTCCTAGCCAAATGTCACAGGATTTCCACAGTCTCTGTGAGACCACAGTGGGTAAAGCACGTGGGTGTAGACCGAAGGCACAAGTTCAAGTTCTGAACCCACTGCTGGCTGTGAACCTTGGGAAGGCTCTTTCCTATTTCCTCATTTATGAAATGTGAGTAATGGGACTAAAGGCTCTTTTTTCTTTCTCATAGAGTTATGGATAAGATCAAGTGAAACAATAATGTATGAAGAAGAGCAACAGGATAGTAAGCCAGTGTAACAGAGTGTTGCTGACAATCAAGGGTGGGGAGAAAAACCCAAGGTTATATTGAAGACTGGAAGCCACTCGCCCTCCCAGTGAAGGGCGGGAGTGCCAGATGCGGGAAAGTGTGTGGGGGAGCTCAGGGCTCAGCAGAAGGGAGCTTGTACAGAGCATGCACAACTGAAGACTTTGCCCTTGTGCAACATGGTGGCTGGAAAACAGGCGAAAACAAACAGGGCCAATGCTTGCTCTCATCGGTTGAATAGCTAGACACTCCCATTGGCTTCCAGTGTCTGTGGGATTTGGGGTGCCTATTACAGAGAGTGCACCTGGAAGCAGGAGCTCTGTGAGCTCTGTCCACTCCCCTGTCTACCCTGGTCGTTCACAAGGAGCCTGCATTCCTTAGACCTGTGGTTCCCGGGAGACCACATGGCCGGTCTCCAAGCCCCTGAACTCTTCCTGCACAGAGAACAGCAGCGCCAAGAACTGTGACCAAGAACCTGGTAAGGCACGTAGATAATCGCCTTGCAATGATCTACATTTCATAAAGGATGGTACTTCTAAGAGTGGGAAAAAGGATTTCAGGCTCATTCTTGCACTGGCCAAAGATGGCAGGGCTATTTGTCTTTGGGTATTTTAGAGGGATCAGAGCCCTCATGAAGAAATGTACCACCATTCCAAAACTATGTAACCTTAAAATAAACAACCCCTTTCCTTTACACCAAACTCCTGTCTTCAGAGTTATGCCTCTATGCAGCAAGTAATAGAACCTCACTGACTGTTCTGGAACAGCATGAGGCTGTCCAGTAACACCAGGAAAAGTGGAATAGAGAAACTGAGATAGTTAAATGGTTAAGCAGTTTACAGCCATCTATTAAATTGCAAAATCTTATCTTCTGTAACTAAGGACACAAGACTAAATGATTTATACTTTTCCCCAAGGAGAGGGTAAATAGCTTAAATTATCCTACTCAGGGAGGTAGATACCAGAAATCCAATTAGTGTCATTTGCCAACCACACCCACGGACAGGTGAAGTTAAGAGATCCTCCCCAAGACCTTCCATAAAACCCTGTCTTTAAAAACCCTCAAAACTAGGTCCCAGAACAAGCTCTCTCTTCCAGGACCACTCCCACACCTTCCCCTCCCCCTCCCCTGTCCACAAGTGTGCATCTCCTAAACGCTAAGGAACACCATGAGACTTGCAACCAGGGGTGCCATGGGCTGTGACAGCTTGCTCTGAGCTAAGCTCCTGATTCTGTCCCCAAGGCTGCCTTTTCTTTGACTTCTTAGTGAGCTAAAGCAACCCTGCCTAGGCTCATTTCCCCATCTGGTTTCTCTCCTGTTGCTTCTTCTATTCTAGGCCCTTCTTTGTTTCACTGTCCCCTGTTCTAATAAATATCCTCTAAAAATCACCTGGACTCATACTGTGAAATTTTTTCTGCACAAAGTCAAAAACCCACACACTACCAGCCAGCCCTAGGCAGACCTGTTCAGGGCCGGTACCCTTTCTGGTAACAGAAGCATTCATAAGCTCTATTAGAAAACCAGTTGCCTTTATGCTTTATACATCTTTCTTCTATGTATATTTCACAATAAATAAAGTTAAAGTAATTAAATCTGAAAAATGTAAGCATTATAAATTGTTACATTTGCAAAACAAAGGTGACTCTTTAGATGTTAGTCAGTACCCTACCTATTTAAAGAAATAAATAAACATAAATATGTTTTATATTTTATATGTATGTAACTGAACAGCAAGTGGGGTCCTGCTGCCTACCACTACCCTCTAGACAAAATTCTGGAGGCAGAGATTTGGTGAAAAAGGAAAGGAGTCTTTATTCAGAAGCTACCCAATTTTGGAATAACAGCTTCCACATTCATTAGTCACTTAAGCCTATCAACTAAGGCTAAAATCTTTAATTCTTGAGTTCCCCTATCATTTCCCTTGCTAGTTTTTAATTACCTTTTTTCTGAGATTAGTTCACAAACTCAAACAACATCTTTCAGCCCATAATTCTGTGTGCTCTGAAGTCATTCACCTTCTCAGTCAATCCCATCCCAGATTGTTTACCATTGCCTCGGGCAGCCTCCTTCTATGGGCCCTCCTCACTCCTCCCCAGTAATCTGAGCAGATTTCAGAGGTACAGGGTCTATATCATGTATAGGCTGGAGTGTAGACACATCAGTCCTCTCACTGGGACTACAAGCTTCTGATTTAACATCTCTGAAATGTTACAGCCTCAGATTCAGAAAACAGATAGCATTTTCCCTCACGTGGGTAACATTTTTGTGTTTCTTCCATTCATTTGGCTCATTGCTTTGCTTCTGAAATGAGTTGAAGATAACGATGGGTGCAATTAAGTTTGTGGCAGAGATTATTATTTGCCTATCAAATGAGCATATTCCTGTTCTCTTTCAAATGACCTGAGTCCTGGTTTTTAGCAGGGCACCAAGACCCAGCTACAAGGTGACGTTTCCCATTTTCCCTTCTACTTAGGTTTGGCCATCTGATTAAGTTACAGGTAATGAGATGTAAGCAGGAGTGCTGTGTGGGATTTCCAGAAAATTCTCTAATGTGAAGAAATTGCATCCTCTCCCTTGCCTTCTTCCACCCTGCCATTTGGCAAGTGGCTGAGACACTTGAAGTTGCCACAGGCATCTTGGACATGAAGAAGCTGGTCACATCTAAGGGAAAGATGAGGGTAAGGGAAGAAAAACTTTGTATCTCTGGTGACAATGGAGTGAACCTACAAACTCTGGACTACGCTGCGCTAGACTTCTTATGTGTTATTCACAGCTGAACTTAATTTTAACTGAAAAAAATCTGTGGACAAAAAGGGCCACATACTAAACCCAAAAAGCTCAGGGGAGGCCTTACAAACTCAGAGAGCTAAAGTAACCATGTAGAATGGCCTGAAATTAAAACTTTTTAACTAAAAGCAGTTTATGGTGGGTTGTCATGTCCTAGACTAGAATCTTCCCTAACAAAAGTTAACCTTTACTTTAATTAAGCCTACCTATTGTCTTTTCCCACCTATGACAACATACATTTGAAATGTAAAGATAACTTCCCTTCCCTCCTCCCCCAACCGCTGGGGCACAACCTGGGCACCAGAGCAGAGCCCACAAATCCCCTCATTGTTATTTTTATCACATTAATTGTGGACTGTTAACTACCCTGTACCCACCTGTGTAAAAGAAATCTGAGTCTGTCATTTTACTTTTTATCCAGTCACAGAGTTTCTCTGCTTTGCTTTCTCCTGTCTCCAATCTGTCACCAGTGGGTTTCATGTAACCCTTTTATGCCTCCTCCATTGATTGTAATGTATAAAATAAGGTGCAAAGGTGCCATTTTCTGGAGCATTTTTTCAGTCTGTTGAGGTTTTGCTTCCCAGCAATTTTCATCAATTTTGCTCAAATAAACTCATAAAAATTCTTACAGGTTTGGCTGTTTCTTGCATTGACAACTGTCATTCTATGGCCCATGAATTTCAGAGACTGGTTTGAATCTCTTACCTAAAATAAGATGCTGGGGGGAAAAAAAAAGATGCTGAGAGGCAAAATATATTGTCTGACATGACTACTTGCCAATTCATTGATGGTTTTGTGATAAAATTGTCAACTCCTGATTCCCAGTCTTTGGCAAACAATGTGACTTCCACACAAATGTCAGTCAGATCAGAGCAGACAGAGTGGCATTAAAAAAATCTGGGGGGACAGGGAATTAAGCAGGACACCTCTCAGTTGTGCGTCTCTTGCTCATGGAAGCTGATCTGTCACTGTCTGCTGAAGGTCCAGGGTGGGTGCGTGGATTGGGGGCACAGGCACGTGTGGCAGATGGGCCGAAGGGGGTTGGGTGTATGGGGGAGCAGGGACATGGAGTGGGACAGGCCCTGGAGGGAGGTAGATGAAGCACAGGCCTATAATTTTATACATGGCATCATGAAACTCCCGCTGAAACATGTTCATACCTGTATCTGTAAAATGAGGAACTGATTAGACACTCCATCGATCTTTATTGGGCAACATGACATTTTTGCACTAACAAAATCAACAGTGCCTGTGGAAAGGCACTCTCGGCCACCTTGTCCTCAGTCCCTCACTCAACAAGTGTCCCTTCCAGACACTGACTACACAGTCACACACTGGATCACCTTTGCTGACTCAGTTCCCCTTTCCGGGATAACATCTCCTTCCTCTCCCCTCATTTAAGGCCAGCATCTCTCAGAGACCCAACTCTGGACCCAGAAGTCTTCCTCAGCCACCACAGTCCTCAGTGCTGGCTCCCAGTTCTGCTCTGAGTTCTTGCAGTGCTTTGCAGCTGGACTCTTAGTAGTTGCTGCCTTGAATCTTTTTAATACTGGTTCTACTGTAGTATGATTTGCCTTGAGTTCAGAGCCACATCATTGGTGCTTAATAAATGGTCGTGGAGGATGTCATGTTCATTTAGCACTTTCCAGTTTCATCAGTCAGCATTAATTGGACACCTTCTGCATGCCTTACACTCACTTAAGCACCAGTGGGGAGAAAAGATGAGTAAGATTCACAGGCTAGCTGGAGGAACAGAAATGTGAACAAATTGCTACAATTCTACGTTATAGACACTAGAAAAGAGTTGGAGAAAGTGTGAGTAGAGGCTACTGTTTCTCCTTGGCAAGTTAAAACAGACTTCCCAGAGAAAGAGGCATCCACCCAGCTCTTAAGGAGGAAAGGCCAGCTGGGTGAGGGGGCAGTTCACAGATGTGCCATCGATGGCTCTTTATGACCTCTTATAAGGTAGGAAGGGCATTTACTATAAATCTCTACTTTTCAGAAAGAACTTGGAGCAAAACATGTCTGGGCCTTGCCCAGGAGCTCCTGACTATAAAGAGAAATGAAGTGGCCCGGACCCAAGCTCTGCTCCTAATCCAGTCTCATTCTGCAGGGCTGCAGGCCTCCCTAAATATTGTAGATGACCACAAGCTCAGCCCTGGAGGAGGTCGGGTGTTTCTTATTTTCTCAGTTAACATGAATCAAGCAACCCAATTCATTTAATTTATTGCATTTTCCCCTTCCATTTTTCATAATTCTCTCATTTATGAGGCCAGAGTTCTCAGTAATTCCCCTTCCAGGATTCTTCCCTAAGGAAATAATCAGAGGCAGACATAGATTTATGTACAAAACCTTTCCTTACATAGAGCTATTTATTGTAATAGAAAATAGGTAAACAACCTAAATTTCCAACCAAAACAGACCAGTGGGAAGGTCCTAAATGTCATATATTTTAATGACATTATTTAAATGCCTACAATTAATGTTATTTTTTAAAAAAAACAGAATAAAAACTCATTATTCTGGTTTTGTTGAGTATATATGCCAATATGTGCATAGAAAAGAAAAGTAGGGCTTTCAGCAAATGCTTACTACAGTGGCTGTCTTCATATTACTTGTTTATTATTTTCTATCTTTCTATAGTGTATGTTTTTTCATCAGAAAAATAAACTTGTTTACTAAAATGCCAAAGTCATCAAGAGGGCCACAAAACAGAGACTGGATTCTTGTATTAGTCGGGGTTCCCCAGAGAAACAGAAACAAGAGGGAAGGAGGGAGGGAAGGAGGGAGGAAGAGAGGGAAAGAGAGAGAGAGAATGAGAGATTTTTTAAGGAATTGGCCTGTGCAAATGTGGCAACTGAAGCTGGCAAGTCTGAACCCTACAGGGTAAGCTAGCAAACTGGAGACCCAGGGAAGTATCAGTGCCACTGTTGGAGTCCAATGGCAAACTACTGGCAGAAATATGTTTTATCTAGAAGTCAGGTTCCCCACCCCACCCCATCCCCGTTAAGGGTGATTGGTTGAGGCCCACCCAGATTATAGAGGGTAATCTGCTTTATTCAAAGTCTACTTATTTAAATGTTAATCTTATCTAAAACCTTCTCAGAACATCAAAAATAATGTTTGACAAAATACCTGGACACTGTAGCCTACCCAGTTGATGCACAAAATTAATCATCACAGCTTCTCAAACACTTAAGAGTTCTTGACATTAGAACCAAGTTTGATCACAGAGGCTCTGTCTCCTTCTTTCCGCCTTTGTGTGGCAAACCACACGCCTGACTCATGGTAGATGTTCATCAGGTGTCAGAATGAGTGTATGGGTGAGGAAGTCAGCAAGTGAATTGATAAGAAGTAGGCAACAATGTTACAAAATTATGAACTTAAAATGTCACAAATTCAGTCAGGGGCCATTAGTCTGGGACCTGACCAGTCACCTCAGAGGAAGCAACATCATAATATAAGGGTTGGTCCTAGCCACCAGGATTACCCCAATTCCTACGCCATTCACCTATTTAGAACTACTGAAAACTTGCCCTGAACCCAGAGACCAATGTGGACATGCAGTCCACCCCAGTGGGGTTGCCCTGCCAACAGCAATGGCCAGTGGGAAGCTAGAGTCCTTTAGGACCAGAGATGTGGATTCTCAGAAGGTTGCCTGAACAGAGAGTACCCACAGGATGCCTCCACTGCCTGAGCCCAGGCAGGTAGCTGTGGGCACAGCTCTTCACTGTGAATTGCACCTGAACAGTGACTGCTGCCCAGCCCCTGATAAGCGAACACAGCTTCTCCTGCCACCATAGCATTCTCTCCCATTTTTCAGTGTGAGCTTTTGTTCCCTCTGGGTTTCTTCTTTGCTGATCACTCAACTTTGCCTCGGGCTGGAATCTTTCCTGAAGCCCCAGAGCCCCAGGTCCTCTGACCCTCGGGGGTCCTACCTTCCCAGGAGTTTCACAAAGGCTGGACACTGGGTGCCCCATGTGTTCAGAACAGCCTACATTACTAAAGACATTTCAATAGCTATAATCACCAACCCATGAATATCAGAAAATTCAGGAGGTCTGTGAGGTCGCTGGAAAGAGGAAACAAGGAGCAAGGTTGGTTTCCTTATACTGTGGATGAATAAAAATTTTCTATTCAATGTGGTGATCTTGTTGTACTCAGGGGAAAAGATTTTCTTTTTCTGGTTTGTCTTTTTAAAAAAAATATTGTTATTCTGCCCTGGCTGGCATAGCTCAGTGGATTGAGCGCGGGCTGCGAACCAGGCATCGCAGGTTCGATTCCCAGTCAGGGCACATGCCTAGGTTGCAGGCCATGTCCCCCAGCAACCGCACATTGATGTTTCTCTCTCTCTCTCTCTCCCCCTCTACCTTCCCTCTCTAAAAAAAATAAATAAATAAAATATTTTAAAAAATATTGTTATTCTATTAGAGCTTACCCAATTTTCCTCTCTTTGCCCTCCTTCACTCAGACCAACCCCCACTTCCACTGTCAATCCCTACACTGTTGTCCAGTATTTTCTATTTAAAAAAATCTATGAGCCCTGGCTGGGTGGCTCAGTTGGTTGGTGAGTTATTCCAGACACAAAAGGTTGCAGGTGTGATTCTCACTCAGGGCACACACGTAGGTTGTGGGTTTGATCCTTGGTCGGACTGTGTATGGGAGGCAACCAATTGATGTTTCTCTCTCACATTGATGTTTCTCTACCTTTCTCTCCTTTCTCCTGTATCTCCTCCTCTCTCTCTAAAATCAATAAACATATCCTTGGGTGAGGATTCATTTAAAAAGTCTACTATAAGGAATAAGTTCTAAGATACATATATTTCATAGGGAAATTCTGACCCAAGAGTCCTTATTGAAAGAAAGAGACTGTTTTCATGTAGGGATGGGGCTAGAAGCTGTGGCAGGGAGTCATCTGATAAAGTCAAGCCCTGTCAGAAGTGGATTTAAGGTGGAGGGGAGGGAACGGGGTACTCCCAACAGAGGAGTGGGCCTGTTAGGTGAGCTTGTCCCTTTCTAAGCACAATGGTGTTGGTATGTAATCTGTTAGCTCTGTGTACAGCAGGTGAGAAACATACTTCATGGGCAGGGGTCCCAGAAAACTGACATCCCAAAAAGCATGAGTTGTAGATGTTGTCTGATGGGATAACAACACACATTAATGGGGCACTTACCTACAGATAGGCACTGATCCAAGTGCTTGGCATAGATATCTCATTGAATCCTCACAGTGTCCATATGAAGTTACCGCTAAAGTTCTTTCTCCCTATACTTCATAACTAAGGAATCTAGAGAAGTGACATGACTTGATTTGCCCACAGTGTATAACTCATAAGGGATGAAGCTGGGACTTGAGTCCAGCAACATAATCCTACAACTATCACTCTTAAACTGTATACCACACACACACACACATAGGCATATGCACTGATTTCTTGGAATGCTAAAGTAAGATGCCTTTTCTTCTCTTACACAAGAATGGCATACAAACTCACTTTCTTACCTTCCCAATCCTGGCCTGAAGCAATTTTCTGATTTTCTATCCCTGTTTCACTTGACCCAAACACTCTAGTCAAGTCTCAAGAGTCTTGTCCTTTGCTTCTTATGTCCCCTGTAATGACAGCTCCAAACCAAGAAGTCACCACATACTGGGATGAGTAGGCATTCTATGCCCACTAGATGGCCACTTGTGTACCCCTGTCTTCTTAGTCTTGGCAGTGGTGGAACAGTGTGGAGGAGAAGCAGGTGAGCCCTGGATCAGGACTCAGGAGACCACAACTCTACCTCCAGCCAACAAATCAGCCTCTCAGGAACAGGTTTTTTATCTCTAAAATAGAAGACTTGGTCTCAGCAATTCCTAAAACACTAACACATGGTGTCTCAGTGGGATCTTTCCAGTGATACAAGACTGGTCATTCCTTTTGTAGTCCCCATGCTTTCTCAGGAGCTTGCTGGTCTATCTTTAGGCAGGAATGAGACATAGGAAGACTTATTCTAGGAAACTGGCCATCCACACATGTGTCCATGGTATTCTTTGGGGCATAAAAAAGAAAGATTCTGACACTGATGACGAATTCATCTCTGCCAAGTCTTGTAGGGGAGCTCTCTGATTTATAGGTTCAAATTCATTTCTCAATTCAGACAAACTTGTTCTTCTTCCTCTCCTTTCAGAATATTTGCAAAGGAGAATTATTGGACTACTCATGGTCATTCAGTGAACACAAAAATGACATGAGACTAAATGACTAACCTTTTCAAACCAGTGAGAGTTTCCTGGGATATAGCTTTGAGAAAGGTAAATATTTGCAATCTTATACCTTATGTGAAATAAACAGAGCATTAGGAAAGCACCTAAGAACAGAAATAGCTTCTGGGAGGCAGGCAGGTGCCAGAGGCATTGAGAGAGCTGAGTTGAAGCCAAGGAGCATGCATAGTTTGGGAAGCCACCCCTCACAGAGCTAGGAGACAGCTAGTTTCACTTTTATCTACCACCCTGGCCTTTTGAATTCTCTGAGTCTTCGTTAGAACTGTGGGAGTAACTCATCTAATCTTCTCTCAGACTCTGCTGGGCCCACTCAAAAAAAAAGAGAACATAACTATGGTTAATGGGTTGGCAGCCAATGAGGTGGGTGGGATGTTGATACTCTGTCATTCCTGACCAACTGGTTTCCTGCATTATGAAACTTTCCCTCCCAAGGTGGAATCCCCCAGAACTACATTTCCCGGCTTCATGTGCATCTAAAGTACAGTCATTAACCAGGACCAGTTATATAAATTGTAGGACCTAACGAAAATTCAAAGTGTGGGGTCCCTAATTTACAAAGCAGAAGGAAAAACTGCAGTTAAAGGTACTAAAATATAATCCACTTTTCTTTTAAAATATTTTATTACTCATCAAATGTACTACAGGGTATTAATAGTAACATATTAATAACAACATAAATTTATAAATTGCAAAAAATTGGGTCATAATTTTAAATAATATAATACTTTATCAATAGGATGTCTTAATCGAACATAAGATTTTTCTAACTTACTTTTCTGAAAATTCATTTATTAGGTCCTCAAAATTTATGCTTTTAGCAACATAATTTTCAATCAATTGAATAAAAAATGATGACAATTGTTCCTAACAAATGTAAGATCACAGATAATTTTTTATAAATTTAAATTTTGAGAAAGTTTTAAAAAAATTTTTTATTGTTGTTCAATTACAGTTGTCCCCATTTTCTCCTATTACTCTCCCATGGCCTACCCATCCCCCACCTTCCATGTTCAATCCTCCCCCCAGTTGTCTTTGTCCATGGGTCCTTTAAACATGTTCCTTGACTTGACCCTTCCCCTTCTTTCCCCCCTTACCCACCTCTCTGCCTCCCCTCTTGTCACTGTCAGTTTATTTCTTATTGCCATGTCTCTGGTTATATTTTGCTTGCTTGTTTGTTTTGTTGATTAGGTTCCACTTATAGGTGAGATCATATGGTATTTGTCTTTCACCACCTGGCTTATTTCACTTAGCATAAAACTCTCCAGATCCATCCATGCTGTCGCAAAGAGTAGGAGCTCCTTCTTTCTTTGTGCTGCATAGTATTCCATTGTGTAAATGTACAACAGTTTTTTCATCCACCCATTTACTGATGGACACTTAGGCTGTTTCCAGTGCTTAGCTATTGTAAATTGTGCTGCTATGAACATTGGAGTGCATAGGTTCTTTTGAATTGGTGTTTCAGGGCTCTTAGGGTAAAATCCCAGCAGTGGAATTGCTGGGTCAAAAGGCAGTTCCATTTTTGTTTTTTTGAGGAAATTCCACACTGTTTTCCACAGTAGCTGCATCAGTCTGCATTCCCACCAACAGTGCACTAGGGTTCCCTTTTCTCCACAACCTCATCAGCACTTGTTTGTTGATTTGTTTATGATGGCCATTCTGACAGGTATGAAGTGGTATTCAATGTGGTTTCACTTTGCATCTCTCTGGTGGCTAGTGATGCTGAGCATCCTTTCATATATCTCTGTGCCCTCTGTATGTCCTCCTTGGAGAAGTGTCTGTTCAGGTCCTTTGCCCATTTTTTAATTGGATTGTTTGTCTTCCTGGAGTGGAGTCGTGTGAGTTGTTCATATATTTTGGAGATCAAACTTTTGCCCAAGGTATCATTGGCAAATATATTTTCCCATACAATTGATTCCCTTTTTGTTATGCTGATATTTTCTTTAGCCGTGCAGAAGCTTTTTAACTTGATGTAATCCTATTTGTTTATTCTTTTCTTTATGTCTCTTGCTCTAGGTGACAAATTGGTGAAAATATCACTGCATTTTCACCTTGGCTGGTGTAGCTCAGTGGATTGAGCACGGGCTGTGAACCAAAGCATCGCAGGTTCGATTCCCAGTCAGGGCACATGCCTGGGTTGCAGGCCATGGCCCCCAGCAACCGCACATTGATGTTTCTCTCTTTCTCTCTCCCTCCCTTCCCTCTCTAAAAAAAAATAATAAATAAATAAAATCTTAAAAAAAATCACTGCATTTTCCTTGCTATGTTCTCCTCTAAGACTTTTATGGTGTCACGACTTATATTTAAATCTTTTATCCATCTTGAGTTTATTTTGGTGTATGGTGTAAGTTGGTGATCGAGTTTCATTTTTTTGCATGTAGCTGTCCAGCTCTCCCAACACCATTTGTTGAAGAGGATATTTTTACTCTATTTTATTCTCCTGCCCCTTGAGAAGGACTTTCCTAACACCACTCTTATTTTATAGTCTATGACAACATTGAGATACAGGTTTGATTAATTATTTCAAAATACAAAATTTAGTATATCTGGAGCTGATGATTCTTGCAGAAACAATTTCCTGAAAATATTTAATTTTTCATACAAATTAGTTTTGTATAAGTCTGAATTTAATGTTAAATGAAAGCTTATACAATGACATTTTGATGTTTCCTTTGACGGTTTCTATATATTCCATCACTGTGTCTACAATTACAAAGAAAAATCAGTTATAAAATTACCTTGCTTGTTAATAATTGATTCATCCAAATGTTCACATGAAAATAGTAATTTTTTGGGGTCAAATGTGGCAATCCTAAAATTTAACTCCTGTTTTTAACTCTGTTGATATTTGCAATGTTGCAGCAGTTTTTAATATCCAAGATTCTAAACTCTCTAAAGAATTCTAATAATTCCCTGCTATGCTCTACTGCAATGTCTATGTGTATGCTTTTATTTTTATTGCTTTATTATGATGTCTGTGTGTGTATGGTCATTCAGAGTCCACTTTAAAGAACTAAGGACCAGCAGCTCCCATTCTAGCTCTCAGGCTCAAGAATCTAGATTATATTAGTTAGACTTGCTGCATTAATATTTGTACCAACACTGCAAGGAGGCACAGACAGCCTGGCTTCCCACCACAGTCCACTTTGAAGGATTAATCTGCGTGCTGGGAGAGAGGGTCTCTCCTTCTGAGATTGTAATCCTCATGCAAACTAAGAGGGGCCATTTTTTCTATCCAAATAGAGAGAGCCTATGTGAGTAAGAAGCTAACAGAAAAAGGCAGGGCTGACACTCCTGATGATGTCATTTGAGCCCCCGAATCTAGCCATTCCTGAAGCCTATAAGGGAGCCAACAAATTCTTTATATTACCTATGCTTCTTCAAGTTTGTTTTCTGTCTCTAAACTTAAAAAAAAACTACAAATATACTTCATATACAAAAGGAGCAGCAGGCTTGAGTCATACTTCTAGACTCTAAAACTGCTTTTGGAGACTTCTCCTCTCACTCAAATAGCTCCCCACCAGGGATGATTTCTCTCCTATAGCTTATTTCCCATTTCTGTTCACAATGGAGGTCACTGTGAGCAGGAATTACTGCTACAACCATCTACTCTACACATCACTCATGCATTCTTTTCTCTTTACCCTCTCTCCTGGGCCATGCTTGATTCTTGGATAAAAGGCACTATCAACCCTTGTCAGAGACAGAGAGAGGTAAGAAAGAAGAGCTTCTCTTTAATTTCTAGGCTATCTATGCAACATCTGGTAGCACTAGAGACAACACAAAATACTGCAGAAGATGTGACTTATTACAGATAATGTGGTTTGGTTAATGCTGGTGTCTGGATTTCTTCAGAATTAGAAACTGCTGGGGAAATCACTTTTTTCAGTGTCAGTCAAGTGTGGGTGGCTCTCACTGTTACACAAGAGATGCTTTCATAGGAACATGGACGTGGTAATGAATAACACAATCAGAAATACACCAGTCTTTCCAGAACCCACTCTGCATACCAGAAACTGAAGGTTGGTCTATACAGTACCAGAAATTAAAGGTCCATCTATAAAATAACCAGAAATTGAAGGTCAGTCTATACAATCCAGAAATTGAAGTTTGGCCTATACAGAAACCAGAAACTGCAGGTCAATTTCTATGGTAACCAATGATTGAAGGTCAATCTATACAGCAACTAACCTGCATTCTTCAAAAATTGGTCAAGTTGTGAAATACAAAGAAAAGCTGAAAAGCCATTCCAGATTTTTTTAAAAATAGAGGCATGACCACTAAATGCAATATATCATCTGAATGGATTTCTGTACTGAAGGAAAAAAATGCTATAAATGACATTATCAGGTCAACTAACAAAATTGAGTTATAGCCTGTGGTTAAGTTGACATATTGCATCAATGTTAAATTTCCTGACTATGATTATTATACTGTGGTTATAAAATGTTATAAAAGTTCCTCTTTATTCTTAGGAAAGACATTCTGGGGTATTGAGGGCATGGAATAAGCAGCCTACTCAATGGTTAAGGGGCTATATATATATATATATATATATATATATACACACACACACACACACACACACACACATATACATATATATACATATATATACATATATATATAGAAAGAGAGAGAGAGAATACGATGAAGAAAATGTTCAAAATGAGTAAATCTAGATAAAAGATAACTGAAGTTCTTTTGAGCTATTGTCATACCTTTTCTGTAAGTTTAAAATTATGGTTCAAAATAAAAACTTTTCTTAAAAAACAGTAACCCACTCTTTCAAGTTCCTTTCAACTCTCATAATTTGTTTTTTTCAAAGAAAAAGTATCAGTTTGGGGCTAATATATCTTTAACGCTTTTTTTAACACTTGCTAATCTCCTTTTTAATAAACAGAGGGCAAGCCTCAGGCAGATTTTGGCAAGCAATGGTTACTCACTAGAATTTAATAACATCGTTTTGTTTTCATTATACTTACTTTTGCATTTACTTTCTATTTATGGGAAGTGGGGCAGCTTTCCCTGTATGGTAAAATATAAAATTACCTTTTAAATACATTTATGTAGTTAAAAAGAAGTTAATGTAAAGAAAAACATTACATTAATAAACATTAAAAAACATTAATAAACATTTTTATTAATATAAAAGTACAAGTGGGATAAAGATGTGCTGTTTAATCACAAATTGCCTGACATTTAGAAAGATCTGGGTTACTCTAATGGCCCCATTTTACAGAAAGGAAACTGAAACTCAGAACTTTGGGTGGCTTGTCCAGGATCACCATGCCCGAGTCATGAGGATGGGGCAGGAATGCAAAAGCAGGACTCTCCCATCTGTTGCCCATCCCACCGTAGCATGTTGTCACGTGACTCCTGTCACAAGAGTGCTGAGCCCACAATGGCATCGTCTATCACTTTCACACATGCACACCATTTATCCATTTTGCAAATCAGGCAACTCATAGCAAAATCAGCTCTCACCCTTGCTTAGACCTTTGACATTGAAACAGTCTTGTTTCTTCTTGTCTCGTTTTCCAAGCAGCCAATGGAACAGAGCACATTGTTCCTATTTAATTTATAGACAAACACAAAACTTTCTTTTTTAAAAGCACTGATGTGTGCCTAGAATCCTGGAAGCTTGAAAGAACAGCTAGCTCTATCTTGTAAATAGTTTCAGAAATATTTGAGGGGAGCAGAGCTGGGCCTTCCCTTGTCTAAAGTGCTGGCCCTGTTTCCCAGCTCTCACCCTTAAGATTGCTGAGGTTGACAGATAAAATATTTTCCTTTTCCTCTGGTGCTCATATTCACGCTCAGTGCTGTTTTCCATAAATCTGTAGGTGGATTTTATTTGGCCTCAGTTAAGAATGAGAGTTGTCGAGGTGAGTGCTAATGTGTAGGTCTGACCTAGTCTCTCCACTCCCATCAGGGAATTCAACATTATTCACAAGAGAATTCCTTCTGCTAATAAGGATTCTAGAGGAAGGGAAGGTGACAGCTCTCTGGGACTCATTCTGGGCTCTCCCACTCTGACTGGTAAGGCAGCCTGCCTCCAGCCACTTGAATCCACCTGAGCAAACATATGTGACTGCATCTCCTTGTCTCATTGTTCTGTACTCCACAGGGAGCAAATGGCCTCCAGTCCTTGGAAATAATCATTTGTTAAAAGGATTTGTACCATGATTTAATAATGCAAATACCTTTACTAATAATACAGTCTATATGTCCATCACTAGAACAGTAATTGACTTAGTCAAAGTATTTAAATGTCTCAACATGCCCCATCCATGCTAGTCCACTCCTCACAGTGCATTCAGAGCTTTGGGCTCCGCTTCCCCATACAGGCATTGGTTGACTTGGTTTGAAGTTTCAGAATCTGTGTAGACAGCATGGAACACCTTGTACTCACTGCCTTACAGACATGCACTTGAAGCACTGGCAGCTTGAAAGGTATCAAAGAACCTTTATCCCAGATGAAGGCATCAGTGCCCACATGTGGGCAATGGCTGTGGAATGGTGGTACCACTCAATGCCTTCAAAAGTGGCTGCATCAATCAGGGAAGCTGTAGCAAAAATCACATGAGGATATTAGGTGTGAGTTCTCTTTTGATACCTCCCGTGCCTTCTGTGAATAAATAGATGACTTTCCAAAGTTGCTATATAGATTCTGTGTTTGCAGGCAGTTGAAAGAGCTAGATGCCTTGAATGATTACTTACAATCCAACCCACAAAGGCTTGTATTGTCTAGAAAATGGAATTCTATGCTGTTACAAATGAGCTTTGAGACTCCCAGACCAACTCATGAAAAAACAGCCTGGACCCTCTCACTTTTTTTATCACATTTTTTGTTAACTCCCGTCCCTTCCTCTCATCCTGGCCTTTCTTCTTCTTGTTCCTGGCTAACCACACCGCTATTCCCTGATGACAAATATAAATGGTCTTTATGTGTTTGAAGATGATTACCAGTCTCCCCTGGCTACCTCTCCCCAGAGAGTGCTCGTCCAGTTTTCCCATCATCATGCATGAAATAACATTTCCCTCAGAGTTGTCATCTTAGTGTTTCCCCCTCTGAGCTTTTGTGTTGTTTTTTCTTATTGCTCTAAAGTTGTTGAGTTCACAACAGAGTACAGTATTTTGAGGGTGTGTGGCAGTCAGTGCAAAATGCCCAACATTTTGGCTTTCTTGGGAGCCCAAACCTCCCACAGTATGCCAGGATCCCATGGGCTCTCCAGGCTGGGGCAAATCTTGTCTGGGGCCCTTGGAGTCCTAGACATGCCCTTAGTTGTTCAAGTTCCTTCCACACAACATTTTAGAGAAGAGGTGATGTAGGAAGGGCCGGAGAGAAGTACCCTATGACTTTGTAAGTAGAAAGTCCAGTTTAGTACAATACTAGGTCACTTGGTAGTCCAGAGGACTACAAAAAGGTTGACCAGGTCCTCAAGCCCCACTTAGAGAACCAAATTAACTACTATGGGAAACCAGCCATATAGGTCATTCTGGGACTTGTGAAACTCCTACAAAGTAATCTACTTATCTGAGGCTGTCATGTGGAATGGTTTAGGAACACTAAAAGATCACAGAGAGATGCCTTCCTCCCTGGCACTATGAGAGAAATTTTACACTGTGCCTGGCAATGTTAATTTACCTAACATATTTGAGCTTTATTTAGCAATTCTGTGTAAGACTCTTACTCTTCCCCTCTTGGGTAGTGACAGAATTCAATACACATGGTGACACTCTGAAATCCGGAAAAGCAGAAAGAAGACAGAGGGATATGGGGAGGTAGAGGGTCCTAAGAACAAGTTTTTATACAATTCTGTGTCTGAGGGAGTCTCAGAACTGTCCCAGGCCCTGACTGTCACAAGGCCAGTTCAGGGCTTGAACGTTCCCCCTGGCGGGTTTCAGGAGTGAGCCCCAAAGTTCTCAGAACCTCTTGGAGGTTAACGTGGGGGTGTTCACATGGCTGCATCTTGGCCAATCTACCCAGATGGGGGGAGGAATTATTCTCTAAACAGAGTTTTATGCTCATCGTTCGAAGCCAGTAAGTCTAGACTCTCACTCTACACATGGGGAAACTAAGGCCCAGAGAGGGTAACTGCTCTAAGGTCACGCAACAAGTAGTGGCAGAACCAGGAATAAAACTGACTTATTTTTCTTGCTCTTTGAAAATACTAGAGCATCAAACCACTAAATGGGACAGGAGAAATTCCTTCCTCTCTCTATCTAGACCTTTGTGATAGATGAGGGCACATCAACTGCCATTTTCTGGCTCAGCTCAGACGGCAAGTGCCAGGTGGGGAAGTGGGAGGCCGGACTGAACAGTAAGTATGTATACATTTCAACTTTTTCTTTGTATTTTGGCTCCATTTAACAATGTGTTACCTCTTCTCAGAGTACTTTATATCATTGGAGGATGCCAAGAATGACATCAACACCTATTAAAACCTAATGTTTCACATTCTCAACTGTAAACATTAACATTGCTTAGTTTCCAGATATAAACTCCAAGTCATTCTGAAGCTGGATGGTTTCTTTCCAAGAAAGTTGGTGTTACTGTAATGAAATTTACCTAATTAATCTCCTTAAGGACGGTTAATAAAGACCTCAACATTCTTTTTGTAATCAGAGCAAGGCAATCTGCAGATTCATTTTTGGAGAGACCGTAACTTTCCAAATAAATCTTAGTAAAGCTTTCCAGACAGGGCACTTGAGCTATTTCCCCACTTGGCTGGCTTGCTTTCAGACTTAACTAGCTCAGTGTAAACTTCTCTAGAACCTTGGGGTGTATTTATATTCTTCAACCTTGGACTCCAATGCCCAGGGTCACTGTTCTTGATGCCAAGAACTCATATCAAAAGTAAATTTGAACAAGTCATTGATGGAAACTCTTGGTCTACCATATTTCAAAGCCAAACCCACCCTGAGTATTAGCAGCACTCTGTGTGCACGGGCCACCTTTTGATTCTTACACAACACTTTGGTTGTACCGAGCAATGAGTATGGAGAAAAGTGACTGTCATTGGCTGATCCTAAAAGAGCTGTCCACATGTATGTACCCAAGAATTTCTCCTTTCAATGGAGCACAGAGCTCACATCAGAGTAGAGGCAGCCACCCAAAGGAATAAGAGAAACCTCTGCCTGTTTCCTGGTTCTGAGTTCAAGGGGTCTGCAGGAACAGCACCCACAAGCAAGAGTCTTCTGAAAGACATCTGTGAAGATGTTGAGGGGGTGGTGGAGTTATTAACCCTGTAGCTGGGGGTCTAACAGGTATAAAGGGAGTCACTGGGTGGGAGCCTTAGGACATGAGGGTATGGAAGACTTTGGAAAGTTAGAGAGAAAGCTTAGGAATGTAGCAAGAATCAGTTTTCAAAATTGGGGCAGCTGGTCACAGAGAGACAAAAAGCCAAGGGTAACTTGACCCTCAGCCCTCGAATATAGAGCTGGATCTGTTTAACTCTTTACTGACTCAGGACATGATCAGACTGAGAAGCCAGGTGGGGCCAGGTTTGCAGATGGCAAATGGAACAAAGGGTGTCAAGGCAGGTCACATGTAAGTGAGGACTGACACCATCTCAGCAAAGAAGGCCCTAACAAGTCCCAGAAGTCCAGTGATCTGAGGAGGCTTTTCAAGAACAGAACCTCTCCACTACTGCCCCTCTCAACCCAGCCATGGAAGGATTTTGTTCAGGCCTTGATGTATAACCTTCTAGAGTGGTTCATCCCTAAAAGTTTGTGGCATCCTCTGGTCTGCAGCCCTCACTCCCCTTGTGAGGGGTTTATATCTGGGGCTAGACTCAGCCTTTATTGACATTGCTGGTCTCATCATTTGTGTCCCACACTGGACTGTGAGCTATACGAGCGCAAGGAACATATCTGTTTCTACAGATCAATCTCCAACACAATGCTGGCACTCAATAGGTATGTAATGAATGAATGAATAATGGTGGCAGAAAGTATTACTACCCTCAAGTATTCACTTCCTCCTTCCCTGTAACACATTGTTTTGGGCTTGGCCATGTGACTTGCTTTGGCTAGGGGAATACAAGTCAGCATGACATAGCCATCTCTGAGCAGCAGGGAAGTGAGATTGCATGGTGTGACTCAGTGTCTTATACTTCTGCTGTGTCTGCCACAAGGCTGCATGTTGCAGGTGGGGAATGCACCTGAGTCCTGGGTCTCAAAACAGGAGGATGCAAGAAGCTGACCCAGAGTCTGCCCCCAGCCTGGGGCAGCGCCGTGGCCAATCCATTGCTCTCCTGTAGCATTATGGAAAAATGAACAATTGCTGGTATAAGCCACTTGCATTTGGGAATTGTTATCATGGCAAAAGCCCCAAGAGGAACAAGGTATCTCCCATTGAATTTCACGCACATATGGCCCCACTTCCAGTTCCTCCATCTCACCAGGGCTGGAGCAGATAGCAAACAAACTTGCTTTGCTCCCACACCATTGAGTAAGTGGCTTTTCTGCTTGTCTCTCAAAAAAACCACTCAGAGCTTCCTCCATCCCTGATAAACCTAATGGTTACCTGTCAAATCTGTTTACAGTGAAAAGCAAGTTTACATATCATATTTTAAACATTTATGCCATTTTAAAATAAATACAAGCCCAAAGCTGGTCTGGTTCCCTTCCTTACTTCACCTGCCAAGGAAGCACGTTCTTTGCAGTTCTTCAAAAAGTCAGACTGTAGCTCAAGTGTTGAAGCTGTAGCGTTGTCTAGAATCTCAGATGAACTGCTTGGAATCTCAAGGTTGGCTCCCTCTACACCAGTGCTCAATTGATCTTGGGAAGAACTTTGAGGGTAAGATGTGCACAGGGTCTCGGCACAAGCAAAGGTAGAGTAAAACATGGAGACTCTGTCTGCTTTGCTCGGTTCCATCATCACTCTTGAAGAAAGTTGTCTATATGATATTTCAACTTCTGATGAAAAGTGAAAAAATGCAAGATCTCTGAGACACTAAAAAGCCAAACATTTAGAAACAACTAAGTGGATTGTATTTTTATCAGAGTTTGAAATAACACCCACCCTCAAGGTCTTGGCCTCCATCAATGGACTGCTTGATTGTCCACAACACTTCAAAGGTCACACATTTAAAATTAATTGTTACATAACACCCTAGACATGGATTCCTCCCCTCCATGTCTTTTACTGATCAGTGGTGCCTTGTCCACCCAGTTGTCCAACCCTGAGACTGGGAGTCTTGCTGGATGCTTGTTGTTCCTTAGCCCCCCCCCCATTTATGTGATTAGCAAGCCTTGAAATGCAACCCCAAACCTTTGTGGAATAGAGCTGGCTATGAATAATTTATTCCCACATATGTAAATAAAGGTCCTACTTCTAGTGTCTCAGAAATTTCCCTAACACTTCTTCCTGCCATCCCACTTGGCTGCCCACCCTCATTGTCCCAGCACACCTCCACCATGGTAAGGACCACCTAACTGACTCTGCATCCAGTATAGCCACTGCCCATTCACCCACAGGGCATCCTCAGACCGTTCCCTTCCAGGCAAGCCCACGGTAGCTTTCTATTGGTTGTAGAATAAGGTTCCAACTTTGACTGGCTCAGGAGAACTTGGTTAGTGGTATTCTAGGAATTTTCCAGGCTCATCTCCTACAGTGTCCAAACTCTGACTATTTTGAATATGCTGTGTTCTTTCTCCCTGAGAACACAGTGTTTAATGAGGGGATCCCTGCTCATCCTTTGCAACTCAGCCCAAGGGTGCTGTTCTCTGTGAAGGTTGCTCTGCTACCTCCACCCTCCATTGTCCAAAGTTCTGTTATAGCCACAACAGCATTGTTTTCATGGTGTGTTTACACACGTGTCTCCTCTAACTGTGAGTGATATGAATGAAGTGGGCAGCCTACCTGGGTTACTTCTCTAACCCCAGGACCAGGCATGTTGCATATGCTCTGTCAATATCATTAATAAATGGAGGAATGAGTGTCAGAATTAATTTTCTAGCCATAGCTTGTGTATCCTTAAGTGGATAAATGACTTAGCATATTAATATTTCTACCCATAAATAACAACTAGAATGAGAATCAATAGGCAATTTTTTTAAATCCTCATACAAAGATATTTTCATTGATTTTAGAGAGAGAGGACAGGAGAGAGAGAAAGAAAACATTAATATGAGAGAGAAACATTGATTGGTTGCCTCCTGTATGTGCCCCAACTGGGAATCAAACTTGCAACCCAGGTATGTGCCTTGACCAAGGATTGAACCTGCAAACTTTTGGTATATAGGACAATGCTCCAACCAACTGACTACCCAGCCAGAGCTGAATTTTTTTTAAGCAATGTTCTTCTGAATAGAAAGACAAAAAAAAATGCTATCCCAGCATTACTTCTGTAAAGACAGTGACATTTGCTATAGAACTGGAACCTGAGAATATGATGTACTGACCTGTAGCAAGGACAGCTCAGTGCAGCAATGTTACAGCACAGATATTAAAGAGGAAGGTGTGTAGAACCTCAGTTCTTTCCTACATTTTCCTTGCAATGAGGAAGCATAAAAGCTTATTTTGCAGAGCTCCCTAGACTTCTCTTTCATGGACAGCATAGTCACTGAGAGCATGAGCTTCAGAACCAAAACTCAAGGTTCAAGTCTCAGGTCTAGCACTTCATAGCTCTGTGACTACAAGCAAGTAACTTAACCTCTCTGTGCCTCAGTTTTCCTCAATGAAAAATTAGTATGTTAAGAGCGCTTACCTCGTAAGTTATTATAAGGGTTGACTGAATTAATGCAGATAAAGTACTAAGGACAATTCCTGGTATAACATAAGAGCTCATTAAACCGTATATTCCCCCCAAACTATTAAGATATATTTTCTATATATCAGAGATGGTTAGATCGACTCTAAGTGGCATTTCTCCTACATAATCAAGCATTTATGTATTTCTCTTTCCTCATCATTAATTACTGTCCAAAGTTTCACAAAAGCCACATAATTTTCACAATGTATATTATAAAGAATCAGAGAAATAGATCCGAAATACAGAGTTTTAGGAAGTTTGTTCCCAGCTCCCCGCTTTAACTATCCTCCAGCTTTTGTCCAGGGATGATCAGGCCTGGAAGGGCGAGTCCAGGAAAGTTGAGTTCAAGAGACCCCCCTCCCCCCGCCACCCCGCCCTAGCACCCGTGGTGTGTATGCCCAATGCCACTGTGCCGCCCAATGCCACTATGCCATCTAGTGGACACACACTAACCTGCTGTTTGAAGCCTTCTCAGAGGAGCTGGATCCAGGGAAGGGTTTACCATGACTGTCCTGGTCCAGCTGGCCAGCACCTGGGCGATCTCATAGCACCACCCTGCGCACCCACAGCTCTAACTGTGTGGGATCTGGGATGCCAGGAATCCCTTTTACACGCTGAGAGCTCCACCAGTAACCTCAGCTGGCCCAGCCTCCATCACAGCCGTCTTTGCAGAAGCAGGCAGAGAGGAAAGGAATGAAAATGGGCATGGCAGTACTTACAAAAGAGGGAAAGAAGCTTGCCAACATTCACCTATTTTGTAATGAGAATACACCAAGCCAGCCAGCCAGCAAGACGTGCCAACGCTTACTAACTTTTTGACCTCCATTTCTGGCTTCAATGCATTGTGGCCCAAGGATGCCTAGGGCTGATGAGGGCTGAGCTCACTGAGGGCCCAGTCCCACTTTATTGAAGTGTTTTTAGGGGAGGCCAGCTGCTCTTTGTAGGTGATTAAAAGCTTATCCCCAGAAGGCGAGTAAACACTCTCCTGCCAGTAACTCGGCTCTGGCATGCAGGGCAAGGGGTATGGAACACCTTAACAGGGAGAGAGTATCCACATAAAACCCAGTCAAAGGTAAGGTCTGCCTTGGAGGGGTGTTTGAATAACCCACCTCATTTTTATTTTCTATACAAAGTTCCTGGCCATGATAACCAGGTGGACCAACATTAAACTTGAAAGACAGCGGGTTTGGAATCAACAACTAACTGAATCACTTGCTTGGGCCTCCATCCAACACATTCTGGCAAGAGACATATTCACTGATAAGATGGCAATGAGTTTAGCCACATCTTGTCCAAAATGCAGATTCTTTGGGTGATCCATTTATTTCATGTTCCTTCAAAAATTTCATATAATTATTAGAAAGAGTAAAGTCTTTGGGACACTTTTTGCCCCAGAACACTTAATTTTTGATGAAAACAAAAACTCCAGATCAAGAAAAGGATTCAAGTAGAAAAGATATAAAAATGCTTCAAAATAAAAGTTAGAAAAAAGGGGCAAGGAGTGAGACTTACAGTCCAGTGATAAAGTCTAGATGCAGGCAGAACCGTATTCTGTTCTCTTTTTGCTAGCCCCTAAATCACAGAGTTCAAGCCTTGTGTTTTAAAAGACTAATTAGACAAAATCAAGGTACCATTTTATATTAAAAAAAAAAAAAACACTAAAAGAGAAGCAGCTACTGAACTGTCCTGTTTATAACATAGAGGTCTATAGGAAGGAGGAGCATCTCATCCTGTCTCCTTGATGACTAGCTGTCCTAATGCAGGAAGCTTCATTTACGTCTGTGGATGGTCCCATGTGGACATAGGTCCCAGAGAGTCTAGAGCTTGGAGAGCCAGACTGCAGGCCAACTACCCTCAACCCCCACCCTTCATCTTGCAACAGTTCAGCCCCAAAGAGGTCACTCAGCTAGTGAGGCAGGTCTAGGAGTCAAGATTCTAAAGGTCATGTTCTTCATTTCTTGGAGAAAATTCACTTATTTGTTCATTTATTCTTTCATGTCATTCAAAAATAATTTTTGAGCTGCCACAAAATGTGAAGATATCATAGTGAATAAAATAAGCCCTTCCCCCAGCGAGTCTGTCATCCAGTAGAGAGAACAAACAAGCATATCGACAGCATAAAGTGGTGTGGTGAGTTATTCTCTGTGTGGTTGAATGCTGTGGGTGCACAGCACAGGGAATGCAAGTCAGTTTTGGAGTGTAGACAAAGTTTTCCTCAAGAGATTTGACACTGAATCCCAAAGGGTGGTTAGGAGTTATTCAAAAGACCAAGGGAAAAATGTCCTAGTGACCTCTTTAGACAGGGGAGAATATGATAATTCAGGGCACTGCAAAATTTCGATATGGTTAAAGCAAAGAGTCTATATCAACATTGTGTGTGTGTATTCTGTGTGGGGAAGACAGCAGCATGGAGTGGAAGGGGTGATGAGTCCATGAGACAGCCAGATCATAAGGGTCTTAAAAACCATGCTGAGGAGTTGTGATTTCAGTCTGAGGGTAATGGAAAGCCCGTAAAAGATTTCGTGATAATGAGATTTAACATGCATTTACAAAGAGAACCCTAGCAGTAGAGTGTGAATTGAAAGGGAATGGGGTAAAATTCGGGATGGTTTCAAAAAAGAAATAGCTTTATTTCCCCAACTACCATATTGTAGTTTCTGTAAATATTGATCATCATTAGATGTCTTTTATGGGAAGAAGGAGAAACAAGGTGAATGGAGCCAGCTAACCCTCCTGAAACCCACACACCCTTGGTGGTTCCAGAGGGTCTGCCCCATGGGCGCCCTGCTCATGCCTGTGACCCTCATCCTGGCCACAACTTTTTGGACCAGAATGAACATCTGATCTGAGCCACCCATCCAGGACCTCCAGTGTCACCTGGTGTGTGGTTTGCGACAAAACTGCCCATCAGGAATTACACAAGATTAATCAAATCCTACTCTGAGGAATTTGAACAGGAGATGTACAAAGAGAATTGAACACTGGCTGAAGGAGAAGTTGAATAAATTGTTAAAACAAAGGCAGAAACTATCTGGACATGGTAACAGTTTGCCCATGCTGCTGATGGGACACCAGAATAGCCTAGACACAGGTTATCTGGGTCTTTCCATTCCCAAAGCACAACCATCTGGGTGAACCCTTGTTCTTCTTGGTGCTTATGAGATTGGGCTCTATGGTGGGATTCTTTTCTTTCTCTTTGTCTCTATGATAACCTAACAGCAATGCTTTATTAGGGCAAGTGAGTGTCCTTCTGTTTCTGGTTACCAAGAAGGGTGACAAACACCGGTATCTAGGGAGCCAGACCAAGGTTGAGATCAGCTGATGCAAACTCATACTCTTCAGCACTTACTGACTGGTATTAATCTCCCACACTGCAGTTTCCTAGTCCTGTGTCGAAGAGAGCCAAAGGGCTCATAAGTTCTCATCTTGAGGCGACAAATCTATAGAAGGTGTCACAGAAGCACCCAATCAGGGTCAGGAAAACATGGGGCCCATTATAAGCACCATGGAGGCAACCTGTAGGTGCCAGAAACAACAGGCTCCACCCCCGAGGCCTGCTCTGGACACCTCCAGGTACCAGTCTCACCATCTTTCAGTCTCATCGCACAAGCTGTAGTTTATACAGAGAGATCAGAGGGATGTTCTAGAGGAGCAGGGGGGCCTTTGGCGGAAGTGATGATGACTCAAGAAACACTACCAATACATAGGTATGAACACCCATTTATTGGATGCCCACACTTTCCCAGGCCCTGCCCCAGGCATCAGTGGACATCACCTGTAGCCACAACAGAGCCCACATGGCAGGTATTATTGCACCATTTTACAGTAAACAACAGGGTTTCAAGAAGTGAACTGATTTTTCCAGGGTCCAAAACCAATGGGGAACCATAGTAGAGTCCCAGGAGAAGAGTAATATAATAGCAATGTACTTTGGGAAGATTGATTAGGAGATGGTATTCAGGGTTGTCCTGAGGTAGAAGAAAATACACATTTTATACTAATCTACGCAGAACAGGAGGCAGAACTGTTGCAGGGATGAGAGAAAAAGGTTTGGAAAGAGAGACAAACAAGATCACCAAGGAGCCAGAGACGAGATCCCGTAAAAGCTGACCCAGTCTCAGTCCAGAAGAAAGTTCACTAATAACTAATTTTAGATACGTACATACATACATATAGCCTGTTAAAAGTGTCACATCTTTTATCAAGCTGGGAAAATATTAAAAGAAAATATGCAAAGATAATAAATTCCTGGTAATGTTTGGAGTGGCAGGTTTAACTGCCCGCCCCAGCCCAGCTCCTGCTCCTCCCCGCCAACACCCAGAGCCTCTGCTGAAGATGTAGCCTAGGTGGTCACATTTGCACATGACCCCATCTCCAGCGCATGCCTATTGGACAGAAATGGATGTCTGGTTCACTGGCCAGCAACCCATCAACTCTCCCTTAAGACTCTCAAATGCTTCTATTTCGTTTGTTCGTTTATTCTCTAACTGTTTTAGAGTAGAAGCCAGGACAACTGGGCAGAGATTAGCTTATGGCCAGTACTTGGAAAGTTACAGTGAGGCGAGCCCAGAAAGCAGAAACTTGAGTGCCCAGGAAGCGCAGAGTGGGGAAGGATAAACGTGAGATGGCTGTGATTAGCCAGTGAAAAGGTGTGCCAAGATCATAACTCAGACAGAGGCAACTTAGGAACACCTGGTTCAGCTGGAGTGAAAGCAGAACTGAATTGTGTTGAAACTAATCTGATGAAAAGAATGACCACAGATGGGACTGGGAGACCTGCCTGGAGTCCTGAAGGGGAGGAGGAGAGTGAGAGTCAGCTGGCTGCCTCAGCCCTTCGGTCCCCGAGAGGGAGTGGTCCTGAGCTGACCACTGGGCATCAAGTGTGCAAACCATCACACTCAGGTCTCTCAGCTGAGCTCATGAACTGGCATGTTTTCTTGTGAGCTCTGAACCTCCAACTGAAAGTATTTCATCATATGTAAGGTGCACCATTATTTTATGTCCTGCAAGAAAAAACAGTTCCGTCAATTATACTGTAACACAAGTCTTTCTAACCCTTTCTCCTTTAATCATTTAGATGATTTTTTACTCAGATACTTACCAGATTTTACCATGCATCAAGTCTGTGCATACAGGAAAAGAAAAATGTAAGGGAAATAAATGGCTAAAGTAATACCTAAAATTTCTTCATATTTGGTATTTGCATCTGTTGAATTACTTTTAGAATCAGATGTTTTGATATTTGTGTTTTTTCCTATACAATTTCATCCTCAACCTTCAATGCTGTTGATGATATGGTATCTCTTAAAAAAACTAAAATTGATAGATAGATAAATAGATAGACACTAGAAATTTGAATATGGGCTATATATCAGATGTTAGGGTATCAATGTTGATTTCTTGAGTGTGATAAATGGTATGTGTTTAAAAATCTTTGTTCTTAAAAGATACATACTGATAGAGAATTGAGTCAATAATATTGTAATAACTATGTATGGAACCTAATAGGCACTTGAATTATGGGGGGAATCACTTCATAAATTATATAATTGTCTAATCACTATGTTGTCCACCTGAAACTAATATAAAGTAATGTTGAATGTCAACTGTAATTGAAACATAAAATTAAAAAATATATAAATAGAGTACATTTTCTCTAGCTGATTATAAAGTATAATATTTTCTACTAAAGGAGAATGCTATCAAGCTAAAATTAATGAAAATTATAATACTAGACATACTGGCACAATAAATGTCATTACCTAAAATCACATTTGAAATCTGTAATGCATCAAGAAATGTTCTAACTGATACAACAATCACTAAAGCTCTTTTAATCTGGACACTCTGGGGAGCCCACTGTCCTGGAAAGTTGATAGTTTTCAGCTTTAGGCAACCACTTCTGTAAATCTTAAATATATGTTAGTCTTTTCTTTAAATTTGGAAATTAATTCTGTTACTGAGTAATTAGTCTTTGTTTTCCAGATTGCTGTACTCCTAGCTTTTTCTAAGAAATAGGTTTTCTGGTTTGTCCTTTGTTGTAAAATTGTCAAGAGTCTGTCCTCACTGTGATCATGTTCCCCCAGGGAAGTGTCTTTTAACTTGCTATTTCTGAAGGTCTGTGGGTCAGAAACCAGACTGTCACATTAGACTCATTAATGCAACAAACAGAATAAAAGATACATGCTGAAATGTCTAGGAGTGAAGTGTCATGTTACTTGAACATTACTTGCAAACTGTTCCAGCAAATAAATAAACAAACAAACAAAAACACTCCAAAAACACAGGAGAGGGAAATACAGCAAATGTCTCAAAATGATGTGAACAGAAAAATCTAGGTGTTCATTGAACTGTGTTTAACTTTCCTGTAAGTTTAAACCATTTTAAATAAAAGATTATGAGAAAAATAGAGAGTGCTGTACTAAGAAATCTATTCATATTTTCTTCTAAGTGTTTCTCAGGCTGCCAACACCAACTCTGAGGGTTTTGATTAGTGTGTTATTGATTTTACCAAACTGATGTTAAGTGATGTTTTCAGACAGGAATTATGATTCAGATTCCTTACCCCAAGTGTCTTCCCTGGCTTGTTGACCAAAGCATCAAATGATTGCAGCTCTCCAGACATGTCACAGGAAATGATCAAATTTCTCTATTTGTGGGCAACAGCAACTATGTCAGAGTTGCTGTCTGACAGTGGTTGTAAAAGGAATCCCTGTGCGAGGGATGTTAACACGTGAGGGGGAAAGGACAGTCGACACATTCATGCCCCATGGCAGTTATGGGTCTCACTGTGGACGAACAAGTTGGAAATCAGGTTTCTGTGTCAGTTGCCATGAGCTCAGTGAGCAGGAGTGACTCCCTGTGGCCTGGTCAGTTTCTGGAATGGACCATATGACCCTTTCCAAGGCACTACCAGTCTGTGAGGCCCTGCTTAAGTACCGATGGCTTTTTCTCCCATTGGCATCTCTGTCCATTGTCTCTGAGGGTGGCAGGGATCAGCACTGTCTAAACAGAGAGATGCCAGGTTTGCTGAGAGGGACTTCATACCATGTGTATCCCTTGTAATACGATGGTAACAAGGAACAAGAGGCCTCATTCTATTTCTGCTTACAGCTGAATTTATCTGGTATCTGAAAGTGACAAGGTCTGCATTGCCTTCTCTCATCTTCAATGAATATTAAGTGTCTGCTATACCTCATGGGATTATTGTGAACAATAAAAAAGTATGAAATACTATTTTTATAAAAGAAAGGTCTTTGAAAAGACAGATATGAATAATGATTTCAAAATGCCAAAGGAGAAGGGCTGAGTTGCAACAGTCTTTCCCTTGTCTCAGAAACTTCTTCTCTGAGGACCCAGAACTGGACAGAACTCATCCTCTGGGAGAGGCTCAGAGAACCAAACCCAAAATTAAAGCTCTACATTGCTCAAACTTTGTGAGCAGGTGTGATGGGGTTCCAGGACCACCACTGTTTCTTTCACCCAAGAGTTTTTGACTGCCTTATCATTACTCCAAATTGCATTCTCAGAACAATTCTTTTTCACTGTAGTTTCTCACATTTCTAGCATGCCTAAGTGTCAGCATTAATTGGGTGTCCCCTATGAATTACAAAATGCATTAAGTTCTTTTGGACACTTCAAGTTTCACTATTAAGATCCATTTGAAAACTTCCAATTGTGAAATAGACCAGCCTTATAAGTAGCTACAAGTAATTCTCCAGTGGATTCTTTCCCAGCACACACTTACCCAAGGAAGTTACTTGGATGATAATAGTAAGGAAACAAAAACTTCTGTGGATTTACTCTTTGTCCTATTTTATCTTGAAGTGTTTTTTTTTTAATTTCTCCCCTTGTAAGATCAAGAGAATATTCAAACTCCAATCTGCTAGAGATACTTCTTAAGCAACATAGGTTACCATCAATCTTGTCCTCTCTCACTGTAGAAGGACTATCTCTAGAGTTCTATTTTAATGGGAACTCACTGGCCCAAAACTGACTGTGACCCAAATGAGTTATTTTGCTCTTGAATATTTGGAAATGTGAGCCTTTCTCTAAAAGGAATGGTCATGAATATTGTGCTACAAGGCTTTCTTTCCCACTTTTTTCGTTAAAAACAGGAAGAGATTCGCTGCATATCTTTGTCATAAACCTTATTTATGGGGCCCTGACTTTCCTACCTCTCAGTATACTACATCTTATCCTCCACTCACAAATTTCCCATTTTTCTGCAATAATGACATACACACTCATACCTCCAACCCATACTGTTTCCCTGACTTGAAATGACCTTTTTTTCTCTTCTCCACTTATCAAAGCTTCCTCCAGATGTGGAGAATCTCCTGTAAGTCTCGCAAGCACCATTAGTCCCTCTGACCTCTGTGCTCACACAGAACCTTCCACCCACTGCCATTTCTGCACTTGGACCTCAGTATTAGAATCAGTTGCCTCTTTGTCTGCCTTTCCCCTAATAAAAAGTCGAAGGGACAAATCTCTGTGTTCCTAATTTGTATCCCAGAACCTGACCTATTATATTCCACAGCACAACTATGGAAGTGGTGAATAATTCCCTGATGGGAATAAATCAGCAATAATTGGGGGCCCTTGACTTTGCCACACCTGGAGAAAACTACTCTTCATTTAATAAAAATATTGGGATTTGTCTGCAATATCTCACAAGCCAAATCACTCCCTTGTGCCCAGCCCACCCTGTCCAAGGCCTCCTCTTCACCTGGTGGTATTGTACCAACTTTGAACTTGGTGCTTACAGAGTAGATAGTTAGGCCCCCACATAAATACCTTTGGCAAAAGTGAGTCTAAGCCACACATTGGGAATGTGAATCTACCAGTGTGACTTTCCATTGCATGACAAAAGAAGATGCTACATATGTTCTGTTTGGTAAAGAAATAGTGAAGCTACAGTAAGGTGTAGCAATGAGATACAATTGCATACATTCCAGTTCATTCTAAACTGCAAGCAGCTTGAAAAGAGAAGCCTCAATTCTTTATATCTCCAGAGAGGGTCCTACACCTGGCATGCAGCATAGTGATTAAGAGCATGGGCTTTTGTGTAAAACAGACCTGGGTTCAAATATCAGTTCTGCCATTATCTATGGGACCTCAAGAAAGTTACCTAATCTCTCTGAGCCTTATCAAAAAATGGAGATAACAATGATAACAATAATACCTGGCTCATTGGGCTGTTATGAGGAATAAATGAAATAAATGAAATGAAAAAAATAAATGAAATTTATTTAGTATCTGTTATAAATCAGGCAGATGACAATGGTAGTTACTAATCTGTACATCCACTAAATGTCACCTGCTTTGGACATCCTCAGTCATGGGTCTCCATGGAAATGTCACACTCTGTCTTAGCAACCTAGCAACTCTTATGGTTTACTGGCCTTGGACTTCCAGTACCACTTCCTCGACAACTGGTGTTGGGGGGGTGCAAGAGGGTGAAGACAGTGAAAGCTGCTGTTTCCAAGATGGAGGCAAAATATAGTAAGTCACTCACTGATAGCTGATTTTATGTGCAATATGTGTGTGTATATCCTGCATCAGTGTTAAACATTGGACAATAGGTCTCTGAATAAAGGAGAAAAACACTCAAAGGAAGCAGAAACCATTATGAGGCTGTCAGAAGGGGTATAGGAGGGAACCTGAGATTCTGTGCTGTTTTGACAAACAAAAATAATAAGTGTAAGAGTTGGATATTGATGTCCTTTACTTGGAAAGTAAAGAGGAAAGGAAGGGGCTAGTGTAAAAGTTTATTTAAGAGAATATATAACAATGTTTCTTTAAAAACTGGCATGAGCATTTTTTGAATTATCTTTCAAAAGTAAAGCTAGGGACATACTCATTTTTCCCTAAGTCAAAATTGTAAACTGTCACCAGGTAATTTAAGAAATCAGACCCACTGCCCTGGTGGCACAGAGCTCAGAAGTACTCAGAAAAGTCTTCCTAAACACACTTTGTACTACCACCCAATTGGAACATCAGCAATTATGAGAGATTCCCAACTCGTGTCTGTGTCCCCAGAGGAAAGCCAGGAGGACTCCGTGGAGTGCTCCAGTGCGGTCCCTTCACTGCAGAGTCCTTCATCCAGTTCTCTCATATGTCCCAGAGATGGTGGGGACACAGAGCAGTGCCTGTGATTTTGTCAGGATCTGGCAAACCCCCTTTCATCTTATTAAAATTATACCCTTTCTTTTAAGATTGAAAAGAAAAACAGGGCCTGGTCATTGTGTCCCATTCAACCTCCTCCAGGCCGGGCAGGTGGCTGATCAGCCCTTCTCAGGTTCATTTCTGTCCATGGAGTATTTTGTTTCCCACATCACCCAACACTCCAAGGATTTTGCCTGCTGTATTAAAATAACACAATTAAGCACCTTGTGGGAGACATATTATTTTGCTTACCTCTCCCAATATCCCCAAGAAGTAAGTGTCATTACTATTTAGTTTTTTTACATCGTCATTTTCCAGATGATGCTTGGAGAGGCAGAGAAACCTGACCACAGTCAAAACAGCTACCAAGTTTCGGAGTGGGGATTTGACCCCAAGCAGCCTGGCATCAGAGCCCACGTGGTTAACCTATATTCTCACACAAACTCCATCTGGCCTGCTAAAGATACTCACCATGTTGCTGGAAGGTCTGTGATACTCCATGTCCACAACTGCTCTGAAAGCGACAGATGTGGGTCTCAGCAACCAGTCAACCGTGTAGGACTTTACTCAGGACCCCAAGGCCACCTTTCTGACCCCTGAATTGGACCTCAGGCCATAACCACACTCATTAGTCTTCTCAGGGCATGGATAAGCTGGACTGTGATAAACTTGCCAAGACATAGGATGGGGCAGATGAATTCAACGGTAGGGTTGGTGAATGTTCTCAGGCAACTTAGAAGACTGCAGCTGTGTGTTGAGTTTTCATGTCAGTATATGCCTAGGACTCTATTTGCTTTCAGCCCTATCCAGTCTATATAAACAATGTCAGAATTCCTACATCTCCCCAAGAGCTTGCAACTCCTTCTCTAAGACCAATTTCCATCAATGGTGAGGTCATGATAACTTGACTGTTTTCTCAAGCTGTGGGATTCGGATGGATGAATCTTCTGGTCTAACCACTCTTTCTAGCCACAAACATCCACCAGCCGCAAATGTCTTAGGCCCTATGCCGACTCTCAGACTGGTATCAAGTGGGAGCTCAAGCATCTGATCCTTAGGATACAGATCCCTTTATCCCTTCTCTTTCCACCTGTTTGGATCAGAGTCCTCCAACACAAAACAGCTTGTTTCTCACCTCTTCTGCAACCATAGAACCGGATGGCCCACCAGTTACAGTTGGACCATAGAAGGATCCCAATGCGTAAAAAAATCTGTTTGGCCTCCCTAGGGTTAAGGAAGACCTGACCTTCAAAAGAGAAAAATGTTCCACTTCTTCTCAGGAAGTTAGTACCTTCCATCCTCCCTACACCCTGACCCCAGCCCAGATGAGAGGACCCCTTGCCACAGCCATAGAGCACAAAACAGTAAGGCCTAAACAGCTCACTCCACTGAAGTTTTTGATGGGCTATCCTACCACAGGTGCAATGTGGGGTCATGCTTTTCTTTATTTTGTAGAAAGATTCAGAATTTTTTGCCTATGTGTTGGGATAGTAGACGTCAAGCCAAGAAAAGTGAAATGGGAGACGTGAAAGGAAGGCAGTCCAAAACAAAACAGCAAGAGAACTCAAGATTGTCAATGAGAATGTACTTAATGCAAGAGAATTATGCAATTAAAAATGATGAAGACAGTAAATTTTATGTTATGCCTAAATTATGTTATGCCCCTCATATGCCTAAAATTTATGAGGGGAGACCCCCAAAAAACATAATTTACTTATAAAAATTTGTGTATTTATTCTTACATGTTTAACTTCAGCAACCTCCAAAGCACTTTCCATTTGATGTAATACATCTAGTAAGATGTTTTTTCTACTGCTCAAAACAGTTTTCAAACTCATTGATTTTGATGCCTTTTAGTGCTTCTGCCCTTTTTTTGTTTCACCTCCTCCACATCAGCAAAATGTTTCTCTTTGAGGATTTTTTTTCATCCACAGAAGAAAAAAAGAAAAGTCACTCAAGGCAAAATGAGGTGGATAAGGAGAGTGGGGTACAGGGGTCATGCCATTTTTGGTTCAAAACTAATAAATACTCAGCACAGTGTGGGCAGGTGCCCTCATAAATCACCCATCAAGAAATGGATAAATGCATTCAAAGAAAAATTCAGAAAAAATTCACTGGAGCAGAACTCAGCCTCTCACAACACTGCCAGCTAGTACACCAATACAGATGGGTTCCTAGAACATGCACCTATCAGGGTAAGCCTGTATGTACTACAAGGGGCCTGTACTCCAGAAGATAATTCGTTTTTTTTTGTATCCCCCTCCCCTCATACAAACAAGCCCCACAGTTGGGGGAAAGGATAGCCCACCAGTTACAGTTGGACCATAGAAGGATCCCAATGCGTAAAAAAATCTGTTTGCGTAAAAAAATCCCAATGCGTAAAAAAAAAAGTTTTTTTTTTAACTGTTTAAAATTGCTTCAAGTGTATGCCAAATCTTCTAATGTGTAAATCAACTTGTGAATATTTTCAATCTGCTAAAATATATTAACATTAAATAAAATTGACTTGTCATGAGCCAGAGCTGTCTCTTCTTCTTCTTTTCTTATGGTCAAAACAACACTCTATACAAGGGTGTCAAACTCATTTTCACCAGGGACCACATCAGCCTCGTTTGCTTTCAAAGGCCCAAATGGAATCTTAGGACTGTATAAATGTAACTACTCCTTAACAGTTAAGTGAGAGCTTTGCACTGCTGCTGGGTAGAAACAAGGTGCCGGGCCAGATAAAACAAGGTAGAGGGCCACATTAGGCCCGCAGGTCTTGTTTGCCACCTGTGTTCTAAAGCATAGACTTTAAATGTGTCAGCTTCTTCAGAAATTGTCTATTTTAGGATAAGGTCTCTAATGGCATTATTTCACCAGAGCCAGTTTTTGGAAGATAGATTTTTGGTCTTTCTTCATGTTCACATTATCTCAGATTATACTGAGGTTTGTAGAGTTGTAGAAAATTAGACTGCTATCACTTTAGTTTCAGATAAAGACAGGCACAAGCAAAACTCCCAGTAAATGAAATGTATTTCTCTCACATATCCATTTTGTATAGGTATCAACTTGCATTCCAACAAAGTCGATTGTGCCCGTACTATGAACTCACACATTTTATGTTTAGTTGGATATGGTTGGTGGAATCATAAGGCACGGGTGGTCATTTCTACCCTTCTTTAAACACGAGTATCAATCAAGCTACTGACTGTAAGCATTTTGCAAAAGCCATACATTCAGAGACAAGAACTGCTCAAGGAATCACAAATATTTATTCTAAAGCAGGTCTTAGTTCAGCCTTCTTCTGACTCAGGGCTGTCTGCTGACATCACTCATTTATTCAACACCAAAACCCTGTTCAAACAGGAGCCAGCTCCTCATAATTCCAGCTAGCAATCTTCCCTTATTTTGAAGGAAGAAAAATCCAGATAGAAAAACAAATAAATGTTAAGCACTTGAAATCACATGGCTGATTATGTGCATCATAATAGACCTCAAGGAGGGACAGGGTGCTGTAGGCAGCTTCCTCTCAGTAACCACACAGCACCGAGGGGCTCACTTGACTTGAGAACCCCATTGGCCTCATCCATGATATAAATTGCTCATATGAAACATCCCTGTATAACCTCATCTCCCAAAGGCTCAAATGAAATCACATGAGTGAAAGGGCTTGGTAATCCACAAATCACTTCATAGTTGACAGTTATTGTGAAAAATTTAAACTATAACTTAGGGTTCTATAATATTTCTACTTATTTCCCCAGGCGGTTACACTAGACTGTTCCTTCCCTGAAGCTTCAGGCCCTAAGTGGGGTGAAGAAGGAGGAATTAATGACAATCAACTTTGTATCCACAGCCTAATCTGTGGCCAACACAATGGCCTGTCAATTAACTGTTGCTAACGGACAAGTCTGAGTGGGGCAAGCAAGGACCTGCTCACAAGCCAGAAACGCAGAAGGACACTTCTAGAACTGGAAAGACCTTAGCAATGATATAGTACCATGATGGACAGCACAGTGACTCAGGATTCAGGCAAGCTCAGGTTCAGATTGCAATTTCTTTGTCTATATAATGAGAAAATAGCACCTTCACCTTGCTGATCACAGTGAGGATTAGAAAGGATGCATGCAAATCATTTGTTTGGATTCCTAGGGCTGCCGAAAGAATTACCACAAGTGGAGTGGTTTAAAACAACAGGAATGTATTTCTTTCACAGTTCTGGAAGCCGCAAGACTGAAACTGAGGTGTCCGCAGGACCTTTTGCTCTCCAAAGGCTCCAGGGAGCAGCCTTCCTGGCCTCCCCTGGTCACCGGTGGTTCCACATCTTTGGCTTGTGGCTGCATCTCTCCTTCTCCAATCTTCTTTCTCTTCATGATCTTCTCTTCTCTTGTGCCACTCTGTGTCTGTTATAAGGATACTTGTCATTGGACTTAGGGTTCATCTGTGGATTAATAAGGATGATCTCATCCTCCATTGTGTTCACCTTGAAATCCTTAAATTAATGGCACCTATGAAGACCCTTTTTCCAAATAAAGTCACCTTTACAGGTTCTAGGGATTAGGACATGGACATACCTTTGGGGAGGAGGGAGGCCATTACTACAGCATCAATGTATAGCTGGCATAGAGCAGCCACTCGGTATGAGTCACTAGAATAATTGTTATTATCACTATTTCCAGTGTAGAAGGATAGCACTTTCAATCTCCCCTTCCCCCTCCTTCCTGGCCTCACTCCTGGTGGGAAGGGGACTTGGCCTGAATGACACATCCAAGCAGCACTATGGGAGTGGTCACATTTACCCAGAGAGCTGTGTGTCTTGCAGGTGCTCTTCTGTGAAGAACCTAAAAGACCCAGTCTACTCCTCAAGAGGAGGACTGTTTACAAGCCTCCACCTTCTCATCCTCTCAGAAAAAAAAATGTTCTGAGAGCCTGAACCTCCCACTCCCAGGAGCGAGCCAGGACAGAGATGGGGTGGAGGTAGGTGACAGGGATTAAAAACAGAAAGAGTAGATCAAGGGAGGAGACAGGAATTTCCAGATGCCTAATTCAAGCTAACTAAGTGGGGAAGGGAGCAAATATTTGCCACCATCATTTGGATTCCATGTATATTCTTTATCAGATGTTGATTTTTAGATGGTGGGTTATAACTATATCATCCCCATCCAGTCCAGCCCCCTCACTTTAAGGTTTCTTGCTCCCTCCTTTCCCCTCCAGACATCACACAGGCTTTTCAGCTGTATGGTGCTTTTGGACTGCCCTCCTCAAGGTCACTTGTCCACATGCCACTGGAAGACGATCTGGTCCTCCATCTGACCTCAGTATTGGAGACCTCAGCAGGAATGAAAAACCCGGCAGGGTTTGGTGCGAGAGGAAGCAAGGTCAAATGCTTTCTGAATTCTGTGGGGTTTGGTGGATTTCTTGCTTTCTTGGGCTTTACATTACCCTTCAAGCCTCCATTCCCCTCAGTCCCTCAAGTCTTTCCATCTGAGACCACCATATTTTGTTCAACTTTGCCCCTGTACTTTGGGTCCAAGCCTCACATTAGTGACCTACCCACCCAAAACTCAGTTCCATCCCAGGCTCTAGGTCAGCCTCAGTCTTGGTCAGTAAAAAGGCTTGAAGGCAGGGCAGCATCTCACTCTTTGCCCCAAGTTCTAATCCTGGATTGTTTTTAACTTGCGCCCTTTGCTGGTTGTTCTCCATTGTGTTCACCCTGCTCTGAGCCAAGAGGCTGAGTCCTGTGGAATGCTTCCTCCAGGCTCTGTTATGAACTGACTTTCACTTGGAGTTGGCTCATGCAGTGCACCAGGGGAAGGTAGAGACCAGTGGTAAAAAGAGGTTAGAGATTTATCCACTTCCATGGTGCACCTTGTGATGTCCCTGTGACTGCAGCTGCTGTTCCCATTTGGCTCAGGTAACACTATTTCCCTCCCTGAGACTCTTTAGCCCGAAGGGTGGTAACAGCCTTCCACCACCAGTAGTCTCAGGTCCCTCACAATCTTGTCTGCTTCCTTGACCCTGCCCATGAAATCTCTTCACTTGAACCATTTCCTAGCAGAAGCCTTACCAGCATGTGGTCAAGCCACCTTTTCTCCACTCCTGGGTGCTCATCTTAATTCCCTACCTGATACTTTGATTCCCTGGAGGGATAGTGGCTACTGTGGTGTGCCACCCATATCTCCCTGGTTGGACCCAGCACTTGTCCCCCAGCTCTGGGGGTGTTCGTGGCTGATGGCACTGTCAGCTGAGTCCTTCAGGAATTCCCTCAACAGGAGAGAGCACCCTGCCCAGGGTCACAGCCCTCCCCAACTGCAGTTCACCTCCAATGACTGACCAATCAGTGGGAAGAGGGATGGGATTAGTGAAGGTGAAATCTCCTTTCTTCAGGTTTGACAAGTCTCAGGGGCTTTCCAGCTCCGCACGGGTTTGGCTGAGGTTTTCACTGAGGTTACACTGCTGTTCAGCAACTCCACCTGACAGCACCGCCAGCAAACTCCCTGTGCTCACCTCCGTCTTTGTGTCTGTTTCTCAGGAATTTGTCCTGATACAACAGGCTCCTCACTGCCAACCAGGCAATGGCCATTTGACTCTAGGTTGCTAGCCCTTGAAGACAGCACCTGCCAGACTAGACCCAATTTTCTCCTTTCAGGTGCTAACCAAAGTTTATCTGTCTGGACCTCTCTTACCTGTTCCCACTCCTCAGAAATTCCAGTAGTGATCATGTTTCCCTCTTGTTGACTAGAAAGTCCAGTGTCTCTGGTCTTAACTGTGTCATCCCCAACTGACCTCTAGCTCTACAATCTTTCTCACAAAATAATTAAGTGCTTCTCAATTCACGTTACTGGGCACGGTGTCAAGTACTAGGAACATAAAAATGGGTAAGTACTCTCTGCCTTTGAAGGTTCAAATACCAGATATGCCACTTCACTAGCTGTATGATCTTGCTAAAGAGACTGAGGAGAAGTGACTAGTATGGTTGTAAAAGGAAACACAGGTCATAAGAGGTCAAATGTAGGGTTAAGACAGATTTCGCAGGGTTTTTAAACTGGTGGAATGATTGCGTCAAGAGGGAAATGATTGTGCACAAGTGAGGGGCTGCTCTCAGAAGCATGATCAGTAGCGCAGGAGCACAAGAGGCAAGCAGGTTCACGGACAAGTGAATGGAAGTTCTCTCCTGACGGCTCCTATATACTCAAGGAAATGAGGAGGAAGGCCGTAAGCTAAGAGTAACAGGTTGGGTAAAGGTACTAGTGAGCTGAAGAAAAAAGAGAAGATGCATAATATTCACCCAGAGGAATGGAGTGAGAACAAGTTGGGTTGTCAAGTTGGGTTGTTGGAGTGATTCAGTAAGATATTAGATGAGAAGTTCTTTGCATAATGCCCTGTACATAGTGAACATGGAAAAAAATTAGTTATTGTCATCCAGAGAAGGAATCTGCTTTTTGGTGACTATATTTACTCAAAAATCAAAATTACAAATTAGAGGGCTGTTTGATGAGCTTAGAACTAGAGAAAAGGCAGTAAGTCTTAGGAAATTTCTTTGAAATTATTATTGACTAATGATTTATCCTTCACTTAAGTAACTATTCTTTGTAAAGAATTGTTTTCTAATCCTAGAATCAAGACTCAGTCTTGCCATGCTAAGTATTTATCATAATGCAGTTTCTTAAGATTATAACTGATATGGCTTATACAGGTGGATTTTCTAAAAAAGATAATTTCTGGCAAGATTGTCTTCAATACCAAACATAAATTTAAATCCATGGTGGCTACAATATCAGAATTTGGCATTTCATACTTATCTCTTAATTGTGGGTTTATCTTACTAGGGAGTGATACTAAATATTAAGTAGTGGTGTTTTTTTCTGAGGAACAAAATACAACATTCATGGTAGTTTTTTTCTAATAAGTTCATGAGGAACAAAAAGAGAAAATGTAATGAAAGGAAGTGGAGCCTGTGGGTTAAAATAAAAAAGATTTAATGAAAAACATAAGTTAAATTAAATTCAACCCAAGGCAAAAAAAGGTGATTAATTATTGTCAGCCTATCTCATTTATTATAAAGAAATAAACATTCCACTTCTTTCTCAAACTGAATTGAGTTGAACTATTTCATGGGGGATATAGGAGGAGGGGATCTTTCTATTCTACTGGTATAAATGCTCCAAGATGTGTTGGCGTCATAAGTCAGGAACTTAACATTACAAGGTATTTTCCTCTGTGCAAGTACTATCTTCCCCTAAATTATATGTAACTAAACCATGATGTATCAACTAAGTTGAAGTTTTAAAAAAATTCCATTAAGTTTATGTATATAAGCTTTGGAGCTTAGTTATATAGAAAGTAGAGAATTTAGTTCTATTTTCTAGCTTGAGATCAGTGTAAAACAAAGATCCTTTGTTTACAAAACAGAAATGATATCAGCCATCTACTTTTTCAGGTATTTGTAAGGTTTACAAATAATATTAAATATTTAGAGTACATAGTAGGACCTCACTAGATGAAACCCATTTGACAATTAAAGGTATTGGGTAGGCCAAAAAGTCTATATGTTTTTTTCCACAAAATAAAAGACACATTTTCCATTTTCACCAATAACTTTATTGATTTGGATATTTTGATTATGTTGGCTATTTCCTACGTGGCAGAATGTTGATTGTTTTCAATTAATGTCTTGAGTTGATTGCTATCAACTTCAACTGGTCTACCCAACCATGAAGCATCATCCATCGAGAAATCTCCAGCACAAAACTTCACAAACCACTTTTGACATGTTTGATCAGTCACAGCACCTTCTCCATACTCTGCACAAATCTTTTTTTGCATTTTAGTTTTTACCTTTCTTGAAATAATAAAGCATAATTATGCCAAAAATGTTGCTTATTTTCTTCTATCTTCAATATTAAAATGGCTACACACAAACTCACTAATGCTGATAAGATTTCTTAAATGCACGCTGATATGACAACTGTCACAATACAATCTAACAAAATTGTTTTGAATGAATTTAAAGACAACTAAGAACTACTGGAGCCATCTTATAGAAAAAAATGAACTTTTGGCCAACCCAATATTTATAAGTGCTCATCAAAAAACAACAAAAAAAGAGCTCATCAAATTTTTGTTTGAAATGACCTTTTCTCCTGTTTCCCATTTCTTAAGTCATTAACCACACTTGGAATGGATGACTAGAAGATATAAAAGGTACAGGTAATAATTAAATCATTTGCAATCGAAATTCAGATCCAAGCACAAGCATCTCCATGTAAGTTTATGTAGTTACCCCCTAGGAACTACATAATGCATAATGCAGTGTGATAATGCATATAAACACATACATATTAATAGTGTATTTTATGTAGTAATATAAAGCATGCAAGAACATGAAATATGCCCATTCTCTTGTATCTGTAATGCTTTCTTTTTTTCTTCTATTTTTGTCTTCTTCCTGTTTCTTCCCATCCCTTCTGAATCTGGGCTCTCTTTTCTCTCTAAATTTTTAGCAGGAAAACTCAGCCTTTGCAATACATATGTTTTGCCAAGTTCTAACTCTAGTCAACTATCTTTTTTCCACAACTACATGCCTGCTTTCAACTACCTGTTGGCATCTCTGTGGATGTCTTGATGGCACCTGAAACTGAATATGCTCAAAGCTGAATTCATCTTGTTATTCCCTAAAACTCGCAAAAGAGAATCTTAGGTCTAAAACTGGAAATGAGCTGGTTTTGACTCTTCCTGTTTTGATACCCTATGTCCATCCAGTCTGTTGATCTTAGGTGATTCCCCTTGATGTCCTGTTTGTAACTTTCCAACAGAGATTCTTACCTCAATTTTTTTAAACAGCTCCTCACTGGTTTCCCTGCCCCAGGTTCCTCCCATCACAATCTAGCCTAGTAACTATACCTGGATGAATCCTTCTAAATTATAAAAGTAATAATCTATTTTCATTCTCAAAATCTCCCATTGTGAAAATGAGGAAATATAAACTCATGCTTCGATCTAAGGCTCTCTACCAGATCTTATCTGGTTATCTCAAGCCTACCTCCTCGAGGTTGCAGAAAGGAATGCCCCCTCAAAGTCAGCCCTAGCTTGCACAGGCAACTTTCTCTGGCCCACACAATGGCTTTATAAATTTTGAATTAGCTGCTTATTTCAAATTAGTTGCTAACATTCACACATTGGAAGTTTTCACATACAAATCTGGAGTCTAGCTTCTCATACAAAGTAGGAATATCTGGCAATGCTGGCCTTCATTCCCAGGTGGCATGGAGGGCTGAGGCTGGTTGGTGAGTGCCCTAGGTCCCTGCAGCCTTCATTTCACTGAGTCACTAATGTGGTCCTTGGCTTGGTGCCTGTAGGCATGTAACTTCTGCCACTCACCTTCTACTACCCAGTGTTCCAACCATGTTAGTCACTCCCAAATTCACAGGGTACTTCAACTATGTTATTCCATCTTTCTAGAAATGCCCTCTCCCTCCATCTTTCCTGCCTTTAAGTTCCATTTCAAACATTGTATCTTTTATGAAGCTTTCCCACTGGATGCTACCGCCCTGTTCTTGAACCTCTGTGACACTCTGTGCCTCTCCTGTGGCCTAGATCCCACTCTCCCTGGATCACAGCCTCAGGTGGCCTGGATTTCTACTGGTTCCTCAGATAGGTGCACTGACACACACTTCTCCCCCATCCCTCAGGCTTTATAGAGCAGCAGAGTACTCCTGAGCTTGACTTTCCTCCTCTTTACAGAGAAGGAGCAGGTGTCTCCCCATCCCCTTGCCCCTCAGGGACCTGCCTGTCTATACAGTGGAGAATCTTGTCTGCTTGGCCATGGAAGCCCTGACTCAGCAGGTGAGCCTGAGCTTGTCAGCACTGCCTGGGTTTGTGCACTGGCCCAGTTCTGAAGTTCACTGTCAGGAGGTGACCACTTATCTAAGCCAGGGTTCCCGTTCCAGGTTCTATCAGAAAGTAAAGCTAATATTTTCATGTTCATTTGCTTGAATACTTATGTCACAAGTGTTTCAAACTCAAGCAGGGAAGAGGAGGGGTTTCAATTGGCCACTTTCTATCCCCAACGAGAAGAGCTCACTCTTTTTTTAAATCTTCTGTGGCTCCCAGGGAAGGCCATTGTACAAAGCAGGCACTCAAAAAACATTTTTCAGCCCTGGCTGGCGTAGCTCAGTGGATTGAGCGCGGGCTGCGAACCAGGCATTGCAGGTTTGATTCCCAGTCAGGGCACATGCCTAGGTTGCAGGCCATGTCTCCCAGCAACCGCACATTGATGTTTCTCTCTCTCTCTCTCCCTCTCCCTTCCCTCTCTAAGAATAAATAAAAAAAAAAAAAAAAACATTTTTCAAGTTGAGTCAAAAAATATAATGTGCACAAAATTCATGAAATATAATTTTTCTTATGCTTATGTCTGCATAAATGATAACTTAAATGCTTATTTGTAATACTAACAAAACAAATTATTCTGTATGTAACATAAAATATTTATTTCCTATTTACATTTCCATTGTTACAGGTATCATTCCATATCATATCATGGGCCAAAAGAAAGAAAGGAAGAAATATAATCCTTAAATGCCAGTGAAGAAAGCATCACACAGCATGAGTTACCAGCAGTCTCGCAGCTCTCGTTTCCTACCCTTTTTTGACTTTCTGGTTGTTTCGTGACAAATGGTATCATATTCTAATACAGCCATTTTGGAAAGTCTCTGTAAGTATTGAGATGGTGCTCCAACGAGAGGATTGCTGAAGCCAAAACCTGTGAGGAAAAAAAATCATCTACTAAAATGCAAATAATCACAATGATGATCTCTAAAATATAGTGCAAGCAAAATGTCTATTTCTCAACTGATCATCATATACTATGAGTTCTTTGAAGTAGAAATGTCACTGCTTAATTTTTAATGACTGTAAAAGCTATCTAAAAAAATATTTAACTAAAAAAACTGCAATGCTTACATTTAATTATATGAAACTAAATCTGTACCTGTAACATGCTTCAAAAACATGGTATGACTATGGAATTTATTCTCTATAAATAATTATTAAAGATTAGGTCAGACGGAGCATAGATAAATGCAGTCCACCTCCTCACACAACCACAGCAAAAACTGCAATGACTACAAAACAAATATCACCAAGAATCATCAGAAAATTGAGCTGTATAGAAGTCCCATAACCAAGGAATTAACCACATTCATTCAGATGAGTAGGAGATACGGAAACACAGAATGGGTGGTCCCATATTCACATGTGATGGATAAAAATTGGGAGGGATACCTCAGGAGCAAGGGATTCCAGCCCTTCAGCAGACCTCCCAGCTTAGGGGTCTAGTACCAAAAAGGTAAATCCCAATAACTTCTGGCTGTAAAAACCAGTGTGGGTTGGGGTAGTAGAAGAAACCGCAGGATTCTCAGGATTCTCAGAGTCCTTTAAGGAGCCTCTTAAAGGGCCTGCAAGAGACTTAGAACTTATGCAGACTCACTCCCTCTTCAGCACCAGGGCAATAGCTAGAAGGGCATGAGTGGCATATGGGGAGAAAGTGAAGTGACTGGAAACAGAGTAAGTACCAGGAAACAGCTTCCTCCTGGACAAAACTCCAGAGGCTAGGCACCCATACTGTCCCCTCTCTGACTCCTCCCCCATACAGAGCCACAGAGCAGTGACACAGGTTGCCCTGCCCTGGCAATCACCTAATGCTCTGCCCCATACAACTTACCAGTGCCCTTATCTACAATAGGCTATGCTACTGAGACAGGGAGTCAAAGAAACTCTCCCTAACACACAGAAGCAAACACAGGGAGGCTGGTAAAATGAGGAGACAAAGAAATATGACCCAAATAAAAGACCAGAAAAAAACTCCAGAGAAAGAACTAAATGAAACAAAGATAAGCAATCTATTAGATGCAGAATTCAAAACACTGATTATTAGGATGCTCAAGGAACTCTTTGGGTACTTCAGCAGCATAAAGAAAATCCAGCAAAATGAAGGTTACACTAAGTGAAATAAACAAAAATTTACAGGGAGTGGATGAAGTTGAGAATCAAATCAATGATTTGGAACATAAGGAAGAAAAAACAATCAGAAGAGCAAGAAGAAAAAAGAATCCAAAAAACAACAATAGGCTAAGGAGCCTCTGGGATATCCTCAAACATACCAACATGTGAATCATAGGGGTGCTGAAGGAGAAGAGAGAGAGTAACAAATAGAAAACTTACTTGAAAAATAATGAATGAAAATTTCCCTAGTTTGGAGAAGGAAATAGATTTATAAGTTTAGGAAGCACAGAGAGTCCCAAACAAGTTGGATCCAAAGAGGACCAACCACACCAAGACACATCATAATAAAAATACCAAAGGTTAAAGATGAAGAAAGAATCTTAAGAGCAGCAAAAGAAAATCAGATAGTTACCTACAAAGGAGTTCCCATAAGACTGTTGGCTGATTTCTCTAAAGAAACTTTGCAGGCAATAAAGGACTGGCAAGAAGTATTCAAAGTGATGAAAAACAAGGACTTACATCCAGGATTACTCTATCCAGCAAAGCTGAAATAGATGACAGTTACCTAATGATCTTTAGATGACTATTGAAATAAATGACAGTTACCTAATGATCTTTAAAAATGTAAATCAGCTCACATTAAAATTATTCTTTTGTTAAAATTATTCAAGGGCTCCTCATGTCAATCAGAGTTAGATACAATGTCCCTTCCAAGGCCCTACAGGGTTGGATGTCACCTCTCTTACCTGAACACTCGACTCCTAATTTCTTCCAGCAGGTCAAATATCATCCTGCCTTGGGATCTTCACTGGCTCCAAGAGAATAACTGTTTCCTAGGAGTTTAACTCCCTCACCTCTTTCAAGTCTTGGCTCAAATATTGCCCTCCCCATTAAACCTGTCCTGACCTCCGATCTCCTGATCTCCTTTCTCCTGTTCTATTTTGTTGTTTCTATTACGCTTTCACCTTCCGATGTTCTGGGGAATGGTCTTATTTATTATGGTTAATGTTGGTTGACTATCTTCTCTCACTAGAACGTAAGCTCCACAAGAGCAGGGACCTTCGTTTTGTTGTGGGATGTAGCCTAAAGCCAAACACCTAGAACAATGCCTGGCATAGAGCTGATATTCAATTCACATTTGGTAAATGAGTGAGTGAACTGACCATTTGCATAACTGAAGGAAAATCAACAAGTATTTACTGAGCACTCAACATGTTACAGAAACTGGTGTAGGCATTTCAAGGTGTAAAGGTGAGTAAGACGTAGCACCCAGTCCTAAGAGCATAAATCTGGCCTATTGGAAAACAGGCAGGCTAATGTTCATCTGGGCCAAGATGCAAAATGAATGCCTTTTACTTAAATTATCATTTATATTTTTATTTTATGCTGCTTGTTGATCACAGAAGTTGTTTATAGCATATAAACATTCAGAGAAAGGACATATCCAAGGAGAAGCTCATGAACATTCAACCTTATGAATATCCAGAGAATGAACTTGCAAAGCTCCTAACAAGGAGGGGCATTGAGTCAGAATTGTCTGACTGCTGCCAATAATGTTACAAAGATCTTCCTTAGTGATTTTAGTGTTTGGGTTTCTTTGGAGGTGCTCTGACCTCCACTAGTCCATAAGTACAAAATCATGGAAGTAATGAAGATAACTCTGAATATCATACAAGTAAGTGAGGTTAAAAAAATCTTAAACTGGTAAAAAAATAATTGTTACACATACATAAGAGAGGAAATAGCTGACAGTATTAAGGAGAAATAGTAGAATAACATATAATGCTAAAGATGTTATACTTAATCCTATGGTTCTCAACTGAGAGTGATTTTGCCACTCTTAAGGAACTTTGGCAATGTCTGGAGACCTTTTTTGATGACCACACTTGGGGGCTATTCATGGCATCTAGTGAATAATGGCCAGGGATGCTGCTAAACATCCTTCAATGCACAGGGCAGACCCCACAACAAAGAATTATCTGGTCCAAAGCGCTGTAATTATTGAAAAACCCTGGCTTATATAATAATCAACAAAAGACAAGAAAGTAGAAAACTTTGGAATACATGAGTCAAGTATCTTTACCATTAACTTTGGATAAGATTACTTCAGGAAATGAGTAAGAATTTATTAAAGAACTTAAATGCTAGACAAATGCATATGTTGCATGCCACAGATATTCCCTTGGTATAAAGCCCCCAGTGATCTGTAACACATGAAAGTTAGGGATGAAATAGTAAGTCTAGATGTCAGAGCTGCCAAGAAATTCTCCATCATTTTGTATACATCATTCAAAGCATAATTACCAGGCTCAACAGATTTTTTTCAGTGTCTTTCTGAGAAAAAAATTCTGACCAAACATATCAGAAATGTAGAAGTGAGAATGCTTGAATTCAAAGCTTCAAAGAGCAAACTCATGTTCCAAATAGATGAAAATATATTTTGGTGTTATAAACCATCTTAGTCACCAAGGACTTAGAATAAATCAATTTTAATAGTAGTTTTTTTAAACACAAACTGTTGATATATAGATAAGATTCTGAAGTTGGATATTACAGATCACAGGATTCAGGAAAAAATTAATTAAAAAATAAGAGCAGAAATGCAAATAGGTGAAGATGGTAAAGGGTTCAATGCCAAGCTAAGGAGTTCATACTTTAGTCTGTGGGTAATGAGGCATTGTGTTTGAAGAAGGAAGCAATGTGATTAGAGGGCAAAATTTTAAGCTTTTGCTGAAGTGTTGAATGATTTCAAAGGTCAGAAATCCCAAGTCAGACTAGTTTGCAAGCTACTACAATGGCCCACATGGAGATGAGGAGAGCCTACCCCAGGGTCCTGAGATAATAAAGGTGTATATAAAAAACAACATCCACTAAATTTATAAAATAAAGCTTCTTCAAAGAAGCATTAACAAAACAAAGACAATTACATCAGTGGAGAGAAAGGAAGTTTTTTTAAAAAATGAGTATTCAGCATGAACACGTGGTAGGAGAAAAACATGAGCCCACTTTACCTTTCTCGCTTTCTTGAAGTGGTACAGCAGTGCAGATCTCCTTAGTCTTCTTTATCCTGAAATTACACATTTTTGTAAAGTCACTTCTCTATAAATCTAGGGCACATTAATTTTTCAAAATGCATTAGGAATCAAGAAGCATGCTTTCAGTGAAACTTACTTGTTGAGGGGCATCATGTGGAAATTAAATAAACATTAAAGAAACAAAACTCCTTCCATCATAACTAATCTAATCAGAAACATATACAAACCAACTTAATATCGCAGTGTTTACTAATAAATTTTTCCAGTGGATGAGTACTATGTCTAACTTTTCCCATCTTTATCTCAATTTATCTTTATCCTAACTCTTACTAATCACGACTGAGAGAGTGCTAAAAGGAAGGGCATCAAGATTAGATTAACAGGGTATCTGGATATGCCAGCTAATCAAATCACTTATTTGTACACTTTTCACCTATTCATCACCAATATCTGAATTTTGACTTTGTTAACTTTTGTTCCTTCTGGAATAAACCTAGAAGTAGGTTATTAGAGAGAACATATCACGATTGAATTTGCTGTAGGTGAGATGGTCCATAAGAATTTTAAATTTCTTGTAACTACATTAAACTTCAGAAGTCAGTCCAAACATTCAAATACTCTTTATCTCTAGGATTACTATTATTGGTAAAATTACCAGAGAGTATCTTGAGATTCACTGAAAATTTTTGATTATCATTAAACAAATTTTAAAAAAACATTACACTTTTATCAGCATTTTAAAATCAAATATTTACATATGTGGGGAGAGGGTAAAGAGTTGTAAATAAAAGAAACAAAAACGAGCACTTCCCTGGTTTGCCAACACCGTCCCTTCACATGGCGTGGGGCAATACGCAGAGGAGGATAAAATACTTGCAGGCAGCTCAGCATGTTCTCATCAGAATGGCTAAAATAGAGAAATTCATTTCAAAGACAGGCAAGAGAAATAACATTTATGCTTGCCACACATTCATTAACATATGGCACTTAACCCCACTCTTCTGCTTTGTATATGAAGAACACTTGTCAAAACATAATTATAATGTTGGGTTGGCCAAAAAGTTCATTTGGTTATTTCCATAAGATGACTCTAGTAGCACTTAGTTGTCTTTAACTTCATTCTAAACAATTTTGTTAGATTGTATTGTGATAGTTGTCATATCAGCATGTACTTAAGAAAAGCTTATCGGGGTTCTGGCCAATATGGAGGCATAGACAGAAACCCTTTGCTTCCTTGCACAACCAAAAGGAGAATAACAACCAATCTAAAATCAATAAACAGACTTCAGGCCAAGATGGAGGCATAGATAGACACACTGTGCCTCCTTGCACAACCAAAAGAAAGACAACAATTTAAAAAAAAATCAACCAGAACTTAAAGAAAATCAAACTGTATGGAAGTTCGACAACCAAGAAGTTAAAAAAGACATACTCATCCAGACTGGTAGGATGGGTGAAAACAGTCACATGGAAAGGACTTGTGGCAAGGCAGTGGCAGGAGGACTGGGGCAGGCAAGGTGGCAGCTGGCAGACCCAGTGCTGGATTGTGGAGCAGGCTGTGCAAAGCTGCAGTTGGCCAGGAAGGCTTCAGTGGCAGCTGGTGGAGCAGGTAGTCTCACACTCATACACAGATAAACCGGGAGGAACAACTGGGGAGTGAGACAGACTGAGAAACACAGAACTTTAGTGTGTTTCCCAGCCTCACAGAAGAGTTCATTGGAGAGACCCACAGGATCCTAGAACATACACAAGCCAACCCACCCAGGAATCAGCACTAGAAGGGCCAAATTTTCTTGTGGGGAGTGAGGGAAGTGACTGAAAGCCAGTGGAGAGCAGAGCAAGTGCTATTGTTCCCTCTTGGATCCCTTCCCCACATACAGCATCACAATGCAGTGACATGGGTTACCCCTCCCAGGTGAATACTTACGGATCCATTCCCTCACTATGTAACAGGTGCATCAAGATAAAAAAAAAAAAATGGGCCAGACAAAAGAACAAATCAAAGCACCAGAAAAAAATACAACTAAGCAATGAAGAGATAGCCAACCTATCAGATGCACAGTTCAAAACACTGGTAATCAGGATGCTTTCAGAATTGGTTGAATTTGGTCACAAATTAGAAGAAAAAATGAAGGCTATGCTAAGTGAAATAAAAAAAAAAAAAACTGTACAGGGAACCAATAGTGATGGGCAGGAAACGGACTCAAATCAATGGTGTGGACCAGAAGGAAAAAAGAAACATTCATCCAGAAAAGAATGAAGAAACAAGAATTCGAAAACATGAGGAGAGGCTTAGGAACCTCCAGGACATCTTTAAACGTTCCAAAATCGGAATTATAGGGGTGCCAGAAGGAGAAAACGAAGAGCAACAAATGGAAAAGTTATTTGAACAAATAATAAAGGAGAACTTCCCCAATCTGGCAAAGGAAATAGACTTCCAGGAAGTCCAGGAAACTCAGTTCCAAAGAAGTTGGACCCAAGAAGGAACACACCAAGGCACATCATAATTACATTACCCAAGATTAAAATGAAAAAGAGTATTCTAGAAGCATCAAGAGAAAAGGAGACAGTTACCTACAAAGGAGTGCCCATAAGACTGTCAGCTGATTTCTCAAAAAAGACCTTGTAGGCAAGAAGGAGCTGGAAAGAAGTATTCCAAGTCATGAAAAGCAAGGACCTACATCCAAGATTGCTCTATCCAGCAAAGCTTTCATTTAGAATGGAAGGGCAGATAAAGTGCTTCTCAGATAAGGTCAAGTTAAAAGAGTTCATCATCGCCAAGCCATTATTATATGAAATGTTAAAGGGACTTATCTAAGAAAAAGGAGATCAAAACTATGAACAGTAAAATGACAACAAACTCACAACTATCAACAAATGAAACTAAAAGAAAAGAAAAGCAACTAAAATGAAAACTAAGCAAACAACCAGAATAGGAACAGAATCAGAGAAATGAACATCACATGGTGGAATTTCAGTGGGGAGTGGGAAGGGAGGAATAGGGAAGGAAATGTACAGGGAGGAAGAAGCATAATTAGTAGGCATAAAATAGACGGGGAGAAATAAAAAAAAATGGTATAGGAAACAGAGGACTCAAAGAACTTTTATGTACAACCCATGGACATGAACTAAGAGTGGGGAATGCTGGAGGGTTGGGGGGCAGGGTGGAGGGGGGATAAAGGGAGAAAAAAATTGGGAAAACTCTAATAGCATAATCAATAAAAATACTTAAAAAATAAAAAGTGAAAAAGCTGACACATCAAGATGGCAGCATAGATAGATATGGCTCACCTCTTCGCACAACTGCATCAAAATTGCAACTAAAATATAGAACAACCATCACTCAAAACCATCAGAAATTGAGTTGAATGGAAGTCTGACAACTATGGAATTAAAGAAAACACATCCATCCAGACTGGTAGGAGGGGCCCAGATGTGGAATGGGCTGATCCCACACCCACATGTGGTGGATAAAAATTTGGGAGTGATATCATGGGAGTGAGGAGTCCCAGTCCCATACCAGGCCCCCCAGCTCAGGGTTCCTGTGCTAGGAAGATAAATCCCTACAACTTCTGGCTGCAAGAACCAGTGGGGATTAAGTTGGTGGAAGAAACTTCTGGATCCGCAAGCAGTTCCTCTTAAAGAACTCACACATGGACTCACCTATTCACACCAACTTCCTCTGAGCTCCAGCACTGGGGTAACAGCTTGAAAGGCACCACTGGCATACTGGGAGAAACTGAAGTGTCTAGCAATCAAGGTGAGCACATGCCATTGTCCCTTTTCTAAATCTTCCCCCGATAGAGCCACAGATTCAGTAAGCTGGTTCCATATCTGAGACTCCATCAACCTGGCTAACACTGTTTGACCCAATTGGAGATCCCTAGGGATTCCACTGCACCCAACTTATAGGCCCACCCTAGATGCTTTTTCATATGAATAACTGGTCTTGGCTCATGCTGCACAACTTCCTAAATCCTCTCAAACAAGCAACACCTGGCCTCAGTGAGCCCCAGGACCAGCACTAGAAGAAGCCAGCCTAGATTCACAGCTTTTCTTCGGCTGGGAATCTCCAAGCCCAGGCACAAATAACAGCCATCTCAGATTGCTTTATAGCTCAGGCAGGGTTGCCTCAGGCAAATCACAGGTTGGCCTGCACCACCCCAGAAGCCCCAGGGCCAGTGCCCCCAGTGGATAGCTACAGATCACGTAGAAGCACCACCACCCTGTCCCTGCATAGCTGATCCTCCATGAAGGGCAGAGATTAGTGGTAAGTGGTTACACCAATCCTTGCAGCTGACTGGCCTGGGTAAATCCCTTTCATTGATCTGTCAACGGCAACCAAGGCTCATCAACAAAAGGAGGGTGTCCTTAGCACACTTCATGTACCCAGCTTGGTTAATAGGGGAGGCTGTGTCTCTACCTAATACATAGAAACAAACACAGTGAGGCTGTGAAAACAAGGAGACAAAGAAATGTGGCCCAAATGAAGGAATAGATCAAAACTCCAGAAAAAGAGCTAAACAAAATGGAGATGAGCAATCTATTAGATGCAGAGTTCAAACACTGGTTATAAGGGTATTCAAGGAGCTTACTGAGAACCTCAGCAGCATAAAAAAGATCCAGCCAGAAACAAAGGATATGCTAATTGAAATAAACAATTTACAGACAACCAACAGTAGAGTGGATGAAGCCAAGAATCAAATTGATGATTTGTAACATAAGGAAGCAAAAAACAACCAATCAGAATAACAGGAAGAATAAAGAATTTTTTTAAAAAATGAGGATAATACAAGCAGTCTCTGGAACAACTTCAAGTGGACCAATATTCACCTCACAGGGGTGCCAGAAGGAAAAGAGAAAGAGAAAGAAGTTTGAAATCTATTTGAAAAATATCATGGAAGAAAACTTCCCTAATTTGGTGAAGGAAATAGAAAGGCAAGTCCAGGAAGCACAGAGTTTCCCAAACAAGATGGATGTAAAGGGGCCCACTCCAAGACACATCATAATTAAAGTATCAATGATTAAAGATAAAGAGAGAATCTTAAAAGCAGCAAGAGAAAAGAAGTTAGTTACCTACAAAGAAGTGCCCATAGGACTGTCAGCTGATTTCTCAAAAGAAACTTTGCAGCCTAGAAGAAATTGGCAAGAAATATTCAAAAAGCAGGGGTAATGAAAAGCAGGGACCTACAGCCAAGATTGCTCTACCAAGCAAAGCTATCATTTAGAATCAAAGGGCAGATAAAGAGCTTCCCAGACAAGAAAAAACTAAAGGAGTTCATCATCACCAAAACTTTATTCTAAGAAATGTCAAAGGGACTTATTTAAGAAAAAGAAAATCAAAACTATGAACACTGAATTTGCAAAAAATACAAATCTATCAACAATTGAATCTAAAAGAACTAAGCAAACAAGAACAAAGACAGAATCATGGATATGGAGAGTACTTTGATGGTTGCCAGATGGGAGAGGGTATAAGGAGGAATGGGTGAAGAGGTAAGGGGATTAAGAAGTACAAATAGGTAGTTACAGAATAGCCAGGGGGATGTAAAGTGAAATACAGGAAAAGAAGTAGTCAAAGAAGTTATATGCATGACCCATGGGCCTGAACAATGGTGTGGGGTTTGCCTCTGGTAGTAGGGGGTGTTGAGTGGAGGGGAGCAAAAAGGGAAAAAATCAGGACAATCATAATAGCATAATCAATAAAATGTAATGAAAAAATTTATAAATATCAAAATTGGTGAATTTTTGTGTAGCCATTTTAATATTGAAGATGGAAGAAAATAAGCAATGATTTTGGTATATCATGCTTTATTTTATCAAGAAAGGTAAAAATGTAACTGAAATGCAAAAAAAGATTTGTGCAGTGTATCATGAAGGTGCTGTGACTGACTGAACATGTCAAAAGTAGTTTGTGAGGTTTCATGCTGGAGATTTCTTGCTGGATGATGCTCCATGGTTGGGCAGAACAGCTGAAGTTGATACCAACAAATCAAGACATTAATTGAGAACAATCAACATTCTACCATGCAGGAGACAGCCAACATATTCAAAATATACAAGTCAATAAAGTTATTTGTGTAAATGAAAAATATGTCTTTTATTTTATGGGAAAAAAACTAAACAAACTCTTTTGTCAACCCAATATATTCAAATTATCCTGAAGTAAATTCACGCTCAAGTCAATGTGAAATGTTGGTGAATCATTTTAAAGATTTTCTTTATTTATTTTTAGAGAGAGGGGAAGCGGGGGAGAAAGAGAGGAAGATAAACATTGATATGTGAGAGACACATTGATTGGTTGCCTCTCACACACCCCCAAATGGGGACCTGGCCATGGCCCTTGTCGGTGGCCCTGATGGGGATTTGAACCTGTGACCTTTCAGTTCGCAGGCCAGCACACAATCTACAGAGCCACACCAGTCAGGGCTGATGAATCATTATACAAACATCCAAACTGCAAATGAAAAACAAACAAACTGAAATAGAATGAAAACAGTAGGAAGCAACATAAAGACTGAAAATTTAGAGGCAGAGTGGACTAGTCCAGGGGGTGCTTTCTGGGCTTCCTGTTTCTTTTAACATGACTATACACACTAAAAGAAGGCTAAGAAGACCGCTCTGTACCGAGACACGTCCATTGCCACAGGCAACCATCCACATTCTTAATCCTTTCCCTATCAAGGGCTGTGACTTTTAGATACATGACAGGAGCAAGCTATCATGGATCCAGATGTCTTGGTGATAGAAACACAGTCTTGAGTAGGTTCTATTCTTGGTTTCCAGTGGGCCCTCTTCTTTCTACAACCTTCCCAATCTGTCTCCTTTACTTTCACCATCAGCTCTACTAGCAACTCTTTCTCACCAACTCTGATTCTTATTTCACAGTAATCACACTTCAGAAAGAGCAATTTTGCTTTGTATATTTTTAGATCTTGGAAATCTGTCCTCAGATAATATTTAAAATGATGGAAAAGACTTTATGTGTGCTATTGTTCATTGCAATGTTATTTATAAAAGTGAAAAAGTCCAGCGATAGGAAATTTTAAATAAACTATGTTATTAAACACGGTTTAAAAAAACTATGGAACAAACTGAACTAACATGCAAAATAGAAACAGACTCATAAACAGAGAGCAGACTGACAGCTGGTGGGGATTTAGGGGGTGGAGGGATGGAGTCAAAAAGAAAAAGGACTCATGGACATGGACAACAATGTGGTGATTGTGGGGGTGGAGGTGGAAGAAAGTATAAGGCAGATAAATGGTAATGCAAAACAAATACAATAAAAAAGTTTAGAAAAAGAAACTGTGGACCCATCAGTGAAATATAATATATTTATATTTATTTATTCAGTTACTTGACAATAACTGAAGATTATATAGTGAGATAAATATATCTCACTATGTGTGTATATAAAACAGGCAGAATAAAAAATTGTAAGTAAACTAAAATCACAACTAAAATGAAAATATATAAATATTAAGAAGGATAGAAGAAAATACTAAAAAATAAAAATGAATATATTAGGATAGGTAAATTTTCTCTTTTCCTCAAATCTTCTGCAAAGGTCTTATTTAGGTAAGAACTAATCACAACTTTTCATTTTTACTGTGTTCTAGTTTTCTATTTATATTACCTGGATTTATTTCAAGAGTAATTAAGAACAATAATCTAGTGGAAAACTCAAGAAACAGATTCTCAAATTCTGGCACATGTGTGCTACATATAACTGGATGACTTTAAAGGTCATTACGTGAAAATATAAATCGTCTCCTGAAAAGAGCTGCAAATCAGACTACTATAAATGCATCCTCTTTTTTTCAGGCTGGCCATTCAATACCTGATGAATAAATAAATAAACCAAAGCAGAAACCAAACAGAACAGAAGACTGTCTTACTAATATATACATACATGCCTTTGAAGAAAGGGTTTTTTTTAACAGTATGTCAGTCTGATTTACAGTTGGAAAGGTATTTATAATAACATTTTTAAATGTCAGTATTCTGGCTGACAAACTCATTTCTGTCATGCAGGGTCTTTATTAGGCTGACATCTCATTCAGAATCTCCCCTCACAGCACTTCAAACAAGAAATGAAACACAAGGTTCTGTATTAAGGATAATGAAACCTTTTAATATTGCAGAGTTCATTTATTTTTATTGTTAAAAAATCCAATATTCTCATGAGCAATCTATATTAGGGCAATAAAGATTTTTTCAAAGAATGTTCTTAAACCCTTTCTGGCATTGTCACTTAAAAACTGAGAAAAGCACCTACCTGTCAAGCTGAAAAAAATCATTAACTTAAATTTACAAAATTAAACCTTTTGTGGAAAAAAATTAATAAACAGGAAAGAATTGGATTCACTGGCCAGAAAGACCTCTACAAGCAGAAGTATTACCACAAATATATATTCAATTCAGGAGATCTAAACAGACATAATATACCTGACTGGAGGCATCTGGGTATCAGCACGCAGCCGTCTGCTACGAAACTCTGGTGGAGATGAACTCATACTTTTTTGGCAACTTTGCAATCCTGGCAAATATGGCATTTTGACATGTTCTTTGAGTTCTTCTAGACCAAATGTTCTGGTGTATTCTAATTAAAAGGAGGATCATAACCATCTTCATTATTTATTGGTTAAGTGTATCTATCGTCTTTTCCTACATACTATGATGCATAATAAAATATACTAAATCAATCATTAAGTAAAGAAAATTAAGCTACTGTACTTTACCTAGCATCTCTCCCAAGAAAATACCTTGAATTCCTGCAGGGAAAGTGATTAAGTTGCAGCTTAAGACAAAATCAAGAAAAAAGGACAGCTTCATAAATCTCCCAGTTTTCTGCCTTTGTGATTTGATATAACTAGAATTCTTGGAATATTACATACAATTCACATTGAAAAGAGCTTAAAAGCACTTTGAAGAGTCTTACGTTATCTGCTACTTTAAATCTTTCCACCTTCCTGCTTTTATGTAAAAAATCAAGATGTGTAAATACATGATCCTCTGAGCTAGCAATGAGATAAAGTATTCTGTTTTCAAGCACTAATTTTAACTATATCCCACAAAATTCCACACCAAATCTATAAACAACAACATTGAAGGACCAAGATTTCTTCTTCTACTGACCTCACATATTATTGGACAAAGAGATTATCAAATTATTTTAAATTTTTTTCAAAATGAAGGACACAAAAAGAAAAAACAAATTAAAAGATTAAATGTTTGGTTGATCATTAGGCTAAACACAGAGAATTGTTTTTAAAGATTTCTCTACTAAGCAAGTCTAGCCCAGCAATTAAAAAAAAAAGTATTTAATGGGACTGGAATGACATTAAATACTCAAAATATTATTTTGCAACCTTTGATTTTTTTCCAAAAACAAAAAATGTTTCTCTTGATCGAAAAAATATATAGATTCTCTTTTTAGCAATTAAATCTGGGGGTAAAGGACAGATAAACTGGTGTCTTCTGAGTACCTTTAATGGGAATCTAGTGAAGAAGTTGAAAAACTCTAGCAACACATTCAAAACCAGAAGTGATGAAATACTTAGGGAGTTCAAATTTTGCTATTTTTAAGAATTATATCTCCATCAATAAAGCTAATGGCAGAATTCAGTATAAACTTAAAAAATACTATGATTTGACACTAAGGGCAAAAAGCTATAAATACACTCATTTACACATCAAAAGTTCTCAAATTAGTCTTTTTTGAGTAACTATAGGATATAAGACTCTTTCAAAGGAAAGGAAGGGAGACAATCCTGGTTAGAATTATTAATACAAAAAGGTGCTGTTAAAGATTAGGGGTTTTCTGGGGGGGGTGTTTGTTTTCAGGGGTAAACTTTTTATTTTTTTTCTTTTTAATTGAATTTATTGAGGTGACATTGATTAATAAAATTATACAGGTACAATTTTATAATACATTACCCATATATTGTACAGGGTGTTCACCACCCAAAGTCAAGTCTCCTAGCAATGTTTATCCCCGCTCTTGCCTCTTCTACCTCCCCCCACCCCTTTCCCTAGATTTGAGTTTTTTTAAATATAAAAACCAACTTCAGGTATTTAAAAACAAACACTATTCATGAAAAGTAGTATGATCCAACAGAAAAAGTACTACATTAATATCAAATAAAACATCTTACAAAATATCAAGAGAAGTACTTCTTTTTTTTTTTTTTTTTTTTTTTTTTTAAAGATTTTATTTATTTATTTTTAGAGAGGGAAGGGAGAAGGAGAGAGAGAGAGAAACATCAATGTGCGGTTGCTGGGGGACATGGCCTGCAACCTAGGCATGTGCCCTGACTGGGAATCAAACCTGCGATGCCTGGTTCGCAGCCTGCGCTCAATCCACTGAGCTACGCCAGCCAGGGCGAGAAGTACTTCTTTAAAATTCATTTCTGAGTTATAGAATTTCATTAAATAAATTAATTTTAATTTACTTCCATTTTTCTTTCCCTTAAACTGAAGATATTATTCTTATTTAAATGTTACAAAAATTATAAATATCTCTTATTGCTTTAAAAATATACAGGTAAATTCAAATTCATTATTTCTGTATTTTCTTAAGTAAAATTGAAGTTACCATTTCTCAACTTCTGTGTTTCTAAAACTGCTTTCCTCCAACTACTCTCAAAAAGAAAATAATTGTCAAGGGAATTTTTGGTGACACTGGAAGTCTCAACTTTGATTTCAGGAGATAGCACAGGCATTTTTTCTTCTTTCAACAGCAATGATGAAAGTGAGATGCTGATCCAGATTCGGGACACAAAATTCAAAGAAGAAGAAAAGTTATTTCAGAGACGAATATGTTTTCTAATTTGTTTTCTGTAGACCTAAATGAAAAGTTTACTTATATATGTAAATACAGATTCCTGGTATTTTAAAGCAAGAGACCTTTAAGAATATAGCTAAAATATGCAGCAAGAATTTTTTTCTTTTGTATATTTTAATGGATTCATTAAAATTCCAGGTTATAGATATTTGGCAATATAAAAATAATTAAGTTCAACAGCAAGTTATCGTGTACAAGACAAGAAAATGCTTAGGATTCTCTCAAAAATATTATCATTATACACCAACTGGCATTTATCTCTCGGATGCATTAAATACACAAAAATCAATTAATGTGCTACACCACATAATAGAATGAAAGATAAAAATAACCATGTGATCCTCTCAACATGTAAAGAAAAAACACTCAATAAAGTTCACCCTTTCACAATAAAAAATATATGATTTTATACTATAACACCAAAAACACAGGAAACAAAAGCAAAATTAGGCAAGTGAAATACATCAAACTGAAGACTTTTTTCACAGCAAAGGAAACAAAGAGTGAAAAGGTAATCTACAAATGGGAGAAAATATTTGCAAATCATATATCTGATAACGGGCTAATATCCAAAATACATGAGGAACTCTTATAACTACCTAGTTCAAAAAACAAACAAACAAATAACATTATTTTTAAAATGGGCTAAGGAGTTGAACAGACATTTCTCCCAAGAATATATACAAATGGCCAATGGGTATATGAAAAGATGTTCAACATCACTAACAATCAGGAAAATTCCAATCAAAACCACAATGTGGTATCAACTCACATCTGTAAGGATGGCTATTATTGAAAATTTTTGAAAAACACAATAGCATCAGGAAGCATATAGAGAAATGGAACCCTTGTGCACTATAGCTAGAAATGCAAAACAGTGTAGCTGGTATGGAAAACAATATGGAGGTTCCTGAAAAAATTAAAACTAGAACTGCCATACAATTCAGCAATTCCACTTCTGTGTATTTATCCAAAATAATTGAAATCATTATCTCATAGAGATATTAGTACTCCCATGTTCACTGCAGCAATATTCATAATAGCCAAGATGTGAAGAAAACCTAAATATCTATCAATAGATGAAAGAATTACAAAAATGAGGTACAGACATACAATGGAATATTATTCAGCCATAAAAAGAAGGAAATCCTGAAATATACAATATGCATGGGCTGTAAGGTCATTATGTTTACATGATTCCATTTATATGAGGTCTCTAAAACAAACTCCTAAAAGCATAGACTGATAGTTGCCAGGGGCTGGTGTGGGTGGTGGGTGGGATGGGGAGTCACTAATTGGTGGGTATGAAGTTTCAGTGAAGTAAGATGAATACATTTTAGAGATCTGCTGTGTGACATTTTTCCTACAGAGAGCAATACCATATTGTACACTTAAAAGTCTTACATTAAGATCAATCTCATGTTGTGTTCTTAGCATGATAAAATTTAAAAAAATTAAATTATCACCTTTATAAAATGCATTTGTGTCAGAAGAAAAAGATAATTTCTATGCTCCATGGAAAAATAAACACATCCTAAGGATGTAGGAGACCATTCTGCATGGTGTGGGCCCAGCTCCCACTGGGAGATGCACAGGACCCACACCCATAGAAAGATTCTCCTGTGGGGAGTCAGGCCTGCAATGTGCCTAGGTCGCTATGAGTCTTGCTTTTTGCTACAACTCCCTCACCCTGATTTTTAGCAAACACTTATTGCAAAGTAACTTCCTAAAATCCATGCTAAACCTTCCAAGGATGAGTGTAACAGGTTCAATCACTTTTGCCTCTTCATTTGCAAATATCCCTCTTCTGTGATGTGATTATCAGCATTGGCTCCTTTGTTTTCTGTAAAAGGTAACCACCTAAAGCGAACCTGTGCATGGTAAATGAGGACCATCATGTAATGGGCAGAGAAACCCAATAAAGGCCTGTAATGGTGGGGGCCAAGGCTTTTGCTCCCCTTGAGAGAAAAGCCATGCTGTCCCTTTTCCTCCACCGGATTCAGTAATCCGTGTGAATGTCTCATTTCATCTATAATGACTCAGATACTGCGGGCCGATGTCTGCATCATCAAGATAGCCATTACTTTTATTCTAAACATGGACACAGATAAATAATCATGTATCAGATTATTTACTACATATTCAATTTAATCATAAGTATTAAGTATTTATTTTATGCAAGGCATTACTAAACTCTGAAGAGGGTACGACCACGAGCAAGGCTTATATTCATTTTCTCCAATCTTCACAACAAACAGATTACAGATACCCAGACTTTGCTGTGCTCATTCATTCATACAAAATATTTACTGAGGATTGATTCTGTGCTAGGAATTGCACAAGGAATTGGAAAAAAAATGATAAACAAAACAGTCTCTGCCCTTGAAGAGCTTAGAGTCCAGTGAACACAGACAAGGAAACTGGGCATGCAGGGTAATAAGTGATATAAAGGGAAAACAATACAGGGTACTAGTAGAGGAAACACATGTCAAAAGATATGAAATGAGAGACAATGTGGCATGTGTGCATCCCCATGCATGGGTGCGCAGCAAGAAGCAGGGGAAAGAAGAGAATGTGGGAGGAGGGAGGAAAGGTAGGAGAAGAGGGAAGGAGGAAGAGGGTGGAGAGGAAAGGAAAGGAGACAGAAAGGTTGCCTCCAATATGGGGGAGTGGTGAGAGGTTAGCATCTCCTAGGAAGTATCTTCATACCTGTTGAGCCAGCTGTGTCAGATCCTGGAGAGGTTACTTACTGGGACATGAGAAATGAGATGAGAATAAAGGGGGAAGAGTATGGACTTGATGGTGAGATCTTGGGTGTCTTTGAAATGGCAGTATTGGAGTTAAAGGTGAGGGTGAGAACCAGACAGTTATGGGCTACAGGAGCGGGTAAAGAGCATTAGGAAATGCAGAGACAGCAAAGAGAGAGGAGTCACAACCTTAGCACCATGTCAAGGGCCCACATGGGCATCTCCAATGGGCCATGCCAAGTCCTCTCCTCTGAGCCACCGGCCCTCCCTGCAGCAGGTCAGAGGCTCACACCGCTGCCCTTACTTTCCATGGCTGCCAGCACCCTCTCTACACCTGGGTTTGTTCCTTCCCAGCAGCAGCGGAATAAGAGTGGCTCATTCTTTCTTCAATGCTCTTGAACTCTCTTTATTTCATAGTATTTATTGCTAAAGACTTGAGAAAACAAGACAATCAAAAAGACAATGGCAATAAAGAAAATGACAATAAATCTGAACTAAACTAGAGAGTAAATTAAATTTCCAAAGTCTTAAAAGACTACTAAAATCAAAATCCAGGCTCAATTCTAAAACCTTATTTTTCCCTTTTACTTATAAAGGTGAAGATGACCTGACAGCTTTGTTTTTGCTCCAAGGCAGACCCTCTTCTCCTTAGAAGTATCCCTCCTGGGACAAGAGAAATAATCTTGGGCATTGTATCAAACCAGGTGAAGAGAGAAGTTTCCTAAAACTAAATATTTTGAAAACATTCACCCAATAAATACATAAGGGGTCATTATACTATTATCTCTACATTTTTGTGTATCCTTGAAATTTTCCATAATAAAAAGTTGGGGGTGGGGGTGGGAAGCTCACAGCTGCAAGAATGTACAAGTTAAGGAATGTGCGGAAATAATTAAAAACCAAATGTTTTTGATCTTATGTTTCCTGAAAACGTGGTCAACATCTAATTCTAATGGAAAGAGAAAAATTAAAGATACTTTACAGAAGACCAACAATAAAAAGACTTAAAAAAAAACATGTAGAAAGAGATAATAAAAAAGAACAAAATACCTATGTTCTAGGGCAGGCCATAAAAAACTCACTCAAAACAAATGTTTCACAAATAGTAAAGAGGCTAGAGATTGAGATAAATTAATTGTTTAAAATAAAGAGCTGTAAAATAATTACTGTATTTTCAAAGGTACCCCAAAATGTGAGTGCATTTAAATATTTTTTAAAGAAATATTCCAAAAATTTTTAAATTAATATTATCTTTTTTCACCTAGCCTAGAACTAGAAGAAAATGTTAATTAAATGTTCTCTATTCATTATTTGTCCATCCATTCATTTACGCATTTAACAAAATATACTGAATGACAATCATGTCACACAATAAGAATATAAGAATGAACCAAATCACATGGGGTCCCTGTCCTCCCAAAACTTAGGTGAGAGAGGCAGACATTAAGTAAACAAATTAACAAAAATCATTTCAGATAAAATACAATGAAAGTAAAGTCAATTCTCATTATTCACAACAGGTACATTCTATAAAGTTGATGTTAGCACTGAATAATTGGTGAATACTGAGCTACTGCTGTTCCAAACCCCAATCCAGGGATCAGCAAACTATGGTCCCAGGGACAAATCTAGCTTGCCACCTGTTTTAGTAAAAAGATTTGCATTGGAACACCAATGTCCATCTGTTTACATATTTTCTATAGCTCTCTTAGGCCACAGAGCAGAGCTGAGTAGTTGCAACAAAGACAGTAGCCCACAAAACCTATATATTTTACTGAACTTTGCTAGCCCCTGCTCTAATTTGTTCAACAAGCACCTACTGAATACTTATGCTAGGTGCAATTTCTCAAATTTAAAATAGTATATGTGTAATAGGAATTTGACTTTCTTTGCAAATGGATCTTATTTATCTTGAGGTTCAAGGCAACTTATTTTGGAGATCATACTCACAAACAATGGAAGCGGAAGAAGGATTAGACCTAAGATTTTAAAATTCAGATTTTAATATTGCTTTAGCTTCCGCAATATTGAAAGAAAGATGGGAGCAAGTAGGCTAATTACCGGACTATTGTAATCTACTAGGTGAATGGTACTGGGAGCCTAAACCCAGGACAAAGGAGATTCCAGAGAGCCAACTGGATAGAGGTAAATGCAGCAGCACTTAGAGACCTGGGAGCTATGCAAGACTGGTGCTATTCGCAATGTCAGAAAGGATGCGGAACTTGAAGAGGTGCCAGTTGAACAAAGATGAGAGTGTAAACATTAATAAGAATATGAACTTCAATAAATTAAAATATATTAAATATGCAGAATATGCAAATTTATTGATACTTTTTTAAAAGCACCACACTGACCATCTTTGGAGGGTACTAAAGAATCAACTTGATTTGAAACCTACTATATATAAGGATCAAATATTTATCCAAATGAATGATAGTGAAGTTTTTCTTCATAGAGTATCTAAGATAATAAATGAAGGAATAATAATATTAAAACATCACCAGTTTTATAACTTTAATTAATGAATGGGTCTTGGCAATTGTAATGGTTAATTTTGTGTGTCAACTTGGTTAGGCTCTGGTAGCCAACTATTCAATTAAACACTAATCTAGGCATTTCAGTGGTGTTTTATAGATGTAGTGAATATTTATAGTCAACTGACTTTAAGTAGATTACCCTCAAAAATCTAGGTGAGCTGTATCTAATCAGTTAAAAGTCCTTATGAATAAAACTGAATTTTCCCTGGGGAAGGAAATTCTACCACAAAACTCTAGCAACATCCTGCCTGAGAGTTTCCAGCCTGCTGTCCTGCCCTTCAAATTTTGGATTTACCAGCCAACGCCCACAAGTGCAACCCTGACTGATACAGCAGGGATAATCAATGGCAGCTCAGATCAAAAAAGAAGTTGTGACACGAATACTATGTACCTCCCAATGGAATAATGCCTGTTAAGTATTCTTGAAAAATAAAAGTCGAACCTGACTTTGATCAAGCCTTTAGATCTAACTACTGATTTAGAGGACATGCAGTGGACAAAAGAACATACTACATGACACGGATGAGATCAGAAAAATCAGAATGTGCAACTCTAGACCTCTCCTGTTCTTTTTCATACTTCCCTGTTCTTGCTTTATGGTTTCCATACCTCGCCTCCTTGAATACTATAAATTTAATTTTTCCATCATGTTCTATTATTTTTTAGTTTGGAGATACAAATCTTCCATTTGCTAAATATGCCATGTTTTCTTCCTTATGGTTCATTTCCTCATATAATTTGTAATCTTTAACTGTAAGCTCATCTTTAGAGAGGTTGCTATCTACAGTAGTAGTGTCCCGTGAGCTACAGAAACCTTGCTATACAGAGAGGTTTTTCCATTCATCTGTCTAGACCTGTGTTTCAGAGGTGCCAGACCAGTTAATATGACATTCCTTGGAAAGTCCTATGAATTCAGACCTCATACTTGAGCTGTGCAGGGTATGAGGCTCTACTCTCTAGCAGTTTACTCTTTTCTGAGTTCAAGTGGATGGCAAACTCCCTTGCAGCCTCTTCAGACCAATAGAGGGTAGTTTTCTACTTATCATCTCAGTGTCAAGGTTCTTGTGGCACGTTGTGTTTTTTAACATATCCTGCACTAAAACAAATCCAGTACCACATGTTCTTCCTTCAACGTAATGTCGACACTTTTCCTTCATGAGGTGAGGTCTGTGTTTCCCTCCCTGAAACTAACTTCCTCAGTCAGTAAACTGCAGCAGAAGTGCCTGTTTGATATCCAAAGCTAGATCATAAAACATGATACAACTTCCTCTGGCTTTCTCTCTTGGGATACTCACCTTTGAAACCTTGCCACCATTCTGTGAGGAATCCAGGTGGTAGGAAGAGGCCACCATGTAAATGTTCCACCTGACATCCACAGCTCATCCACAGTCAGCATCAACCACCAGACGTGGGAGTGAATGAGCCTTCAGGTGATTCCAGCCCCAAGCCTTCAAATCCGCCATCAGAGAGCCCAGACATGGTGAGGCAGAGCCAAGCTGTCCCTGCTGTTCACTGTCCAAATTCCTGACCCACAGAATCCATGAGCACAATAAATGGTTGTTTTCCACAACTACGTTTTGGAGAAATTTGTGATGCAGTCATAGTAACAGAAACAGTACTCCTTTGTGACTTCCAGCTTTCAGCAGATGCTTAACAGTGGCTTCCTGTGTGAACATTCCTTGATCTCTGGCACCTGGGCCTTTCCTTCTTTTAGTTCCTAGCTCAGCCACATTTCTATAAATTACCTTATTATATTTTACCCACATTGGAAATACAATGAAGCAGAATGGAGTCCCTTGCATGTCAGCTCACTCTATCCAGAAGTTCCCAGAGTAACTTTTCAAATGAAGATATAAGGAAATGAAGAATTTAATTTCTTTTATGTACAATACTTAGAAATCAAAATAATAATGAACACTATAGAGAGAGTATTTGTTTAAGAACAGATAACTTGTTGCAGAAAAAATACAAATGATCAATAAAGTTCATCCTCACTAGTATGCCAATAAAAGCAATATAATGAGCTATCACTTTCACCAATCAAATGACAAGGATTTTTTTCTTTAATACTCAGTCGTGTAAGATGGGGTACAAGGAACTAGGCACTCTCATGCGTTTCAGTATATGTATTTTTATACCATTTCCAGAGAGCAATCTAGCAAGATATTTTTGTCCTTATAATTTTATATACTTTTGACCCAGCAATTCCACTTCCAGGAATTTATCCTAAAGGAATAATCATTGATGCAGAAAAATATTTATCTTCAAGGATGTCAAATCCTGTGTTTTTATAATAAAAAAGGTTGAAAATAACCCTAATATCTAACAGCTGATAGTAAAATTATCTTGAATTTTAGCTTCAAGAAAAAGAATTATTGAGTGAAAATCAGGAAAGACAAATTGTAGAATCATTGAGAAAGCTGGTTGTTTACTTATCTACAATGCCAGTCATTGTGCTAGAAGTTGAAAATGCAAAAATGATTAGAATGCAAAAGCCTACAGTGTATTAGGGGGAACAAAGCAAATGATTACAGTTTATTATGGTAACTAGTAATGATAAACCCATGCTGGAATTCTGCAGTACAACAGACTCTTTGCTAACCTAATAGGGCAAGTAGAATTTTGCTTTTGTTTTTGAGCAAGGATCTTCAAGCTAAGTTCCACAGGTTTTGATAAGTAGAAATGAACTGTGGTAGAGCAGGCTGAATGCCTACCAGAATTCTTGCTCCTCCAGAAAAGAGCTGTTCCCAGGAAGTGGCTGTCTTTCTGGAATTGGGATGTGAAAGAATGTAAGGTGAACACTTTCTGCAGGAAGCTTTTATGAAGCAGGTCTGCTTTCGCCACACTCTCTCCTTCCCCTTCTTCTGGTTGCAATTAGACAACAGCAAAGCGCTAATGAAAGGATCCTTCTACCCATTGAAGAAAGTTGCCTGCTGACTAGGAACAGGAGATCCTCAAATGATGTCATTTTGTTTAAAGTTGTTTCATTACTACATAGAGGTGAAACACACTTGATTCCAGCTGTGGCCATGGTCTGTGTGGAGTTTGCACACTCTCCCCATGTCTGCGTGGGTTTTCTCTGGGTCCTCCGGGTTCCTCCCGCATCCCACAGATGTGTACATGAGATGAATGAGGACGTACTATATATGTTAAATCACTAAAATGTTGAGGTCTGTTTGTCACTATAGCTAACAATATTCTAATATATGCAATTTTAATTCCCAAGTGAACGTATTAGCTCACTTACTCAAATATATTCATTAAGCATGTACTGTGAGTACATCAGTGTGCCACGTATTTGACAAATACAAAGGGTAACTAAATAGAAATCCTGCCTTCATAGAATTTCCTGTTCAAGAGGAAAAACAGTAGTCACTCATACAGCTACAATACATGAAAAAACAGCATTGGGGCAGATATATACAAATACATATGTACACAATGAGGTCTGTCCGGAAAGGGCTGAGCTATTGTTAATAGAATGAGAACATTTTATGTGACGTTGGTGTAACCTGGCAGACAAGAAGAGTAGACTGGAATGTACATGCATGAACAATGGTGACTTCACTGTACTAATCACTGGGGGTGGCAGGCACCATTGAGTGAGCACATGTACTGTGTGGCCATCACATTCAAAATGACTAAGTAAGTAGAACAACAAATCTGCATCCAATTTTGCATTAAGCTTGAACATTCCTCTGCAGAAACAATTCAGACAATTCAGAAGGCCGCAGCTATGGACAACTGGTGACTGGCAGCTTCGTCACAACAATGTACCCACTTACGCATCACGTCTTGTACAGAGGTTTTGGCAAAACTTCAAATCACCAGGTGACTCAGCACTCCCGCAGCCCAGATTTAGTGCCCTGTGACTTCAGGCTTTTCCCAAAACTAAAATCACCTTTGAAAGGGAAGAGATTTCAGTTTGTCAATGAGATTCAGGAAAATACGATGGGGCAGCTGATGGAGATTGGGAGAACTGTGTGAGGTCCTAGGTGCCTACTTTGAAGGGGACTGCGGTGTCACTGTCCTATTTACAATGTTTCTTGTATTTTGTATCTTCTTAAATAAATGTCTCTATTTTTCATATTACGTGGCTGGATTCCTTCTGGACAGACCTTGTATATGTCACTCATAGGAGTTAAAAGAAGGGCAATAATACTTTCACATGGAGGTTCAAAAAAGACTTGGGAAACATTAGAAAATAATGTTTAAATGAAATTCAGACAGGCAGAAATGTGGGTGGAGGCATTCCAGGAAAAGATAAAAATGTGAAAGATACCACAGAGAATGGAGACAATGGTTCAGATAAGAGCACTGCGAGAAATAATAAAATGATAGACTGGGGAAAGATCACAGACATCTGAATACTGGCCAAGGTGGTCATGAATGATTAACAATTGACTGAATTTAGGAGGTTCAACAACAACAAAAAAGGATGATGTAGGCTATGAGCTATGTTGACTAAGAGAATTTAGAGAACCATGAATTAATCTCCAAGAGAAAATGCTGGCCTGGAGGTGGAGGACAATAAGGAGCTCAGTCTTAGATAACATGAGTACAGAACATCCAAGTGGAGATATAAGCTGGATCTAAGTTTTAGGGGTTGAAGACTATAGGTTTGGTTGGGAAATGAAAAGTAAGAATTATCTATTTACTGGTAAGAATTAAGGCCAGAGACTGGAGTAAAGTTGCCAAAGGAAATCTGAGAGAGAAAAAAGTCAGGTTCCTTTAAAATATACACAAAGGTAGGAAGATAAAGAAAAGAGGCAGAGAAATGACTGAAGAGGCAGATGATCCAGAGGAACCAGAATCTCAAGAAGCATTGGACCATGTCCAATTCAGAAGTAGAGAAAAGAACTACTAGTAATACTGTTAACACCAAGTACACAATCCCATTTAATACTCAAACAACCCAATGAAGCAATTCCCAGTTACTGACCAGAATTTCAGACTAGACAAAGAACACAAACACTGGAGTAAAATGAACTTGGATTTTAATCTTACCTCTGTCCTTCAATAGCTGCATAACCATAGGACAATGAAGAAAATAATAGTGTCTGTGGTTCTCATTAGGTTAGTGAGGATTACTTTTAAAATACATGTAAACTGTTCAGTGCAGTGCTGGGCATGTATAAACACTCAGTAAGTGGAAGCTATTGTTTTAACTGTTTTTAAATAATGATTAACACAGGTTTTTCTAAACACAGTCTGTTGACAGAAATGTCAACTGGTAAAGACTTTTTTGGAAGGCAAATTCCACCAAGTTTTTTTTTTAACATACATACATACACCTGACCCTGTGATTCTGCTTCAAAAAATTCATTTTGTAGAACTATTACCATATCTAAGAATGTTCACTGATGCAGTTTGTAGTAAGGAAAAGTTGGAACCAATTTTAATGTGAGATGTTACTTAAATTATAGCATGTGTGTATACACACCATATGATCATACATCTACGTGATACATCTATGAAGTATTCAATGCAGATTAAGTAAAATGATATGATAGGTACTTGTCATATCTTCTTAGGTGAAAAAGGCAATTTCTCAAAATAATCCATATATTATTCTATTGATGATCAAAAGACAAATGGAAAAAAAAGAATGAAACAATACACACTAAACAAACTCTAAGAAATTGTAGCAAATAAAGAATAGAAAGCAGAGAGGGCTTTTACCTCAAATTCCTATGCTGTTTGAATGAAATTTTGATGTATTATAATGTAATCTCAAAATGTAAGCCCTTAAAATAGGAAAGGTCAGAAGTATTTTTGAAGAAATGTCATTGTAACTGGAGATTTGACTCATTATTAGCAATGTGAATTAAAACTCAATATGATGACTTCGGTGCTCCGGAGAACACCACCAGGAAAATGGTTGCAAAATTGCGTTTGTCTAGTGAGAGGCTCCACAGTAGGCAACCTTTTTTGACCCCAAAAAGGTTGTAGGGGAAATGATAAGTACGTTAGAACAGACGAAGTACATCACACAAATCTTTTGCAGTATTTTTAACCCCTAGTGAAAACAGTAATAAACACACAAATTATGGGTAAATCAGAAATAGTACAAAGCAAAATTGGCAATGAAAACGGGGCCAGAGCTATCTAATTAACATGGTCAGTGTCCCCCGCCTGTTCCATCCTCACGGCTGGGTACAAGTGCGGGGCAAAGGGAGACAGTAAACACATCCTCCCTCCTCTTCAGTGAAACCCTGAAGGGCTGGAGGTCAGGCCTGCAAGCTGTGCCCCGGGAGCATGGCTGTGGGTGCTGGCCTGTACCAGAATGGGAGGAGTGCGCAAAGGTAGGTATCTGGCGGAGGTCCACCCTGGTTTCACTCTCATTTCTCTGTCTGGTCCTCCTCCCCAGCCTCCTGCAGGTCCCCTCGAAGAGAACAGTTGCAATGACCCACGTCCCTCTCCAGGCTAGTTTCCCTCCCTGGGAGGGGGAGGCCTCCTTACAATCCCTGCCCCAGCAAGGTCCCTAGGCTCTCTGGGCCCTCCGGGCACACTCACTGTCCCTGCAGCTCCGCCATGGAGGGCAGGGGCTTCTTCGCCCGCCAGGCTGGGGATAGTGGCGCCCAGGTCTGAGCCTCCGGCAGCGGGGGCAGCGGGCAGCGGGGGAGCCAGCGGCGGTCCGAGCGGAGTCCCCGAACCAGGCAGGGTGTTGGACGGTGCAGGCCGGGCGGCCGCGCGCTTGCTCCGGCGCCGCTCTCAAGGCGAACATGCTCTGAGGCAGGCAGCCCGGCGATGCTGGGGAGCTCTGCGCCCCGCCGGGCCCTGCTGGCAGCGGGTCCACAGGCTGCAGCTCTCCAGTCCGACCCTGTTGCCAGGCGCCCAGAACTTCCGGCTGCGCTCTGCCAGCAGGCCCGCAGGCCCTCATGGGAAGGGCGGTGAATTGAGACTGCGCCTAGGTGGCGCTTGGGCGGAAGGAGACGCGCGTACCCCCTCCACCCCCAGGACTCACACTAGCGTGGTCACAACTACAGATGGGGTGGACAGATGATACCAAAACAGGGTTGGTGAACCGGAGTCAGTCGTGACACAAGGTCAGAGGGGCACGGAAGGTGCGCCAAGCACTACAGGGTGGGTGGTGAGCAGTTGCACAAAGCTGGCAACGTTCATTTGAGTTGCATTTTTAAGATTCAAACGAGGGTCTCTAGAGTACTGATGAGTCTAGACCTTTCAAACAGCCCAGTAATACCTGACTAGTCCAGTATTAAGTAAGTCACAGCATCATCCCCGAATTCCCTCCCCACGTCTCCTGGAATTCCATGTTCTACACTTCCTTTGTCTGTCTGGCTTCTTTGGTGAAAGCTTAGGTTGTGTCTTCTGGCTAGCACCCTGACTTGCACAGAAGGCTCTTAGAAGCTATACTCTTGACTTCATTTCTTGACTCTACAATAGGGCTGCCAAGTTCTGCCTTGGTGATATGGATTCAGATCTCAAAATTCCTGAAACTTCTCTCAAGCTCACTTTTCTGTTTTCATTAAGTTTCACGATACTAACTTCTAGTTCCTTTAACAAAACCAACTCAAATTAGACCTGGAACCTAGTAGAACGCACTCCCATGCATAATACGCACCCATGTTTTTGGCCTAACTTTCAGGAAAAAAAATTAATTTTTTAATTCGATTATTTATATATAAAACCAACTATAATTATGCCAGGTTATTTACAGACAGATATCATTATTGCTTCCTAGAATTTACACTTTTAACACATTAGCATAAGTAAAAACACGTAGGTATGGAATTGGTACTACCCATGTATAATGCACATTCTTTTTCCCTCAAAAACTTGAGCAAAACAGTGTGCATTATACACAGCAAAATATAGTACTCAGCCCCACCACTGATTTAGTTGTGTAATCCTGAGGGAGGGAAGTAACTCATCTAAATAGGGATAGTGATATACTTACCTAAATGGATAGGCACATTGAAAACACATGAACTTAAAGGGAAAATGTCTGGGGCCCATTCCAAAACCGATTAGGAATTCAGTTCTTGGTGCTGCACTCAACACGTTATCCAGTTTACCAACTGGTCTGCTTGAGTCTTGCTATCACACCCCCCAACAGCTCTAACCCAACTCTACACATGGCTCCTGTTGTTTGATAACCGGGCATCCAAATCCTACATTTGTGAAACATCTCTATATTCTCCTAACATGTTGCTCATTTTCACATACTATTATCCCTACACAAACTCATAAATCCACATTCCAGCCCCCACTCCCTTCCCCATCCAACACCGCAGAACTACATGTGCCAAGTGAAGATACAAAATTTTAATGGCTATTGCCCTTTAGGAAGCTTGATTAACTGAAAGCAACAACTGGCACACAATGCACCAAGCATTGTTAAAAGTAGTAGAACAGAGAAGGCAGTGATTCAGACAAGTAAATACGACGTTATTTCAGGTAGTAATAGATGCTATGGAAAAAAAGTTATATGAAGAGACATGTCAAAGATGACCTTTTTTCATAATGGAAAAGTCCAGCATAGACCTGAGGGCTGAGTGTTCCAGACACAAGAACAAGTGCCAAGACCCTACATTAGAAGCTTCTCATTTTTTGAAGAGCAAGAAAAAATATAGCTGGGAGTCATAAAGATCAAAGAAGAACCCTTCCAAATATTTCCCTGTTCTAGTTCCTAGGACCTGAGAATATGCTATCTTATGTAGGGATTTTGCAGATGTACTGAAACTAGGGAATGTAAGATGGGGGAGGTTACCCTGGATTACCTGGGGGGCCCAATGTAGTAACAAGGGTCCTTGTAAGAGGGAGGCCAGGAGAATCAGAGATGATGGAAACATGGAAGTAGAGACGCACTTTGAAGATGGAAGGGATGATGAGCCAAGAAATGCAAGTGGCTTCTAGAACAGGTAAGGAAATTGATTCTCCTGTAGAGTCTTCAGAAGGTGGGCAGGCAGGCCTTGTTGACACCTTAAACCTTGTGAATTGCATTTTGGACTTCTGAGCTCCAAAACTGTTAAGACAATAAATCTGGGTTTTTAAGTCACTTAAAATTTGTGGTGATTTACAGCAGTGATAGGAAACATACTTAGTGCTACAGGTATACCTTAAGATATGAGAGTTCAGTTCCAGACCACAATAAAGTCGGAATCTTTTTTTGCTGGTAGAGGGTCTTGCCTTTGATTTAAAAACAAAAATGCAGTATCTGTGAAGCCCAATAAAATGAGGTTATGCCTGTTGTTGTTACATGTCAAGTACTAGGTATGATGAAAAAGGCTGGCCTTAAAAAAGTTTTCCTGCCCAAGATAAGGAAGGTGTGTGAAAATGTTTTGGCCAGTTTGATACCAAATCTGTAAAGGAAAACGGCAGAGGCAGAAAGTTGTCAACCTTCCCCTGGAGATCGTTCCCCAAGACCTCAAGAACCCGTCACATTCTAGACGTCCCTATAGCATTTACCTCTTAATATGTGCTTTATCTTGGAAATTACACTTGCACATGAAACCACAGGCTTATTTTCATTTGCATGCCCCTGTTAAGTGCTCAAGTTTTACAACAGTGAAATAGCATTTACTCAGCACTCTGAGCCAGGGTCTGCTCTGAACATTTTACTCGACCTGACGTAATCTATTGAGCTATTATGTGGAGGCTGGATATGAACCTATAGTTTGGCTCCTGAGCCAGCACTCTTGATCCAGCCTATCAGAGGAAGCTTCTAAGCAACATGAGGCTGAAGGACAGGGACAGCCAATAAAGCTGGCACTCTGAAAGGTACAAATGGTAATGTACTTATGTGAAGTGAGTTTGTAGAAGTAGCACCTACTCAGTGACCCAGACTTTCACAAAGGTTGGTTAGCTCTCCAGCTGACGGTCCCTTGTAGAAGGGACTTTTAAGAGAAGGCGGCTAAGTAAAATAAGGCATTAACCTGCATTTAAATTGGTTTTAACAGTTCACAAAATATTTTTATAACCATCACTTTTAGCCTTCACGATCCTGTGATGAAGGGCAAACACACTATATAAGGTCAGTACTGTTCATTTCTTCCAGCATCCACTGGGGGCCTTGAAACATACCCCCTGTGGATAAGGGGGACCAGTATATCTAACCTCAATCTACTGTGAATCTAATACTGTTCTAAGAAAATTATTTAAGGAGAGTTGTATAAAATGCCACCACCCCTAGAGTTTCACTTCTACTTACTACTATCCCAATTCCTACATCATTTAGTTTCACCCACCTACCCATGCCTAGGTAGTTAGCAATATGCCATCTGTACAACTTTATACAATAATGAAATTTTTTTCTTCTGAGCCACTTCTACAAGGCTGAAGGGGCAGGACTCTAGCTGCCTAAGTAGTAAAACAAAATAGGTAACTTCCAAACTCACTCTTAGGCTCCACCTAGAGATTAACATATGCTAATTTTTTGTACATTTATCCAACTGTTTACGAAGACAAAATTTCTTGCAGACCACTTGTAAACTCAGACATGTAACACTGATTTTATGAACTTAAGGACCTCGCCCTGTCTGGCATGGCTCAGTAGGTTGGTCATGACCCCGTACAGTCAAAGGTCACTGGTTAGATTCTTGGTCAGGGCAAATGCAAGAGGCAACAAGTCAAGGTTTTTCTCCCTTTCTCCCTATCTTCTCCTCTATAATAAAGAAACGTAATCTTTAAAAGTAAATGAAAGACTTTAATTTCTTTCCAGAATTCACTGACTCTAAACTCACCAGTGCAGAGAAACAGCTTCCACATCAAAGAATTTAAAGAAATTCTTAGATTTGTTCAGCAACTTTCAAATATGGAAAAAGTAATGATTCTGGCATAAAAGCATCAGAAGAATTTAACAGGGCATCTGTTTCATATGCACCATACCTTTGGTACAATCTTGAAGACGACAAAAAATTGTTACTGTTATTGTATGTACACTTTGTTACACTGTAAACTTTTAGTTTACTAACAGGTAAGCTGATACGCAAAACATAGAAGAATATAATTTATAAAATACCAAAACTCATTATTTAAAGTTTTTGCTCACTAGTTTCACTTTAGGTGCACCAAAATAACTCACATCAGTGGGCACTAATTTCTTCCTTCGTAATATATACAATATGTAACAAAACTTACCAATGTAAGGACAGAAGACACAAAACAAGAATATAAAATCACATTTACACGGTACTTTATAGGCAAGCCAAAGCCTGAAAAAATGGAATTTCAGCAACAATTTATTTTTATATGTAAGTTACTTTTATTACCTTACCTACAAGTCACTATGCATAAAGGCTGTGAACTAGGCAAAAAGCTACCTCAATGGCACAATTCAAAATTGTAGAAATAAAATTCCTTTCGTACAGAAGGTCTTTCCTAAATCCAAAAAATGCTTTTCACAAGCTACAAAATGAACCTTAAGTTTTGGATGCAATGGTTATTGATTTGGCTTAATTTTATCACATAGGAAGTGATGCCACACTAGTTAAGGGACAGCAGAAACAAGCTAACAAAAAAATCACCAAGACAATACATGTAGACTTTAAAGCAGTTCCTGTTTATTACCTGACCAGATTACAAAAATGATGAAGGCAGAGACCTGAAAAGGAAAAAAAAAAAATACCCTATTATTAAAGAAACCACTTTAACAGCTAAGAATTAATATAAATTAGGAAGCTGTAAGTACCAATCCAGTTTCTTTTTAAGTAGCTTTTTCTTCCCTCCATAAATATCCTCAAAAGGAATAACTAAACCAACTGTAACCATGTGAGATAGTTGATTCCCACCCCCCCTAACTAAATATATGGATTAGAACTCAAGGAAACCCTTATCAACATTTAATGGAGAAAACACTTGAGATTATACCACTTTTACTGTAGTATTAAGTAAACTTAATCAAGTTGCTCACCTTAGTTCATTCTTCTAATAAGCCTGTTGATCTGGTCCTCCCTGTTACCAGCATCTCCCCCTTCTACAAAATGCGTGGTCTTTTTCTTCATTCCACCTCGTGGAGAAGATAATTTGAAGGGCCACAGAAAGTTGTTTGCTTCTTTGAAGCGTTTTCCAACAGTATAGATCTCATGAATCAGATCCTCCATGCAGATTATGCCATATTTACCTGAACATTTTACGGTTATTTAAGATGGTTAGAACTTTGTAAATATTAAATTTTAAGGTATTCAACAAGCACAATTATAGGATGTAACAGAGTTAAGGAGTATATCAATAGTAAAAATAGAAAAACACAGGGCCACAAGATACCAGAAAACATCAACTTATTTATCTAATATCAAATTTTTCCTCAAAGAGATAGAACTTACCAAGAGATCGAGCAATCAATGCGTTATCTGTCAGGGCAATTCGTTTTTTGTTGATTTTCCCATACCCACGCTTGTAGATCAGTTCATTTACTGACTTCAGGTTAGGGTACCTGAAATATGAAAAACAAATATAAATGACCAAAGAATATGGTTATTGCTGTTAAAACCCCTAAAATTCACCATGGTAACATAGCCAATTTACCAAACAGAAATCAGAGGAAAAGACAGACTTACCCCCACGCAATGTACGGTTCCACAATCCTCAGCATGTTAACTGAAGCCTTGTTGAGCTTAACGAAGGTGCCGTTGAAGATCTGGCGAAGGCGAAGGAGCTGCAGCACCTTTCGGACCTTTGGGCTCACACCATTGATACTGCAGTGACAAAAGACCAAAAATTCACTTGGCATTTTATAAGGACCTTTACTAACAAGAAAGTATTAAAATTTTGGACAACACAAGTCTGACCTAAGTAGACAGAAATCCTTTCGTGTTACCAAGACCACTGGTGTTTTTCCTCATTTAGGTAAATTTTCCTATCACCACTCCCAATTTGCCTCCTTTTCAAAGTAAATTGTCTTTGGACACAAACCTATGACATTTAAACTTCCTCTGACCCTTTTACCACTTCTTAGTTAACCAACACAAGTCTACATTTTAGTACTTCCGAACTTCATCACAAGGACACTGACCTCAAGTCCAGTGCTCAATTAGAGAACGGATAGGAGCTTTGGGCACAGGTCTTCCAATTAAACCATTAAAATATTGCCCCCTTGTTCAAGCTACCCCTAAAGTACTTTTATTCCAGAACCAAGGCCTCTAGAAATAATGTTTAATTTTGTTGGGATTGCTTAGTTTTCCCTTGAAAACCAGACTGCAGTAAAAAACAAACTTACCCTCTGATCCTGATGACAAATGCCAATTTGGGTTCTGCAGGTACATAGAAGTTGCCAGCTTTTCTTGCCATTCTAGCCATCCGAATCTCAGTTCGGTACATTTGCCTATATTCCTTGTGATAGTGCTTAGCTTTTTCATAGATAAGCTTCCTCCTTGCCTTTCGAAGCTGAAAATGAACGATCAGTTAGTCATCTGATTTTCAGCCCCCAAACACAATTAACAATACCATTTTCTTAGAAGAAAACCAATCTTCCCTTGCAACTTTTTTCTTGCCAATTTGCACTAACATTCTGAAAAGCAGACGCCACTTTGAGGAGCTAACCAAGCTCACCAGTACAGCAGGTGAAGTAAACTAGTCCTGTTAAGACTAACACCCTCCTCCTTTCCAACCCCAAAGCCTCTTCTTACAGGGCAAGTACCTCAAAAAAAGTTTCCTTACCATTTTTTGGGCAAACTTCTTTCTCAGGCGTTTGATTTTCAGCTCGGCGAAATTCCTTCGCTTTTTCTTAAGGGTTTCTGGCACAGCAGGAACCTTCTTCTTCTTCTCTCTAGCATTCACAAGCAACGTTAATACTTCAAAAAGCTCGCAGCACTGCACCCTTCCCATTCTGTACTGAGCGTCACTTAACAGCACTACTATCATTGGCTCTGACACTATGCCTTTAATTGTTCCAGTCTGCTACAGCACGAGATGCAGATTTTAGGCAATACCTATGCTAACAACCACCTTTCACAGGGACATTACTTAACCGACAGCTGCAAAGATAGCCCAGTCCCAGTCTCCCTCCCCACGACAACGAGCAACTACTTCAAGACATTCATCCCCAAACTTTTAAAGAGGTCTTAGGCCTCTCAAAAATTAAAAATAAGATAACTCCAGAAAACAACAAAGAAATCCCAGTTGTATCCTGGTTTAGGCCTCAAGCTCCACATGCTGAGAGCGAAGGCCCAACGGCAGGGACACTTAGACCAAGTACCAGCCAAGCGCGAACTCATGTCAGAGTGGACTGGACAACCAACCGATCCCACACATACTCAAGTCTCACATCTCTCCTCGTTTCCAATAACTCCTAAACCTCCGCCCCAAGGCCTCCTGGATCCCATGGTAGCCTTTGGCCACCACCAGTGTCACAAGACGTCATAAACACAGAGATAAGTGGGCAAAGATACAGTCTACAGATGGGCCACGAGACAGTGAGCCAAAAGGTCCCCGGTCTCGGGGATGGAAAAGGATTCTCTAAGGGTGGAAGAGCGACTTACTCTGCAACCTCCATGGTTCCAGCCGGAAATAAAAAAAGGAAGTCAGCGCATGCGCACTGTTCACTTAAAGACGGCGCGCGAAGCCCCACGACTCTTAGGTATCCCAGGATAAGCCAGAAAAGAAGTCAGAACTGAGAACTTGCAGACGCAAAATTAAGAAATGCCCTATTCAGCCTCTTAGGATCAAGTTCAGGATAAAATTTTATGGGGGGGAAAAGCATGTATTAGATAAACTCTTTAATCAACATAAGAGCAAAGAGTGCTGACACCTTGACTATTTGGGGTCCTAGTCCTCCAGCCGCGTTTAACCCGGTACAGCGCGAATTCCAACCACTAATGTATGCAATTAACACGCCGCTGGGGTGCGAACTACAAATCCCAGCATGTATCAGTTCTCTTGCCCACCCAGTGGGAGGGCAACTCTTGGCTGGGACTCCAGGCAGCCACCACAGTCGTGATTCCAGCCAAAGAAAATGACAGTCTCTTGGCCCACATTGCAAAGGGCTATCTGCGATTCTAAATCGCTCCCGAGACCCGGCTTTAACTGCCTTTTTGCCTCTGTCAAACCCAGTCACAGCCTCCGGCACCCTAGGTGACCGTGCTGCCGAGGTCCTTTCGTTCCTCTAGCGTGAGGGGCTGTCTTTCGCAGCGCCTGATTGCAGATGGAGCCGTCTAGTGTCCCATGATTAAGGAAAGTGGTGAGACAAGGACAGAGAGAATCGGACACCCGGAGGAGGATGGCCGGGGCACTGCCAACTACCGGGCCTGGCAGGCGGAGGCCGGGACACCCCACGGCAGGGGGCGTGAGCCGCGAAGGGAGGTGCGACGAGGGCTGGAAGCTGCGGCCACAGCCGTGTGAGAGGGGCTGCCCCGCCGCGGTTCGGCTGACGGCTGGCGGGCTGGGGGCTGGGCCGGGGGCGGGGTGCGCCCGGGGGCGGGGAGGGCCGAGCGGAGGGAGGGCAGATGCTGCCGCTGGCTCTTCCCGGTCGCGGGTTATATAGCGAGGAGCGTGGAGCCCGCTCAGAGGCGGCCGGGAGCGCTCTGACTTGCGAGTGGTGCCTCATTGCGGAGCCGGGTGCCCGAGTGACAGCAGCAGGGAGTGCAGGGCAGGGGGACACGAGACTGCGGGGGCAGCTGCCAGCGTTTGGGCAGCGCTCGCCTGCGCGGAGCGAGTCGCCCCTTCCCCGCGCTCCCGCTGCCCCGCACCCCACCCTCCCACCCTCTCGCAACTTGGGTCAAGTTGACAACTCCCGCGGCGGCCAGTCGGCGGGTGCAGTCTCCGCCGCGCGCCCCTCCCCCGGGTGAAAAGGAGTCCCTGCGCCGGCTCCGGGAACTCTTGTGCAGCGGCGGCTTAGCCATGAGGGCAGCGCGCGCCGCCTAACTCGCGGCTGTCACCGCCGCAGCATCGGGACCCGCCAGCCGGGAGGGCGCTCCGGGACGGGCAGGCGACCGCCTACAGGAGGCGCCGAGACCCGGCAGCTACTGCAGCGGGCACAGCCCGGGGCCACCGCGCGGAGCACAGGCGGGAGTGGCCCCGCACACTCCAGCCCGGCGGGCACCTCGGGGGCGGGCGCGGGACGCAGGTTTCTAGTACGGGTCGCTCTTACAGACTCCCCGGGGTGGGGAGCCGGGCTGTCTGGCGCGGGGTGGGCGCGAACGTGGGCGCTGGGCTCCTGCGTTGCCTTGGGCTTCGCGATGAACATCGTGGTGGAGTTCTTCGTGGTCACTTTCAAAGTGCTCTGGGCGTTCGTCCTGGCCGCAGCGCGCTGGCTGGTACGGCCCAAGGAGAAGAGTGTGGCAGGCCAGGTGTGCCTGATCACCGGCGCCGGCAGCGGCCTGGGCCGCCTCTTTGCCCTCGAGTTTGCCCGGCGCCGGGCGCTGCTGGTGCTCTGGGACATCAACACTCAGAGCAACGAGGAGACCGCGGGCATGGTGCGCCACATCTACCGTGACCTGGAGGCAGCGGACGCTGCAGCGCTGCAAGGTAACTAGGACCTGTGCCCCAGCATAGTTGGGTCAAGCCCCTCCCCGCCCCCCGCGCCCACCCGGGAGGGCCCCGGAACCCCACTGTCACAGTCAGCGGCTCTCGAGAAAGATAACCACTCCCCACACCGACTCGGACTTATGCGAGTGGATTTTTCTCAATAAAGGAATTGATCTCGGTTTTAGAAAGGGAAAGTGTGCCCGACCCTTTTTGTAAGGGAGATCCAGTCTCTTTGGGGACGACTGTGGGGTTTCCTAAGCCCTCGGGGGACAGGGAAGGCAGAGGGAACTTGTTTTCACAGGTTTGAATCCTAAAGAAATGCCTCCATCGCCTTTGCGATGGGAAACTTATCTGGGAAGTTGTCCTTAGGGTCGGTGGATGCACGTATATATGTTAATATGGCTTGAACCTTTTAGACTAGGGGCAGCGCTGATTTCACTATAACTTCAACCATGAGAAAATAATTACATTGTTTCACCAGAGATAAGTACTTTAGTTACATACTTGGCCTGATTGAAAGACGCTCTGCCTCTTAAGACAAAGTGCTTGAAGGATTTAAGCCTTTTTGTAAATTTATTCCATGTTTTTGGTAACCTCAGGAAATCTGCATTTTTGTATATTTATGAATTGGCCTGAATCTGAGACTTTGAAAATAAATCAAAGTGGGGCCATTAAGCAACCATAAGTACTGATCCAGGAAATTTGATAATTTGTCAAAAGCTCTTGCTTTTTGACAAAATTTTTTATTTCCAGGGAAAACATTGACTGTTTTCAATGTTTTGAAACTGGGGCACCACTCCTACCCCGTGATGATCATTGTCACCAAAACTATTGGCACTGGCCTTTTAGGTTAGAAAATCAAAGGTTAAAAATGTTACATCTTCAACAATGGTTTGGAGGGCAGCAAATACAGATTTTTGTGCTCCCTGCCAAGACCTAAGAGATAGTGGTATTTGTTTTCCAGGAAAAGGATTTTGGTTTTTTAATTGAGTTCTTGTGCGCTAAAATGGCATATTTACCTGTGAGCTTGATTTGTGTGATGGTGCTGTGCTGATTAGAACACAGCAGTGTGACCTCTACTTTTCATGAAAAACTTTAGGTTCATTTCTTGGCTTTGAGTGAATTCAGATGATTAATTACAGTTTTAATTTGTGAGCCTTGACGTGAGTTTTTATTTTGAGGGTGCACATTCTAAATAAAGAGTAAAAGCCACTTCTGGCCACTTCCCCCCCCCCCCACAAACAAGGAGAGTGTAGTGTGTGTGTGTTTGGGAGGAGGGGTGTTAACTCTCTGGGCTGAGATCAGTTCTTTCCAGGTGTCTTTAGCTCCAGGAAGCTGATCCCATGAGGTCTGACTTGTATTGGGCTTGTCACAGTTACATGATTTTCCCCTAAGCAAAGTTCTCCAGCAAATTGCTCTAATTCCCCAAGACTTCTAGGGGAGGAAGGCAGCTGTAAGTTCAGTCATTGGCAAGCCTCGCAGTGTTAGAAATTTGAAGCTCACTGTAGTATTTTTGTTTTGTGTGATCTTTGTCCTACTGATTACCATGTGACTTACATTTTGCAACCCCCCCCCCCAACCCCCTGTTACATTTTTCCCCCTTGCTGCTCGTCTGGACTTCTGAGGACAGCTGGGAATGGTGAGGAAGAAATTCTGCCCCACTGTAACCTGCAGGTTTTTACCTACACCTGTGATGTGGGAAAGAGGGAGAATGTCTACCTGACAGCCGAAAGGGTCCGCAAGGAGGTTGGCGAGGTCTCAGTCCTGGTCAATAATGCCGGTGTGGTCTCTGGGCATCACCTCCTGGAATGTCCTGATGAGCTCATTGAGAGAACCATGATGGTCAATTGCCACGCACACTTCTGGGTAAATATAAACATCCTTATTTTCCTTTCTGGGCCCTCTTCAATGAGAAACTTGGGAAGGAGAGAGACTTCAGTACCAGCCTGAAAGCCACCTGCACATTTCTCCACAAAGCTTCCTTCTAACTCACTATTCCCCATGGTGAATTACATCGTACACCAGTTACTATTAAATAGCTGTTTGCTTTTTTCCCCCCAATTCAGTATTTCTTGTGAGGGTAGAGGACTGAACATTTTGAACTAGTTTGAAAGACTGCCATAAAAATAACAAGAGGAAGCATAAAATCCTGGGTTTGTTTATTTTACTTTCTGTTGAGTTTGTAAAACATCGGTTGTTCCTATGAATTCCTAAAGTCGGAGTTTAGGCTTCCAAATTGCTGCTCAGCCACATTTTGGGAAGTGCCAAAGAGTCTGAGATCAGCATTTGTGGTCCACTGGGAATGGTCAGGCCACCCTGGCAGGCACTTAACATCCACTGACCATCTTAGGGTCTGTGACATTGTTCTGTTGGAGTACATCTCAGCTTAGAAGATGCCTCTCTTAGAACAGAAGTCACCCTGATAGGACCACAGAGTCACTATATAGGGACAGGAGGATTGTGAGGTCTGATGGACTAGGGGCTTAAATCATATCAGCTTCTAGATGATGGTTAGAACATGAGAGCTACTATAGCAACTAAGAATGAGAGGGCAGGCTTTCTACTGCTCTGGGGACAAAACTAACCTCAGTTTTTCAACTGAAATGATTCAGTAGTGGTAGGTGTGAAACTCTTCCCTGTAACTATACATTGTTGATCCACTTTATGCTTTTCTTCCTCCATAATATTTCTACTTTACTTTTGCAGACAGATAGGATCCGATAAAGAAAGGGTAAGGAGAGAGGGTGGTATGTTTTGTTTTTCCATAGGCGGGTTAGCCTTCTAATCCAATACAACAAAGAACTGTTTCTCCTAAATAGGTCACAATAAACCTCATTAGTTTTTTAGCAACTGCTTAAAACTTAATCTGGCTTTAGAAGTACTTATTCAAATGTTGTTCCTCGAACATCAAATCACTTTTCTGATTCTGGAAAAAGTTTGTATGTTTTATTTTCAAACATGAAGTTTATTTAATTCATTTCCATACTTCAAGAAATGAACATATAAATGATGTGAACTAATTATCATGTTTTACAGGAGGAAAGAGATTACCAGATACAGTTTGAGGGAATTAAAGTGTGCTTGTGTGTGCATAGTGTGTGTGTGTGTGTGTGTGTGTGTGTGTGTGTGTGTGTGTTGGGTGCAGTGTGGGTGGGGAATGAATAAAAGTCTTTGCTGCCTTGGGGTCCACAAGAACAGGTGGCAGGTGAAGAAGGGAGGCGGGGCCAGACAAGGAAAGGCCAGTACAACTGAACAAACTGGGCAGTACAGCTTATCAAGAGTCTTGTGTGTTTATTATTCTGAGTAAAACAATCACCGTTTGAAATAAAAGATGTACATAATTTGCAGGTGGACTGAAGTTTTTGTATTTGAAGATGATAAGGATGAAACTACCATAGAAACCTGAGTTGATTTCAGTCAACTTATTTATCCTTAAACAGATATTCAGCCATCAGTAGGCTAGTTATGAGCCATATTAAAGAAACCAGGACTGGCCTTTTCCAGTAACATTTGACTGGGATGATGCACAGTTTCAGAATCTAGAAATATTTACCTATACAAAATACGCTAAAGTTTAACCCTCTTGCCTATTATTTGATGATTTTGTTGAATTATAAAAAATTTCAAATGGAATCAGATTTTTAAAGAACTCCCGTTTGACTCTCAGTTAGGTACTTATAAGAGGAAAGCAGCTTCTGTTCTCTAAACATTCTATGAAATAAGAGCTAATTTAGAATGTGTTAAGCACAGAAAATCCATAGCTTTAGCTTTGAAAATGCACATCAATTAATGTACTTGTACCTTAAACATCAGTCTATTTTGTAACTAAGGAGAAAATTAAATCTACAATAGCAAAATTATTGAGGAGCTGAATTTATACAGCAAGAAAAAACAAATCACCTTCCCAAAGGCCTTTTGGCTTTGAGATGTTGCTTAACTACACAATTTAGGGAGTTCTTGGAAGCCTTGACAGTAATGACGTCACTTCATATTAAAATATGGGAGGCTCCTGAATTCTCCAGCTGTTTTTCCCCCAAGCATCTGAAGTTAAGAATTTATTTTCAATATTGAGTCAGAAAATTCATTTTCAAGTTGGAATTTTTAACTTCTTGCCAAGACTTAGAAACCTTTTAAGAAGTTGAGATCTAGTAACTAAAATGTAGAAGAAGAATTGTAAAAAACAGTGTTTTTTTGGGGGGAGGGGGATTTATATGGTCTAAGAGCCACCTGAATTCAGCTTCCCTTCCAGTAGTCCGCTCAGGAAAATGTTCGTGGTAAGCTCAGAGATGTGCAGTGTTGGCATGTGCTGTTCCCCTTCCAGAAAAATAACCATTGTGTCTTTCTACTGTATCCAGGTGGGGAAAAGATGTTGCCCCAAACGTTTTAAAAAGTAGATCAGCTGAGCAAAGACTTGTTTGGTAATTTGAACAGATCGTCTTGAGCCAGACTCTTAAGTAGCAGTTGTTGTCTGTTTTCATAGAATCAATAGTATGCAGTCCTGACCCAGAGTTAAAGACATGTACAGTGAAATAGAAAACCATGTGGGTGTCATGTGGACATCCACCAAAACACTGTGGATGCTGCTAATTCCAAACCATTCCTCACACTGTTGCCTGAAAGGCCCTCTTCCCCCATTCTATCTACCTTTGAAGGCCTAGCTCAAGGTCTTCCTATAACCTTCTCTCACCACCCCCGCCCTTCTCTGACATTTTTGCATATTAGAGCTGCAAGGGTCTTTAGAGATCGTCTTGTCCAACCTCTTATTTTCTTCCTATGAAGCTGCAGTTGAATCACTTGTTGAAGCTTTTTCTCTTCTTGCCGTGAATCTCTCGCAGCCTCTGTTGTCATTCCCACCCTTTGGTGTATAGTATGTGTCCTCTGATGTAACTTTTCATACCTTGTTCACTGAAACCCCAACATAGATGGCAAGCCATCTGAAGGCAGATTGTTATGTGCATGTTTGTTTTCCCTCACCTAGCACAGATCTCCACTCATAAGATCCCTCACTCAATAAATATTTAGTAATAAAGGTGAGGATTCTTCTTAAACATTTAGAAGAATCTATTCAGAGAATGCTCACATGGCTGTATCTTCTGAAATTTCAAAAGGTAAGCATTATGCTAGACTAATTTAAGCTGGTTAAGATTGATGAGATTTCAAAGTGGGGCTGGCTCACATTCATTATTGTTTGTATCTCCTTTTGTTTTCCTATACAATTTTTCCATTCTCCTTGCCCCACCTGTATGCTCGTTTTTACCATAGTGTAATAAATCTGCTCAGTGGTGTGAGCCTAGCAACTCTGAGAAGGCTGGTGTGTACATGCCAATTTGAATTAAGCTCAAGTTGAATGTCTGGCAACTATTCCTATTTCCCAGTGACTGGGCCTCAAGGAGAAGACTCCCACTATGACTCTTTCCTTGCTTATTGCTATTTCCATGCACGTTGGCAGTTTTTACAGTACTTGGCATTATTCTGCACAGCCCTTCAGTCTGCTGTGACTCTTCATCCTCCAGTATTCTTCCATCATCAACTCTGCTAGGAACCTTCTCTTGGTTACCAGTTAAGAAGTGATAGATTTGGGGTAGGTTCTTCAGCATAATGTGTTGTACAACATTCACGGTGAGGACAAGACCATGGAGAATGTACACAATCAATGCACTTTGTTTGCCATAATCATAGAAACTATCTTAGGCTTTCTGTATTTGGTGAAATGCAAAAGCTTGAAAATACCTCCTTAGTCTTCTTCAAAATATGGAAAGTTGGTCTCCACACAGGAACTGCAAACCCATGTCTTTCTCAGAACATTAACATGGCTTCGCTTGTTTTTCTTTAAGAGAAGTAGAATCTTAGCTTGCTGTTTCTAAAAGGTAAAGTCATTTGGCCTGTCTACGTGAGCAGCACATTGATCCCTGATTAACCAAAAGGGGGAAGCAAAAGCATTTAGCTGCAGGCCTTTTATGTTCTGAAAAAATTTTGCATTGCAAAGGACTAAATCTGTCAAATAGCTAGTCTGTAATTTACTTCTATTGATATGGTAGTCAGACAAGATAATTGGTAGTTAATTAATAGACCACTTAACTTAAAAGGTTTCACAGTTTTAAAATACTAATTACTGAATTTGGCATTTATCTATATCCAAATGTCTAAAGTCTATTTAGTTAAAATCCATCCAGGAAAAGTAAAAGCCCACTAGTAGATCTGAGTAATGTAGCACTTAGCGACATTAGTACCTAATATCTCATGAATGGTTCCTAATCATTAATGTTCAAGATTTTTTTTGTGATTTACTAGATTTTAATCTCAAATACTATAATTCTGTTCTCTGGTTAGAGAAACCTAGTTTTGTTCACGGCCTCTTAGATTTAGATTTTTTTTTAATTATTTCTAAATTATTCAATAAAATTATATACCCAATGCTTCCTCCTCCAAATCATGATATTAAAAATTGTTTAAAAAATTGTTAGACTACATATTTTTATAGAGCATTGTTTTCCTGTCTTAGGATAACCCTAAAAACTTGCCATTCAAGTCCTCTTTTTTTTTTAAGATTTTATTTATTTTTAGAGAGAGTGGAGGTAGAAAGAGAAGGAAAGAAATGCCAGTGCGTGAGAGATACACACCTCTGAGTGGGGACCTGGCCCATAAGCCAGGCACATGTCCTGACTGGAAATTGAACCGACGACATTTCAGTTCACAGGCCAGCACTCAGTCCACTGAGCCACACCAGCCAGGGCCCAAAGTCCCTTTTAAAGTCTATACTAGCACTAGCTTCCATTATTAAATAAATAGATGCATAAAAATTAAATGTTTGAGCTTCAGAAGTAAAGGCTTTTTGTCTTGAACTGAACTCTAAATTGATGTGAGGTAAGCCTACTTTGTCTTATTCTTGTGGTCACAGTTAAAAATTGAGTAAAACATCTCTTTAGATAGTAACTACTTGGGTACCTGGGACTGTGTACCTAACAAAGTCATGTCATGGCCTTCTGTAACACAAAATAAGAGCACCTGCTTATTGAACTTTTATTGTATTTAATATATGACCCGCTGGGCCCATGTCTACTGCTACTAGAAATCAACATCTATGACATGATAAAATGTCACTTTACATAACTGGTGTGAGCCAGGAACCATCCTATAAAAATCTCCCTGACATCTTTGATATATGTCCTCATCTGTGTATTATTATCTCAATTGTTTAGAAGATATTACTAAGTAACCAGTGTGACAGGAAAAATAAAGCAGTGCTCCTTAGTTGCCGCATCCAATGTGTAGCTTGATCTTTCTGCTGAATGTGACCCTGTTGACCATCTCTTTGAAGCTCCATGCTTTAGCTTCCATGATAAGCCCAGTTTCTCCTGCTTCTCTTCCCATCAATCCTATTAGCCTCCTTGCCTCCAAAATGTAATGACTCTGCAGCCTTGCATGCTCAGCCCCTTCTCGCTGTGCGCCTCTAACTGGATAATTTATTTCAGTGGCTTCAACTGATTTCTGTAGCAGTTAACTATCTTGCCTGTTCCACGCATTCTCGAATATCATCAAGTCTCAAAACTGAGCTACTTTTTTGCCCCTTATTGTATCCCCAGGCATGGTCAGTATCAGGTTTGGTGACACAAGCAGTATCTTTAATTATCCGTCCTGCACACATGCATGGGTCACCAAATCCTGGTTGCTCTCCTCCAGGTACTTTGATCCCTCCTTTCTACTCCTTCATCCACTTGTATGCTTCTGTCACCTCTTGCCTGGACTCTGGAAAGTCTCCTAACGTCTTTCCTGTTTCCAGCCATTGCTTTCCAACCTAGGGTCATAACTTAAGCAGACTTGAGTTTATGACATGTCTGTTTAAAGGTTATACTGACTGGAACCTACCTCAAACCCTTGCTTGACCATTGTGAAGTCCAGGTTCATTCGCACTGCAGCTTAGACCTCCCGAGGCTAATTTCCACCTGCCTTCAAGCTCATCACTTAAATATTCCCTGGTGTCCCTTCAATGAGGTCCAGCAGGGCTGAACACCGCTATGCCCTGAAGAAGCCCTGGCCATTGACCTATTCTGCCATTTGAGTTCTGTAATATTGGGAAACAAAGTTAAATAGTTCTGACAAAATGTATCCCTATTTCTGGGAAAGAAAAACAAACACAGTCATAATGTTTTCATGTTGACTGACTGGAATCTTTATATATTAAGCGTCAGTCCTTGTAGAATCATCTCAAATTCCTGGTTCAGTGAATGCCCTCTTGTTGAATTATGTGCTGTTCATCTCAATTCCCGGAAACAAAGTTGGTATTTATTCTTTTCTCCCTGGCTATTTCTACATCCAGGGCTTTAGCCATTTTCTGACCAGGTAGGAATTAATCTATAGGGCATGTCAAAGTGGAAGCATTCTTTAACCAGTGCTCATGCTAACACTTATTGAGTAGCTTTTTCTGAAAGACTGCCTGGATATTGCCCATAGAAGTCCTTCACCACTCACTGCAGGATTGGGCCCCTCGGGCCTGGAGAGGAGCTGCAAGCCCAATGGTTAAAAGCTCAACTGCCCCCATCCTCAGTTCTCTTCCTTTAACATTGTTTTTACCCTAATCATTCTTCAGGTTTTCAAGTGAACTGACTTTACTAACTTAACTGTATCCTTTAAGATGTGGCAATCAGAAAATTACTTTCAAGCAGTTTTAATAACCTCACTTGGGAATTAGAATACATTTTTTTAAAGTAGGAAACCCCTTTTCGTTTAAGTTTTTCTTGAGTTAAGGGATATTAATAGCAGATTCATCTAAAATTTCTGTCTCTTGGAAACTACAAGTAAGTCTTTTTCAACTATGATAAGTAGCCAGTTAGCCTCTGTTTAATCCAGATAGCTGTCTGTATGGGTAGATGTATAGGTTTGTGTGTTTGCTCGTTTTGGAATGCTCAATGAGTGGTAAATGCAAAGGCTCACGGCTGTGGTGCAGTTACACCATCTGTACACGAGAAAGTCCATCCCAGCTTGTGCTAAGTCCTCAATACCCAGGATGTTTTGGGACCCCCCAAATTGTACTATGCTGAAATTCCACTAGGGGGTGTACTGGCTGGGTGGATTCGTATCTTATTTCCTTCTACACACAGTAATCTTCCCAAGATAAAGGGCCTTTTGTAGCTAATCTTTGAAGTGTGACAAACTCTGATAGTCCTTAGGAAATAGGAAACTATCCCCTGCCTCTGCTGAATGGATTAAATCCAATGTTTTAAGCCGATAACTCCTATAAAAATGTGTTAAATCTCTCTTGGTTAATTAGTGATTTCTTATCTCAAAAGTTACTATCGTAGTTAGATATTCAAAGAGCTAACACCTCCTACAGTTTCCATTAACTGATATAAACACTCCTTTTAGGACTCCTTGTAAGCATCCCTGGAAAATAACTCAGAGGATGGAATCTTTCAATTCTTTCTTTGAGAATACATATAGACAGAGCATGCAGCTGGTCCCCATAATAGGGCAACCGGAGGGGTCCTCCCTGTGTTGTGACCTAACACTCTATTAGACACCACTGTTCAGAATAGAGGTTGTCAGAGCATGGCCTTAGGGTCGCATCACGTTGACCCTGACACACTTGGCCAGCCAGTTCCAGTCACCTGGATCTCTGGGTTTACAAAGGCTTGAGTCATCTCAGCCCTGGAAGGGATGCTTTCAACAGCAGGAATGCTAACATTTTTTACTTGATCTTAACATTGCATGGCCTATTCCTGAATTCCTTTTTCCTTTGTCAGTTCTCAAACTCAAGTTCACACCTGTCAGGGACCATTTTCCTAAATGCTCTGAAAGTAAAATTAAGTGAACCAAGGGGGGAAAAATTGAATATCCTCTCATAATGATCATAAAACTTTCAACACTTCAGCAAATGCTGCTAGAATATTTAACAAGTAAGGGCAATTACTGCCGCAACCTTGAGTGCTGTCAAATTAGCCCAACTGACAAGCCACTTAAAATGACTTCACATTTGGAAACAAAACATTACTTGGTCTCTGAAACTTTCGAAGATCACACAAAGCTGTGTGAAAGGTGGCAACCATGTTAACATTGAGAATATAGGCGATTTTTGGTTTGGGAAACCACAGTGTTTCTCATTTACTGCTTGCATAAAATTTGAATTTCTTGCTTTTCCTTCAAATAGCTTAGTACTGGAATTTTTTAATATTAATATAGTTCAGCCTCTCAGTGTGATTCTAAACAATGGGGCTCAAAGTAACACTTTCCAAATCAGTGTAACTGGGAAAATATGTGTGGTGTAATGTAAGTACATGGGTATTTTGAAGATAAGTGAAACTTAAAATTCAAAGCCTGAATTTTCCCACCTGCAAACTGTAATTAACATATTACCCCCCAACTGGTTTCTCAAGGATTTCTTAAAACAAGGTAGTTCTACAGTCGCTTGGGAAAGAGGAAACAGCAGCTATAAAAAATATTTCTGTATTAACTGTTACTATTTTTACATTTGCTGGGCACTTCTCCGTCAAGCATTGTAATTTATATTTTAAAACAGTTGTTTTCTGGTCTTAGTAAAACAAGACTAAAGAAAAGGATTAGAAAGGGGTGTCATGGAAAAGTGCTTGGTGTTTCCCAGCACCATCTAGGGTTCTGGGGGAAGAGGTGGTTGAACAACTACTCAGCAGTGTGTTTTTGAGGCTTCCTCTAGTGGTCAGGATGGGTTTTTGCTGGAAGTGTGGTCTGATGCTGTGTGGAGGGCAGGGAGGCTGGGAGCCATACCTAGCAAGAACCAGGAATTGCAGGAACTTGAACAAACAACAAAACCACAAACCCATAGCACTTATAACCAAAATTGCCTATAAGTATATGTTTAATGAACCTTGTGTGCACTTACTGTACTTTTATATAGCACTTAAATTTTATAAAGCCCTTTCATGCACATTCTTCTGCATTTAATAGAGCTTATCTCCATTTTTATGGAATAAACCAAGACGGATTATGGGACTTGCCCAAGGTCACCCCTGGGAAACAAAAGAAGCAAGGACACAGACCCTCTTCCTAGGGCTTTAGTTTGGACCCTCTACAAAGTACAGTAAGTCCTCGCTTATGTCAGTAGGTTCTGTGACTTAGCAAAACAACATATAACAAAACCACCTTTACCACAGGCTAATTGATATAAACAAGAGTTAAGTTCCAAAGCATCTCATCAATGTTAATGAAATGATATCAAATGAAGCGACATTGTTCAAGGAACTGATGTACTTACCTGGGCTACCTGTTCAAAGCACCTAGATTTTTGCCTGTGAGTCACATATGCTTTTGTCCTGTTGTATAATGTAAGAATCCACCTTCAAATATTGATTGTTTTTTATTAGCATGGTTAGTTTAGCAATGGCTAATTAACTCTAGTTTAATATCTCTGGAAAGTTTGCTCCATAAATTAGACAAGCATGTAAACATCATAGACTAAAGAATAAATACCACACTAGAATTTTATTACCAAATCCCAATTGATGTGTTTTTCTGTGCCTTTCTGTAATTTTCATCAAAAATAGTAATACTACATCCACGCTCACCAGCTTCCTTCCTCCTCTTTTTCCTGTGCATGTCAACATCAACAAACTAGATGTGAAAAGTACTGGATAAAAAAAGGCTCTTCTACAAGGGCTGGCTGAACAAAGCCCTTTACATATCGGTACTTGGTACCAAAATGTCAGTAACAGTGTGGTTTTAGTTTAGTTTTATTTTTAAGCTTATTATCTACTGGAGAATGTAAAATCTTTATTCTGTTGCATAATAATCTTATGGGATCGGAATTCCAGATAACTCCATCAGCTTTACCTTTGAAAATGCTAATCATGGTTTTCCAAAATTGTTCAGTGTTAGCCAGCTGATGGTGTCCAAACTTAATGCCCAAGCATCAGATTTTCAAAAGGGTATTTTTTCCTAGGTAGGGTTTTCTCATAGGCTTACCAAAGCATGAAAGCTTCCGAAAGGCAAATGTGAAAAATGAAAAAGATAAATGCTGAGGCTAAAAGAGTCTGAATTTCCTATCTTGAAAGCTAAGCTTTCAAAGCCTTTATGGATGAGGGGAAATGATTTTAAAGGCTTCTAGGTCTTGTTTTGAAAGCTTGTTATAATGTGGACAGGGATGTCTGAGTCTTTTCAGGCTTCTATGACAGAATACCATAGGCTGGGTGGCTTATAAACAAAAGAAATGTATTTCTTACAGTTCTGGAACTTTGTCCAAGATCAAGGCTCTGGCCAATTTGGTGTCTGGTGAGGACCCACTTCCTGGTTCCTAGACAGCTGTCTTTGCTGTAACCTCACCTGGTGAAGGGAGTAAGGGAACTCTCTGCATCTTTTACAAAGGCACTAATCCCATTCAAGAGGTCTCCACCCTCTTGACCTAATTACCTCCCAAAGCCCCACCTCCTAATACTATCACCTTGAGAATGAGGTTTCAACAGGAATTTAGAGGGAGACATGAACATTCACAGACCACAGCAGAGGGACCTGCTAACTACTAAAAATGGACCCACGGCTAATATGCATACAGGTAGTCTGTAAACACAGTCATCCCTCAGAGTTCTGGGGCTTTTGGCTTTGACTTGACAGCCTTCATGTGATACACATTATTGAGAGAAGAGTGTGAGGAACACACCAAAATCCCGGTTTGAGAAACATGAATAGGATAGAGAGCAGAGAAGTCAGTGCCTATTTTGCTGAATTTGTAGGAGAAATTGACCTGAAACCATGCGAGGTTTAGAGTGGACAGATTCTCTGGCTCACACTAGAACTTGATGCTCAGCCTGTGGTCCAGAGCAGAAGCATCACCCAGATGGCCACATGTTAGAAAGCAGACTTGGGACCCTTCTTGACCTACTGGGTCAGAATCTGTGTTTGATTCAGGTTCCAGATGATCTATTCACATCAAAGTTGGAGGAGGAACTGTTCTCAAATACTTACTTTCCTTCCCACTTTCTCAATATTCTCCTTCCCCATACCTTTTTTCCTGCCTGAGCCCTTTAGGAATCTTGTGGACTCGGAAAATGGCAGTCCATGCACTCTGGGGTCCACCCTAGTTGGGGGTTAAATATTTGATTTGGGTTCCAGTCCAGTGTCTAAAAGGAAGCATCCAGGTACTTTCTTGTCACTATTTCCCTTGGTCACTGTGTCCAGGATGGAGTTTCCAAAACCATAAGCATCAGGCACAGAGTCAAGACCAGGCACTGAATTGCCCCATTTTTCCTGCCTAGGATCAAATGGCTGTCTGGAAATAGGCTAGAGGAGGGAGGGGCCCTCACCGGATTCACATCCCACTCCTTCACTCCTGGCCCCTGATGTGTAATTGGCATTATTGTCCTTCAAAGAGATTTTCCTTTTCCTTTTCTTATTTTCTCTTTTCTTCCTTTTTTTGCCTATGAGGATACATTTATTAAAGCTGGAAGATATTTCTTAATTTAATAGTGGAGTGGTGGTTTGAAGGTATTGACATATAAGCTAAAAATGATGGGCATTTCAGCCCAATTTTAAGTTGTTATTTTTTTCTAAATATATTTTATTGATTATGCTATTACAGTTGTCCCATTTCCCCTCCTTCACTCCCCTCCACCCTACTCACCCTCTCCCCCCTACCTTCCCCCCCTTTAGTTCAAGTACATGTGTCAAAAGTTCTTTAGCTCCTACATTTCCGATACTATTCTTGCCCTCCCCTTATTTTCTACCTACCATTTATGCTACTTATTCTCTGTACCTCTCCCCCTCCTCCTCCCACTCCCCTGTTACTGACCTTCCATGTGATCTCCATTTCTATGGTTCTGTTCCTGTTCTAGTTGTTTGCTTAGGTTTTTTGTTTTGTTTTGTTTTGTTTTAGGTGTGGTTAATAAGTGTGAGTTTGCTGTCATTTTACTATACATGTTTTTTATCTTCTTTTTCTTAGATACGTCCCTTTAACATTTCATAAATAAGGGCTTGGTGATGATGAACTCCTTTAACTTCACCTTATTTAAGAAGCACTTTATCTGCCCTTCCATTCTAAGTGAACACTTTGCTGGATAGAGCAATCTGGGATGTAGGTCGTTGCCTTTCATGACGTGGAATACTTCTTTCCAGCCCCTATTTGCCTGCAAGGTCTTTTTTGAGAAATCAGCTGACAGTCTTATGGGCACTCCTTTGTAGGTAACTGTCTCCTTATCTCTTGCCAATTCTAGGATTCTCTCCTTCATTTTTAACTTGGCTAATGTAATTATGATGTGCCTTGGTGTGTTCCTCCTTGGGTCCAACTTCTTTGGGACTCTCTGAGCTTCCTGGACTTCCTGGAAGTCCATTTCCTTTGCCATATTGGGGAAGTTCTCCTTTATTATTTGTTCAGATAACTTTTCACTTGTTGTTTTTCCTTTTCTCCTTCTGGTACCCCTATAATTCAGATGTTGGAACATTTAAAGGTGCCCTGGAGGTTCCTAAGCCTCCCCTCATTTTTTTGAATTCTTGTTTTCTTCATTCTTTTCTGTTTGATTGTTTCTTTCTTCCTTCTGATCCACTCCATTGATTTGAGTCCCAGTTTTCTTCCCATCACTATTGGTTCCCTGTGCATTTTCCTTCATTTCACTTAGCATAGCCTTCATTTTTTCATCAAATTTGCAACCAAATTCAACCAATTCTGTGAGCATCCTGATCACCAGTGCTTTGAACTGTGCATCTGATAGGTTGGCTATCTCTTCGTCACTTAGTTGAATTTGTTCTGGAGCTTTGATCTGTTCTTCCATTTGGGCCATTTTTTGTGTGTGTGTTGTTGCACCTGTTATGTATGAGGGTTGGAGCCTTAGATGTTCACCAGGGTGGGGAATCCCAGTCGCCGAGTTGTGACGCTATAGGTGGGTCAGAGGTCAGAAAGGGAACAGTGGCACCCACTCTGCTCTCTATTGGATTTCAGTCCCTTCTGCCACTTCCCCCAAGCAAACTTGGCCCTTCTGGTGCTAATTCCTGGCAGGGGGGCGGGGCTTGTGTACATTCTAGGACCCTATGGGTCTCTCCAACAAACTCTCCTGTGAGGAGGGGAGTCTCTCCCTACACCTCAACCCCCACGGGTGTTTTCAGTTGGTGTTTTGAGTCTTTATTTCCTTGCCCTGGGTTACACGGTCTGTTTCGCTCCCCAGTTTCCCCTGGTTTATCTGTGGGTGAATGTGGGACCGCCTAGTCCACCAGCCGCCTTGTTCCCTGCTCCACAATCACCTCCTTGCTGGGTCTGCCTGCTGCTACCCCGGGTGTGGGGTCTGCCAGCCTCTGCCTGCACTCCCAGGGTCCGTCAGCTGCTGCCTTGCGTGCCTGGGGTCCGCAAGCCACTTCTTTTTTTGCTGTGACCCCTCTCTGCCCGGATGCCCAACTCTGCACCTCTTACCAGTCTGGATGAATGTGTCTATTTTAACTCCTTGGTTGTCGGACTTCCATACAGTTCAATTTTCTGTCAGTTCTGGTTATTATTTTGTTTCTAAATTGTTATTGTCCTTATTTTGGTTGTGCAAGGAGGCACAGTGTGTCTACTATGCCTCCATCTGTCTCCGAGCAGTCCCAGTTGGCATCAAAATGCTTCCAGTCCCCTTATTTTTTTTTAAGCCCAGAATCTTTTCCAAACCTAGAAAAGTGTCATAACAATGTAAGAATTCTATAGAGCTTAGAAAAAATTGCAAGATGATAACAGATTTGATTTGCTAATGTGTATGTTCCTTCCAGAGAGGATTCTCTCTTGGAGGCAATTTCCCCTTTGGGCATTTGGCAACATCTAAAATCAATTTCGCTTGTCAGTCCTGGGGGGTTGTTACTGGCATCTGGTGGGTAGAGGTCAGGGATGCTGCTAAACATTCTGCAATGCACAGGACAGCTCCTCCTATGACAAAATTACCCAGCCCAAAATGTCACTGGTGCTGAGATTGAGGTCCTCTTCTAGAACACCGGTTCTCAAACTTGGCTCCATATTAAAGTCACCCGGGAAATGTTGTCTCTTGATGCCTTGTTCTCTCCCTAGCAGTAAGTAGCCCAGAATGCAGCTGGGACCTCAGAAATAAAACCTCCCTTAGGTGATTCCATGCATAGCTAAGTTTGAGAACCACTGATTTGTAGAAAAGGTGGTTTCTGTAATCCTTAAATTTATTTAACATGCCTAATACAGTAAAGGTACTTTATAGACCCTCATACATAATGAGTAGATTCTGAGTTGTGACAGTGCATACTTGAGAATACAGTAAGTTTTCAGGAGTACACTTTTGATTATATTTCCTTTATTTAGGTTAAGATTTTAATTGTTTTAAAAGATTCCACAGTAAGCAAAGTAGAAAACAGAAGAATCTGAACTGTTTACACATATGAAACACAAGGGGTGATGGAAGGTGATCACAGGGGCCTTGCTGGGCTGAGTTGTTGGAGGGATGGGGTAGGGAAGGGCCCTGCCGCTGCAGATAGCCTGAGCAGGGGCAAGACTGTGTGCACGTGTTCATGCCTCATGGAAGTGGTTACCAGTCACTAGAGCAGAACAAAACCTCTGCCCTTTGGAAGATCTGTCTTTATTACAGTTTCTGAGATGTGATTTGAGTATGGGGCAAAGCAAAGGGATTAATGACAACCTGTTGTGCAGCCAACAATTTGGCTGCAATTTTGTGGGCTATTTTCATTATTCTATAAAGAGTTATTAAATAGGGGGAGGGGCCTGAGCTTGAGGGAGATCCTGGAACACTCCTTTGATCATCTGGAACTCAGCCAGGGGGAGGGTCAGGGAAAATAGCCTTGCAGAAACAGTGCTCAGGATTCATAGTTTCTTTTAACACACAGAGCTTCCATTGGCTAAAGTCAAACACAGAAAAGCGATGATAGTTTTGCAAATAATTTGTAATTTTTTAATATAGAAAAAGCATGAATTTGAATTATATTATTTTCAGGCACAGGCATGACAATAACATATACATGTTTGATGAATAGATATTTTTACTGCTCACCAGATGCCGACACTAATGGAGTGATACCTCACTGAGTCATTTACGAGAGTCTTATGCAAGTAATACCTCAGTGTTACAACTTGTATTTTGAAAGCACAGAGGAATTGGAGAAAGAATTATTGGATATACGTCATCATAACATTTTTGAGCTAAGAAACTTGGAGATCTCCTTTTCATGTCACAAATGAGTTAAGTCAAGAGAGGTCAAGTAACAAGGAAGGTTAAGTGATTGGCAGTCAGAACCATGTGGTTTCTGAACTCCAAAGGCCGGTGTACTTTCCAAAGAGTGTGAGTTTTAAGTCACCTCCTTTGTTAGTGTTTCCGTATAGCACTCTCTAAAATGTAAGGGAATGTTGATATCTGAGTTTTGGCCTTGGGGTAGAATCATCTCATGCTTCAGCAGTGATAAGGCAAGTTAATGAAGCACGTATTTTTGCTGAATAATTTGTGGTGTCATCATCTAGGTGTTGGTTTGAAAAGCCGAGCTCTTTTATTAGCTTCTTGGTTGCAGGGCAACTCTGGGAGTGGACTTGTGCCTGAGTGTTAAGGATTAACTCCTTCTGCCTGCAAATGTGAAGCTAATCCTGCAGCCACAACACAATTGTAAAAAAAAGGACATTAGATGGTACGTGTTCAATGATTACATCATCATCTCATGTCCCTCCTCTATAGTTAAGGACAGAATATCTTGTATCGATCTGATGTAGATTTTGATGGACTTTTTGTTAAGACAGAATAGTTCCAGGTGTCAGTATCTTGGGGCTCTATTGCACAATTTGTCGCTTTCTGTCTACAAATGCATCTACATAGGAAAGAGAAAAAAGCCAGGATCCAGTTACGTGAATTTCAGAATTTGTGCTGTTGACTGTATCTATAATACTTCAAGTCAGTATATTAGTAGCACAGATAGATTCAGGTTTTACTTCTTAGCTGAAGATAATTTTGCAATGAAAAATTTCAAGTAGCATTTTCTATGTCAAAGTGAAATGTCTAAAGTTTGGTGGTCAGTGTATGCATTAAGCAGATACCTTTAAATCTACAGCATAAAGAGTATACATTTAACCATAGGTTCCTTTCCCAGGTTAGGTTCGAGGTATGTCGCCATTGTAAGTGTCTGAACATGCTAATAGTTTATCCTGGTGACCTTTGTAACACAGTTCACTACATTTTCAGCACCTTCAGTAGTCAGTACTGTTGAATCATAGTTCTCCAGGAGCAGGATCTGAGTTTTCAGCAAAGAGTGCCACCAGATGTCATTTTAGCCTTGTAAATAAGCAATGTGGTCCTTTGTGATTCTGACAAAAATAAGTTACTTTGGTAGCAGCACAGACAGAAGAAGCAACACACTCCAGGGAGCGTTGTTGAACCTCTTGGAGGGGTGGGCACCCTAAGGATGTCCAGTTAGTTGGATGTTCTTTATTCATTGGAGTCTTGATTGTATAATTTTTAATTGTTTATATTGCTGTTATTTGGAGATTCTAAAAACCTTCAAACATCAGAAAACTGTACCGTATAAATACTGACGGTATTAATCTCCCCATCATAATATGATTTGTGGGTCTCTTTAGAATGTCTGCTTTGTTTCTTGGATGTTCGAATGAGAGATAAACACTTCAAAACAATTTTTTAAAATATGCCTTTCCTTGAATTGACCACAGGACAGTTGTAAAAATACACAAATGCACACAAATACACTATGAGGCTTTTTCCTGCTGTGAGAAACTAACTTTACTTTCCTCTTCGTACCCATTAACTTGGACTTGCTAGCAAATATGTAGAACACATTCTGGGTGTCTTACCTACACCTTTAAAATGTCATCATCAATCTCGCACTTTCAAAAGTCAGACTTTGCCGGGTACCACATTTCTTCACATTCTCTCTTGTTTAACTTTAGGCTAATTTGTCCTGACACTGCAGCCGCAGGCTCTGCGCTGCAGTCTGTCATTAGAGCACCAGGAACGATCTGGACGGCTGGGACTGTTGGAAGTTAATTTGGCGTAAACTTAACATTCAAAGATTTCTCGAGATACAACATGTCATGTCTATATCCAGTCACACTTCTGTTCAAGAAGTTCTTGTTTGTATTATAAATATGACCTTTACAGTTATTTTTCAAAGTGCCTTGTTCTAAGTGCCTGGTTCTTTGAAGAGGACCCCTGAGGAGCTATGGAGATACTAGACTTATTAAGTATGTTCTGTAGGAATGTCAGTGTCCATGTGGATGTCCCTTTTCCTTCTGTTTTCTTTTAAGTCGCATAGCATCCCTGTCAGCTGGTGGCAGACTGTGGTATTGGAGTCGTGATAAACGTTTATCATGGGCAATCAAAGGTATAGCTCCACACTTTTTAGTCAGGGACCATTATTAAGAGTTTTCAAGGTAAGATAATCCTTAGGTCTATTCCAACTCTAAATTCTTTCACTGAACAGACCAATTAGTGTACATTGGTTACTGACTTTGAGATCAAGATCCAGTCAACCCTATTCTCCTAATGAGCTGGATGTCCTCCTCTGTTCCTTAGACATTTGAGTAAGAGGACACAGTGGTGGAGTATAATCCTCTGACTTAGGTTAAGCATCTAGCCAACCTTGCAAACCACCACTGACACCAGCCAATTCTGTACTTCCTTTAGGGGTCCCCTTAGCAGGTGCTAGCTCCCAGTCCACATAACCCATCCCTACAGGGGAGAAATCACAGCAGTCTGGTGTTCAGGGAGTTGTCTGAGCCACATCACTCAGATTCTCCAGTGCTGGCACAGCCATGAATTTACACTGAAGCTGTTTGGGTGTGTGCTTCAGATTTGTCCTTTACATTCTGCTAAAGACTCTTTGAGACAAAGTGAAAGATGGCGAGCCTTAGCTTGAACTGACTGGTGTCATGGCAACTAGCACTTCACCTTTCGCTGGTCCCCTCTCATACATTAATAATTCATTATGAAGTGCAGATTTCTGTGTGCTGTCAGACTGTGTCAAGGACAGAATATGCTGTGCTATCTCAGATGTCATCTACCAGACTGTTGAGGGCAAGAGTAATTAGAAAAGAAAACTAGTCAGGTTACTTGGGAAAATTCCTGAAAGTGTGATGCTTTCTCGCGGCTCATAGCATTTTTCTTGTAAGGGATAGAATTCGTGTTGATCAAAGTTTATTTGGTAATGTGCTCCAGACGTGAGGCAGGAGTTTGGTCGTGGAAATACTGCATGAGCAGTAATTGCTCGCCTCCACTCAGGCAGCAAAGAAAATGATTAACAGCCTTAGTGCTCAGTCACGTGGATCAGGCTCCAGGGCGAGCCCTGAAAACTCAGGTTTAAAAAGAAATTTGAGTGATTCCTATGTGAATGCTCTTGTCCCTGGCGCACAGTAGGAGCTGAGTGTTTGACACCAGCTTTGAAAGACAAGCAGTCTGGGTTCGGAGGCCAACTTTGGCCTTGGGTGCTTAGTTCACCTCTCACTTTCCTCAGCGCCTCAGTTTTCCCGACAGTTTGTAGTTGTCACAGTAATTGTAGTATTAGACCTGTAATTGGTAAGTCTTTCTGAATGAAGAATATAGGCCTTTGTCTTGGAATGAGAAAATACAATGACACATTGGATTTCATTCATACAGGCCAGGTCTGTCTCTGATCAGGCAAGAAATGATGTATTTTAAACAAAACATCGATCTGACACTACTGTTTTCTAAACTAACCCCTTCCTCTGAAAAGAAATCTTCAGATTAAAACAAACCTATGTTATACTTTACTAGCTACTTAAAGCAAAGCATATTTCCCTGAAAAATATGTTTACATCCCACAGTTGGAAAAGGTTTGTCACTTAGCCCTGTTTGGATTCTTTTGTTTCTCTTTTTCTTTTTTCTTTATGTACAAAACCAGGAGCTTAAATGTCCCTCTGAACTACTTTGGTGAGGGTGCAAGAGGAAGAAGCCCAAATGACATTTTTTTTATAGAACATGAAGCCATAAGACCCTGCATTAGTGAGGGATAAACTAGAACTGCTTTATATTTGATGTTCTGATTTAACACAGTTAAGTGCTGGTGAGTATAAATTCTGCATAGATACTGGAAGGGGACCCGCTATCATTTTCCCATTGCTGGTCAGATCAGAATACAGAACCTGCATGTAGTAGATGTTCAAGAAATGCTTGTTGAATAAATAAGTTAACACTATTAGACTAATTTCAGGGGAGAGGACGTTCATCAGTTTCAGAAACTTGGCAACAAATCAAGCTTTAAAAACTGTTGGGAACGTGCTAATCTTCCATCGCCTACTTCTCTGTATGGTGCTGGGGCCTGGGGTAGTCGTTTAGAAGCTGATAGCAATACTGCGGCACAGGAATGCGGGGAGTCATTAGAGCCAGCCCCCTCAGGTGCCTGTGATTCTGGGCAGGGCCAGCCACCAGCCAGAGTTAAAGGGGACACTGCCATGTGATGGTCACAGTGAGGGCACCAAGCAGCATTGGTATTTTATACTGTGTGTAATTTCTTGAGATGTAACACTGAGTTCTTATACTGAAGAACTTAAAACTAGGGCCCCTCCTTTTAAATCTCTACTTATATTTCAAAACTAAACAAACTTTTAATACTTAAAAATGATTTCTGAATAACATCAAGAATAAATTTTATACTTTTTAACTAATCAGAAACAATCATAACTAGATACTTAAAAGAACACTTACAGACTTAATTACTTAGGGATAGGTTTTCTGGTTTAGCTTAGAATATATAAACTGCTTTGCGATGCTGCCTTATTGCAGTTCTATGATATAATGACTGTATGTAAGCTATAGAGCCTAAAGGTGAACCTGTAATGACTTCAAGTACCACTGCTTGCTTTTTTTTGGCTATCAAGCAGGCCAGAATGATAATTACAACCTTAACCATTCCTGCTTACTACTACAAAGAAGTAAAATCAAGCTGAAACCTGTATCTCTCATATATGCAGCACTGTTGCGGGTCTGAAGTATGTGAGGAGTCAGATCACTTATTTTGACGGTCCTGTTAACAGCATAGTCATTCTCCCTTAATAGTCGAAAGAGTCTGTATCTTCCAGACTAGTCGGGGCAACCAGACAGATGAAAACAATTAAAATCAAACTACCATAAAACATGTTATGGTGAACAGTACCAAATGTAAGTCTTAAATATGGACAAAGTCAAGGTGAACAGAATAATATTAAATAAAGACTTAACACCCTGACTACTTTTGATAGAGAAATATTGGGAAACTCCAGTGACAAGAGCACTGTCAGGCATAAGAGGCAATGTGAATCTCTGATGAATATTATACTTTGAATTACATAGGAGGGCATTCGAGATAGATTGTCAGAGAAGAGAAGAGGTCATGGGTAAAAACTTAGAGGTGAGAATGAGCATGACATAGGTGACAACAGTGAGGAGGCCCAGACAAATGGGGTCCAGGTTGGGGGGCAAGGGGTGTTACATGCTGGTCAGGAGTCAGACTAGGGAAGACCTTAGGATATGTCACCAATATTCACTTGGCAATTGTATGTGTCATGTATTGGAACATGGAAAAACTTCAGAATTAATGGAATGACTTTTTGATCTTGAATATACAAAAATTATAACAAATTAGATGTTTTTGCAAAAACTCAGTGACCCATTAGCCAGGAAACTCTCTGAGAAGGGAATGCAGCTCTTCTTAAAGTCCATTGTATAGTGTTTGAGTTTTTTAACTTTATAAATCACGGGAAGCTGTGTTGGCAATGGGCTATAACTCAACAGTAGACAGATTGCTCTTTGCTGCTTTCTTTTAAGAAGCAGGTTATAAAACTGTTGGGAGCCTGGTAGAGTAGTTCATAGATCATCTTAAGCAATTTGAAGTAATTTAAAAAAAATACAGCCTTGTATCTTGAAGGCAATAGAGCTAGAGGGAGAAGAGAATTTAGTGAGTAAGAAATCCGTGCTGCCTGAGTCCACTGTCCTGGAATTTGCCCTCGAGCTCTGCTACACTGAGTGGCCAGTAACCTGCCTCTGTGGGAAAGTCACTCCCCAGGACACCCTACAGTAGGGTGGGGTCATTCAGAAGTTTTTGTCAATGCAGAGTTAACATTATGACACAATTTTCATTAAAATGATTCTGTACTTTTACCCAGTTTTTTTAATATACTAGAATATCTTCTGTTAGTGCACTTTGGCAGTAAAGCTCTACATGCTAGAATATGATGCTGGGACATCCCTTCATTCCTGGGTTTATCACTGTTTTGATGTAACTATTAGGGAAACATTAATACAAGACTCTGTTTGTGGGGAGGCTGGGGCTCCTCCCAGACCATGAGATAGCTGCAGTCAAGTGTCATGAGCATAAGAAGATCTCTGACTGGGATCGTTTAGATTAACAGGTAACTATCACTTGAAAGGTGATAAAGAGCCTTATACCGATGGCTTTCTTTTCATCTGGACGTTGTCCCCAAAGGACACTCTGTTACAGTCTTGTTGGTCACAGCTGATAATAGGTCTGCCATGCCAATGACAGGGTGCAAGATTAACCAGACACTTAAAGGATCTGCTGTTTTTGATAAATGTAAAATTGTGTTCTGTGATGTTGGGTTGGATTTTAGATGAATAAATAAAACCTTTAAAAAAAAGTTTCATTTCTAAAAAGGAGGAAGAAAGAAAGGGAGAAAAACATGGCTTAGTTGCCTCTCACCCGCCCCCAACTGGGGACCTGGCCTACAACCAAGGATTGTGCCCTGATCAGGACTCAAACTAGCAACTTTTGGGTTCGCAGGCCAGTGCTCAACCCGAGCCACACCAGCTAGGGCTCGATGAAACTCTTAATGTCAGTTCTGAAGCCTGCACCTCACTTTTCTTTCAGACCACGAAGGCTTTTCTTCCTACCATGCTGGAGATTAATCACGGTCATATCGTGACAGTTGCAAGTTCCTTGGGATTGTTCAGTACTGCTGGAGTCGAGGTTTGTCAACTATAAAGCATTTCTTTCATTCAGTTGCTTTATCTCCTGACACCCCCAAATCCTAAGAAGAGTAGCTGCTGCTTGGATGTTCCTGAAGCCTTCTACCTGGGTGCCCCAGGGCCATCTAGTGTGACCTAATAGCAGCAGGGAGAGAAGGCATAGCGCCGGTCCTCAGTGTGCCCCATTCCCACCAGCAGTTTTGCTTGGTGACAATGAGAAGACAGAGGGTCAAGAATGAAGCTGTGGAGAGCCATAGCAGTGTCACAGGGAGCAGATAAATGAGGCTAAAGGTTGACCTTCGGTTTTGGTCAACTTGCCAAAAGTGAGCTATCTCACGTCAGCTCATCAGGTGAGATGGTTATGGCAGATGAGAGGGGGCCTGCACTGTAAGTTTGTGGAACTGGCCCCAGTCAAACCCTGTTCTTCACCATATGCAGATTATAAAGCATATGTATGTGTGTTATTCCATGCTGTTTGTCCTGTGGGTGACTGTAGTGTTAACACTGAAAGCATCGCCCCACACAAATACACAAAAGGAAAAAAACAGGAAAAAAAGTATGCAAAAGGACACAGGATAGATGGCTTCTACATTATGTAGTCATTGCTAAATTTAAAGTTGGGTAATGGAAAACTTTGGTATTCTATGTTTCCTTAGGTTAAGTTCTAGTTTAAGTTCACAAAGTAAGAGTTATTTTCATTTGTACTTCATCCTAAAAAGAAAATCAGATCATAACACTTTATAACCTAAGCTAGACTTGCCTTTGTTCTCCTAGCATTAATTTAAACAAACTGTTTTTCAGTTTCCTTTGCTGAACAAGAGGCCATTTGTAAATTTTCCAGACACTTCAAAGTGAACCTCTCCATTTTTAACTCCAGCTCATTGGCTTTCATAGAGTCCTTTGTGGTAACTTCCCCAAAGTAATATGATACTTCGTTGATGTGGCAAAAAGTGTTCATCTGTTTTTGCTGTTGCTTTGAAAATATTATTTCTGCACTGAACCACATCAGATATCTGTCTTTTAAAACGCTTTCCTTTTCTTTGCTTAGTCACCTGTAACCTTTTGTAGCAAACATGTAACCAGAGTAATAGGCCAGGGAGGAAGCCCGGGTTTGGTCTGGTGTCTGTGCAAGTACTTAGCACATTGCCCTCCTCTCTCCCTCTTAACTCAGGATTACTGTGCCAGTAAATTTGGAGTCGTGGGTTTCCATGAATCCCTGAGCCATGAGTTAAAGGCTGCTGAAAAGGATGGAATTAAAACAACGTTGGTTTGCCCTTACCTGGTAGACACAGGCATGTTCAGAGGCTGCCGGATCAGGTTGGTGAGAACCTATATTATTACTGATAAAAAGCTGTTTTAAAAATCACCTTTCCATATCAGGAGAATATGTGAAATTGGATCCTCAAACATAGTCAGCCTTGCACTTTGACTGTTATTTGACAGTCATCCTGTAGTTTTCACTGGTCAAAGGCTTTGTAAAACTGAGGTAAGAAAGATTAACAAACAAGGGTCTGGCACCACACTGGTATCACCTTGCAGAAGTCAGTCTAGAAGCATCAGACATAACATGGCTTCTTCAAGAAGAAAACATAGATACTGAGGGTTTTTCTTAGGAGCCACTTCTTTAGGAGGTATTTTATTTCTTTAATACTAGTGTTGGAATGTGAATGTCACAGAAGAGTTACACTCTAAATTTGGGAGCTTCCTTTCTACAAAGAGTATATGTAGCTAGATTCACTCCTACAGAATGAGAAGGTACAATTCAGTTTACTAGACATGAAATAAAATACCCACCCACTTTGAAAGGAGGCATATGGGAATATAAATGTCAAATCACATCTGACTTGAGCTAAGCAAAATAAACAACACCATGAATCATTAAGAAGGTACTTGTGAAGACATGCTTACTTTAAGATCTTTGCTTGGATGAATTTGAAAGGCAAAGGAAGATAACCAAATGAGTCCCCTATTGGTCACATCCTGAACCTGACCAAGCAGTGAAATAGGTGGAAGGTGATTTGAGTCATTGCATTCTCAGCCTGACTCCTTTCCTCTGTGTGTGTGTGTGTGTGTGTGTGGTTTTTCCTTCTTAAGTATTAGGAATCAGTTGCTGGGGTCTGAGGAACTCTGTTTCCTATTTAGCATCACAGCCAGTGTCCAAAGCCATAGTGGGACAAAGAAAAGTAAAAAGAATAAATTATATGATTAGGCTGTTTCAACATGTAACTTATTGAATTCAGCTGAAGGTAGATGTCTCAATGCACTTCACGTCAGAGCCACAGAGAAAAATACCTTGGCTTCTCCCTCTTCCAACATCCGGGAAAGTATGTAGCTGACTTTTACTTCACTCAGAAAGGCTATGCCAGTGTTTGCACACCATTATCTGAACCACACTGAATACTAAAAGTTTGGCATCTTGATTGGGTTTAGTGTTTGTTATGCCAAACACCCTTTCCTTTTTATGTTGAAAGGAAAAAAATAGAAAAGTAATTTGAAATACCTTTTGAGGCATTTTTAAAACTTGACTCCCTGCAGAAAAGCAGACCAATTTTGCCTTTTTTCTTTAACTTGTTTTCTGGGCTATGCCCATTCACAGTAGGAAATTTTAGAAAATACAGAAAAGCACAGTGAAGTAAACAAAGTGGACCCAAAACCTTTGTCACTTAAGTAACATCACTGTTAATGTTTCAATATGTGTTTTCAGTCTTGCCTAGTTTGTGTTCATTCCTAATTGCATTTTTTAATTATATAACTTTCAGGAAAGAAATTGAGCCTTTTCTGCCCCCTCTGAAGCCTGATTACTGTGTACAGCAAGCCATGAGGGCCATCCTCACTGACCAGCCCATGATCTGTACCCCGCGCCTCATGTACATCGTGACTTTCATGAAGAGGTAACTGAGGGGTCCCTCTTGGGTCCAGTCTTTCCATATCTACCCCCATAATTTAATTAACATCTCACATTTACTAACAACTGTGGCTTTCCTTTTCAGCATCCTCCCTTTTGAAGCAGTTGTGTGCATGTATCGGTTCCTGGGAGCGGACAAGTGTATGTACCCTTTTATTGCTCAAAGAAAACAAGCCACAAACAATAATGAAGCAAAAAATGGAATCTAAGAATCTCTTTTGTATGGAACATCATTTCTCTCAGAAGACGATCAGGGTGTTTCAGTTCAGTGCACATCAGCATTACTGACATTCTCTGGATTCTAAATCCGTGTTGACTTTTTTAAATCAACTTTTTAAAATAAATAAAGTAAAATAAAATAAAGTGTAAATTAACCAACTAGAGTACTTGGAAAACGTGATCAGCAAAAGTGAGGTCAAGTTGTTGCCAGCGGGGTCCTTTTTAGGCAGAACCCCAAAACCAGACTTTTCTTTCAGACAAGCACTGTATGCTGTCTCCAGGCAACCATTATTTTTTTTAATGAGCAGAAAGCCTAGAGATGATAACTACAGTGTGTTTCACATGTGCGCTTTTCTTAATTCCCAGAGAGTTGATTAATTCTTGTCATTAAACTCTAGCCAGTCGACACCCTTGCAACTTCAAGGACTGATAGTGCTATGTTTTCTCATGTTTTCTTTTTCAGTTTCGCAAAGTCTCTGTGGTTCTTTCGTGGTGTTTGTGTGTGTAGCTCTTTTGAAATGGAATTTTGAAATCTCCATCAGTTTGAATTAAATGATGTTTGATTGTTAGAATAAGATGATCAGGTCTCTTTCTTAAAGTCATAATGACTAAGGTGTTAGCCAAATATTTAAAATTTGCCTCTGAAATCTTTCCTTAAGTATCACTTATTCTGGAGACCTAGTTATTCAAAAAAAGATCATGCATTTTCTACCTATGAATTTTGCTGCATACAGAAAGTGCCCTTTCCTTAGGAAATTGCTGTGTTTCATTTCTTTGGGTGGACTTTTATCTATGATTCATAGCAGCTCTGCAAAGAAGGCATTTCTAAAAATGGGAACTTCTAAACTTAAAAAAATCCCCATTTTTGTGCCAACTATGATTAGTGAGGGGCGAAAATCTTATACCATGAAGTACATATGGAAGGGTGTAAAGATTCTTTTGAAAGTTTTATTCACCTTATACAACAACAAGTGACATTTTTACAGTATTTTTTTGTAAAGCAAACGATTTGGTGCCTTGAATTTGGTAAATGTGTGTTAGTGAAATGTAAAAGTGAACTTCTACCTCTGTATCTAAATGTATACCATCCACTTGTAAATGACTATAAACTATTCTGTGATTGCTTTTTTTTTAGAATGTCTTGTTTAAATAGTGACCAATGTTTAAGGCTATTAAAATAAGCCGTCTTTTACTAATTAATTGGGAAGTTTTATAAAAGACTGATTAAATTTAAAGAATTAACTTACATACAACTGAGTGTGTGATTTATTCATTATCAGCAGTATTGAACGGAAAACTGTGTTCTTTTCTTCTCTATGCCACATCACTCCTTAAAGAGAAGTGCTTGAATGGGACAGTGTTCCGGAGCCGACACTGACAGTTCAGGGTGCCATGCACTCAGATTTGCCTAGATTAGACCCACCCTTTATCAGGGGCTTGTTTATGCTAAAGTGGGAAAATAGAAAGAAACCCATTCCCTGTGTGTGTGGCTGCAGCTTGGATCAAATCTGCACTGTCACATACAGAAATGCCCTGGCTCATGGCTGCTGTCCCACTGCTGGTCTTTATGAGGAATAGCTTCATGTTATGTTTGAATTTTTCTTTATCAGTGATGACCAAGCCTGAGGACATTAAAACAACTGAGACACTGACTGTCTCTTCACTTTCCATTTTGAATTTAAAGAAGTACTTTAAAGTAGTCTTACAGCAATGTGGGCAGAGACATATCTCTGAGGCAATTCAGGTCTGGCTGAGTTAGCCCCAAGCACACTCAAACCAGCCTAGAGAAATCTGTTCTACTTTAGTGACCCATTTATCTATCCCAAGACTAAGGAAACTCTTCCTTGTGTTTAATTTTATTCTCATGTGTTGCTAATTTAAACCTATTTCTACTTTTGTTTGTTACTGCCCTTGTAAGGTTCTCCATTTCTGAGTTCAGTGAACATAATTAATTTAACTTTTTTTAGAGAAGCCTTTAATATCCATGCCCCAGCCTAGTTTAATAATTATCTGTGGCTCTCCTTTGAAGTTGTCCAGATTCTCAGACTGTGGAGTTGGAAGGGGATACAGTTAATGCAAGGTTAGGAGTCCAGGCCTCCACCATGTTGTAGTTATTCATCTCAGCATCACAGTCTTAGTATACGACACAGCACCGGTGCCTCCTGTTCCCCCCAAGCGTGAGCTCTCTTCCCGTCAAGCCTGCATACTGCTGTTGCTCACTTAAGTAATTGCCAAGGTTGCTGTTCTTGCTGATTATTCATCTACACCCGCATCCCCACCCCACCTTAACATTCATGCTGGCTTTGAGTATGTTCTCTTTGCTGTCATCTCTCCCAGTCAGGTGAATGTCCAGAGCCAATAGGCTCAAGGCTGACCCCTAGTAAGACTGCATCTGTCCCCCAGCTAGAACTGGCTCATAAGAGTGCATCCTCCCTCCCTCTCTCTCTCTCTCTCCCCCACCTCACTCACTAACACACACACACACACACACACACACACCCCTTTCAACCAGCTTAATGATAATCATATTGAGTGGGACCCAGGAATCTCGAAGCCGGCAAGGATAAATTCCAACCATTGTTTTCCCCCTTGATCTACCCCGTCTCCTGCTCTGTCACAAAAGATTAGGTCAGCTTGACAGGATTCCACTGCGTGAAGCCAGGCTGGGTTTTGTTTTGTTTTCTTTTCTTTTTTAAAGTATCCCGTTTCCTTGAAAGGCTATACCTTTCAAATTTTTCCCAAGTTAAAAAAAAAAGTCAAATGTCTTTTTCAAAGTTTTCTTTTCCAACTGGCAAAAATACTTCCAAATTGGTGTTGACCTGAACCTTGGATATTTCCTTTTGCCTCCAACAAAATATAAAATGAGTTGGAGTTGAGGAAGCAGGGTAGTTCTTTCCATGTCAGATCTATTGCCTGTGTCTGATTTAAAAAGTGGAATAGAGACAGCAAGGCTGTGATGGGTCTGCTGAGCTGGGATCCGGGGCCAGGGAGCAGATGGTCAGCATTGGCCCCAGGCAATTTAGGAGGCATACCCAGCATCTAGGCCCAAGGGCCTCTCCCAGGGACTCAAGTAGCTTACAGTGAACTCACAAGGTCAGATCCAAGTATCTTTCTGTGCAGATGGTACAAATGAAGCCTCCGAGTGTGATGAGGTCTCAGCAAGGTGGGGAGGCAGGCAGTGGCAATTGGGGTTAGCCTTGAAGGTTTGGGATGCAACAGGAGGAGAAGAGAATGAGAGCTGGGCTATGCCAAGAAGCAGGCTATCCAGAAAGACCCAGAGAATGAAAAAGCAAGATTATACTTATACCTCAAATAGGACGTAGGTAGAGAATGACATGTTCTCCTTAAAGAAGTCCCGTCTTGAAATAGCCTTCATTCCAGGAGGAGGAATGGGTATGCTTCCCTTGATAGGGAAGAGAGAAGACCTGGGGAATTTTCTAGTAGCTACACAAGCAGAGTTGTGAGGTTAACAATCAGTTCGGAGCTGTAAAGAATCTTGGGACACCAGCTGGGATGGAAGTCAGAGTGGGAGTCCAGCCAAGAGGAGGGGGACCTGACAGAACAGAGAGGAAGAAAGGACGCAGAGGGTATGTGGACCATAAGGCTTGACAACAGATGCACAGAGGACTTGACTAAAGACAAGCATGCTTGTCATGAGCCAGGTTGTTTGTAAGTGGGAGCAGCAGAACGAACCATGAATCTGATGTCAGAAACGTTAGCCTGGAGATGACAATAACTGACAGACAGTCTAGATCCTGGATGTCTAGATCCTGTTCCCGGGAAAGAGGCCAATGCTAAGATTCCAGTCCTCTGCAGAGAAGCTATGAAGTGAATGAACCTGGGAGGGGGAAACCCAGGATGAGGAGGTCTGGAGACCCAAACTTGGGGGACATGGAGAGCAGCTGGGAAAAAAGTCGTGAAAGGTGACATTGGAACGAAATTTAGGAGGGGAACTTCCTCCACCCAAGGAGAAAATACTAGAAAGGAGAAAAGACTAGAAACAACTGTTTCCTCTGCCTGGACCTAATCTCCAGTCTGAGTCACACTTAAGCAACCTCAGTCTGGCCCAAGAAAATAGTCCATGTGGCCAGTCCTGGGACCACAGCCCAAAGGTGAAGACAGATAGAACATGGAGCTTTCACCGGCAGACATTTGGGTTTCTAGTAACTGAATCCATTGTTCAGGTGACCAAAGGAAAATGTCTTCCTAAGTGAAAGCTGTTGTTCTTTTGAAATTTTTTCAGCTTGGCCTCAGAATCATGCCTTGCTTAAATGTTCAGGCAATGGTTCATGAGGACCCCAGGGAAAAACAAAATGCATTTCAGTATCACCAAATGGATACATGTTAGTTCAAATGCACATTTCCATGTGCCAGGAAGATGGGGCACCACAAGCTTCTTACCAGTCTGCCCAACAGAACAGGCTCCTATGCGGGTCCCTCCAGTACTGCTCAGGCAGGCCAACAACTGCTCCGGCAGGCCCCAGGCCAGGAGGGACATCACCACACTCCCCACTCTCCCAGGAAATGCCAGGCAGAACGTGCAACCACCGTTCCAGGTACTATTAATTATGACTCTCCCTGCAGCCTGCTGTTCCTACATTACAGTAGCTATTTCACTGTACTTAACATTTCCATGACTCTCTCTTCAGGGAAGCACTGAAAATGTGCCATCACTAGTCTAGAATCCTCCTCACTGAGTAAGTATTTCTCCTTTAACTTGCTCCACTTCTGTAGACAACTTAAGATGTCTTGTAGGAGCTTCTCATAAGCTGTTTAGATGTAATTGTGGAAACCTTTCTAACCACTAACCAAAAGCCAGAGAATCAATTAGCAAGAAAAACAAAGCATCTCCAGCCCAGATCTAAGTTTGAGGTTTTCCTGTCAAGGTGATTTAAACCATGCTGTAGGGAGAGATGTGCGTTCATAGCAGCCATGAAATATGCCCCCATGCTTTGTCCACATGTCCTGGGTGGTCCACCTGGACGCCACTTGGCAGGCCTCCCCTCCCACAGAGCAGCAGAGCCCGTGCCTGGCTCCTCCATCCCAGCCTTCTGCCTACAGGTATGTGTCTCCCCATTCCTCCTGGCTCTTTACATGGTCCAGGAGGCCAGCAGGCAGGTGGGGGTTCTGGCCCCTACCCAGGCACACAGTGCCTTGCAGCTGTAGTGTTCCCATTTAAGAGTTCAGTATTGTAAGTTGACTCATGTACCCTCGCCAAAAGATAATGTCATCCTCACCCTTAGTTCCTGTATATATGACCACAAAAAGGATCTTTGCAGATGTAATCATAATGAGGTCATATTAGATCTGTAGGGCCCTCAATCCAATCACTAGCATCCTTTTAAGAAAACAGGCCAAGGAGCAGTCTCCCCCACCTCATCTGTCTCTTGCTTCAACAGCGTTTGGACAGATCAGACCCAGGGACACCCCTTCTTCCAGCCTCCAACCACCTCCATACCTCTTTCCAGTCACCACCTATGGAACCATCTCAGCCATCTTTTGCCCTGAGACCAACCAACACACCATTTTTGAGCTTACCTACCTATTACTGAGCAACCATGGGCTCCCAAATTTGTCAGAAGTATTCCACTGAGGTGGAGGCCTCATCAACCATCTGGTCACCCTGCATCTGTGGCCCTCCTATACCTGCCTCTCTCTCTGGCCTCCTTTTTCTGAGAATTGGCTGAGGAGAAGAGCTCCCAGTAGCTCTTGAAGAGGCAAAACCAGTGCGTGGCCATATTCTCTTCCAGATGTGCTGAAGCTGTCCCAGGATGAGTGGGGCGACATTCAGGATGCCACAGAAACCGCCATGGTCCTAAGAAGAACCTGACCCAGGCCCTTTTGGATCTGCAGGCCCTGGGTTCTGCCTACACAGAACCTCATCTCTTCCTGACTTCCTGAAGAACCACTTCCTGTATGAGCAGATGAAACCCATCAAGAAAATGGGCTACACCTGACTGGCCCTGAGGCTAGGCTGGGCCGGGCGAGTGTCTCTTTGATAGGGTCAGCTTCAAGCACTAGGAGCCTTTGGAGCCCAGAGACCTTTGAGGGGTCCCTCTGAATTCCCAGGGTGTTTGGCTTCTGCCTGAGCCTCTCCCTGCCAGCACTAGGCAGCATTTTAACCACCTGGAGCCCTCTTGAGTGCCGAGGGAGGGAGGGAGGGAAAGAAGAGAGAGAGAGAGAGAGGAAGGAAGGAAGGAAGGAAGGAAGGAAGGAAGGAAGGAAGGAAGGAAGGAAGGAGGAAAGAAAGAAAGAAAGAAAGAGAGAGAGAGAGAGAGAGAGAGAGAGAGAGAGAGAGAGAGAGAGAGAGAGAAAGAAAAGAAAGAAAGAAAGAAAGAAAGAAAGAAAGAAAGAAAGAAAGAAAGAAAGAAAGAAAGAAAGAAAGAAAGAAAGAAAGAGGAAGGGAGGGAGGGAGGGAGGGAGGGAGGGAGGAGGGAGACACAGGGAGAATGCCAGTGATGGCAGAGTCAGAGACCAGGTGATGAGGGTACCTTGAGGAACACCATGATCGCCTGCAAGGATGCAGGTAGGAAAAGACAAGGAGCTCTCCCTCAGAGCCTCCAAAGAGGAAACAACTCCATCAACACCTTGACTTAGGACTTCTAGCCTCTAGAACTTTGAGAGAATAAATTCCAGTTGTTGCAGCTACTCAGTTTGTGATGCTTTGTTTTTTCAGCCCTGGGAAACCAACACATTCAGGGTCACTCAGAGCTCAAGTCCAGCCCTGCACCTCATGCACCTTCAAGCCTGGGCCTTTTCCTAACCTTCATTAGTCTGTGTCCTTATGTGTAAGTGGGAATAATAGTATTTGTCTCGAAAGTATTGTGAGGGACATACGAGAAGTGTGGACAAAAAAGGGGCCACACACTAAACCTGACAAGCTCAGGGGAGACCCACATGGCAGGCCTACAAACTCAGAGACCTAAAGTAATCACACAGGGTGATCTGAACATAAAAATTCCTATCAAAAAGTAGGTCATGTTGGGTAGTAATGTCCTGTAGCTTCCTTGACACAGCTCAGTCTTTACCTTAAGTGAGCCCTATCCATTGTGCTTATGCATCTAAGATAACATACTTTTGAAATGTCAGAGTAATCTCTTGCTTCAGACCCCCAGGGAATAACCTTTGGTACTGTTACCAGGCAGAGGACCTGGCCCTGAGCGGGTCTGCCTAGAACCAGCTAGTAGTATGTGGTCTCCTGACTTTGTGTAGGGAAGATTTCACATGAGTCCAGGTGACCATGAGGGTACATTTATTTAAAGGTGGGGACAACGAAACAAGGAAGGGCTTAGCATAGAAGCAATAGGACAGCCTATGTTGAGCTGCTCTAGCTCACTGGGAAGTCAGAGAGAAGGGGGCTTTGGGGACAGATTCAGGAAATTAGCCTGGAATAAGCTTTTAGCTGCTTATTGCCTTAGAGTTTAGGGGACTCGTGCCTGTGGGGAAAGGAGTGAAGGAAGAAGAAGGGAAAGGGAATGGCTGGAGCTATCACCCAGAGGGAGAGCTCACACACTGAATCCTTTGTCTTGAGGCTCTTTTCTCTGTCTTGCTGGTGAGAATCTTAGGGGAGGTCTCAGGGGAGGGTTTCAAGAGAATATTCTTCAGCTTCCCAGACGTGCCCTTTCAGGGTCATGGTCTCTTCTGATTGGTTCGTGGCAGGGCAGGGGTCATTAGTCCTTGCAGTTGGTCCTGGCATTGCCCACCTGGTTTTGCTGCTTTTCTGGGTCTGGAGCTGAAGTATAACTGAGGCCTGGATGTTATCTCTGGGGGGCTGACCTGCGTCTAGCAGTAAATTGCTCTGCCATTTTGTTCAGCTGTCTCGGTTTTCCTATTCCACTTGCCAAGAAATTTTCCTAGTTTCTTACTGTCCTGCCTCAATATCAAGGGAGAGACCAGAACACTCGTTATCTTGTTCCCCACATACCGTTTCTATGTGTGATAAATGTGAATTATTAACCATCTTTTACCCACCAATGTAAAAAAAGATGTGTCTCTTTGTTTCACTTTTTTTCTAATCCCAGAGATTTCCTGCTTGGCTTTCTCCTGTCCTTTTATCCTACCACCAGTGGATTTCATGTAACACTCCCTCTTCCTTATGTTTCCTCCTTTGATTCTAAATGTACAAAATAAGCTGCAAAATTGCCATTCTCTGGAGCATTTGCTCAACCCATTGAGATTTTGCTTCCAGCAATCATCATCAGTTTGGCTCAAAGAAACTCATAAAAATTCTCTACAAGTTTAGAAATGTCTTAGGTCCATACCATTAGTCTCATTCTCCTTATGTGTAAATTGGGAATAATAGTACCTGTCTCAAGAGTATTATGAGGGACATATGAGAGGATACACACAGAACACTTAGTATTGTGTCTACTCCAAATGGAATGGTGGAGTGATTGCCTTAGGTGACTCCTCTGATCTGCTGTTACTCAGCTAGTTTTGACCTACAAAAAAGGCCATTTCATATGGTTCAGCCTAACAGTAAAGATGGTAGAGGGTTAGTACCAATATGAGAGTCCCTGTTTATAATACTGTTTTGTTTTTACAACAGTTCTCAATTCTCTGACACCAACTGGGAGTCCTACAATTCATTTAAGTTCTGACACTACTCACAGTTAGCACAGACCTGACAGGTTAAGGGCTCAGTCCCACCATACGCCCCCCCACTTCAAACACCAGCTGCCAGCAAGGACCCCAAGCTGCCCACACATCTGTTCAGCTGACTGCAACTTGAAGGCTCCCACAACCCCTTCCTCAGCTTTGATGATTGACTAGAACAACTCAGAACACAGGTATACACTATACTTACAGTTGCTTAGAAAGGATACAAATGACTAGCCACATAAAGAGGTACACAGAGCAGGAGGGGACAATGGGAGATGATAGCCAGCTTCCATGCCCTCTCCAGTCACACCACCTCCCAGCATCTCAATGGGATCACCAACCTGGAGGGTCTCCGAATCTCAAAGTTAAAGAGCTTTTATGGAAGATTTGTTGTGTAGATATGATTGAGTAAACCATGACCACAGGAGATGGAGCTCAACCTCCAGCCCTGCTGCTCTGGAGGTTGGGAGGGGGGTAGTTGAAAATTTCAAATCTAAAAATGGCCCAGCCCTCCCTCAAAACTGAATGCCCACCAGTGTCACCTCATTAGCATAAACTCAGGTATGGTGGAAAGAGGCTCATTACAAACACAAAAGACACTTCCATCACTCCAGAAATTCTAAGGGTTTTTGGAGCTTTGTGCCAGCTCCTATATATATTATTATACCACAAATACCTACTGTGTTGCAGCCAGTTTTTTTAATATCTGAGGACAAGTGTCCTTATTCATCTCAAGTAGTCCTAGGCTTTGCACCTAACATAGAGCTAAGCACACAATAGGTGCTCAATAAATGTTGACCTGAATTACCTTTGTGCTCTGCCAGTATCACCTGGGAAATCGAAACATACTTTACCAAGTTTTCTGTACATTAAAGTAGTCCCCCCCCACCCCTGCATACCCAAATAAACTTTAGAGGACAAAAGGATTTCCCATTCACATGCCCTTGGAGGCTTTGCTCCAAGCAAGCTCACCTGTATACAAATGTTACTAAAGATCAGAAGAGTGTGTGAGGCACCCCATGCTACAGACTTGTCCTCCAACCCCTCAGAGTATCTGGCCTGTCTTGGACAGTCAGAAGAGAAAAACAAACATTGGCCACGTTGAGAAAAGAACAAGTATTGAGGCTGACACACACACACACACAACTTTAATCTGTCCCTCTAACACCATTTCTTCTGGCTTAAAGTGACAGTGGAAAGTTTATGCTTTCCGGGGGTAAAAAGGATAAATAGAAGCCTCTGTTTTCCAGAAGCTGCCTTTTATTTTCTACCCTTTTGCTCTGACTTTGACAACAGCATCTTCCAAGTTTCTGGGATTTACTGCTGGGGGGCCCTCACACAATCCCTGGAAGTGGACCTAAGACGCTGTTCTCACAACAGCCTCTGGAGCCCAATTCTGCCCTCACATTCCTGAGGTGGACTGAGAGCTGGGAAAGGCAGAACCTGGCCAGGGAGTGAAGAAATGAACACGGCTGTCACGGAAGGAACTAGAGCAAAAGCTGTGGCCCCAAGGGACATTCCCTGACCACAGTTCCTCCAGCTGCTCCGACTTCCTGTTTCACCACTACATGGAGTCTGTCCCTGAGGACACTCCTGCCTCCAGCTGAAAGCCCAGGAACCATTTCTACTTACCTGCTATAGATGCAATCAGGAACTCAAGCACATTCTAGAGAGGAGGGGTTAGCCAGATCTCCCTCTCTGTGACCAAGTTTTGGGAGCAAGTTTCATTCATGCCTCTGGGCTTTAGCTCAGAGAGCCACAGAATGAGACGTGTGTACAATTGGGGCACTTCTGGTCTATTCCCAATGAAGAAATGTCAGTTTGGAATGCTTTACCTTAGAAGGAAAGAAGTAATATTTTATATATGGGGTGGGAGTGGAATCAGGTAACTTCAAACGTCACTGAAATGCCAGCTAAAGAGATCATGGCAGACAGGAGAAAAATGCACAAAGTTGCAGGCTCTTCCTAGTGGTGGAGGCTTGTAAGCTGAAATAGATTTCTTAATCAGCCTTAGGGTTTCTAGTATTTTCTCATCAACTCAGTTCCCTAAATCAGATTCATTTGCTGTCAAAACAGTTACACACTGGAAAACTTAGGAGGCAAGATTAAAAAGGAAAGAAGAGAATAAAAAGTTTCTATATTTTCAATTTCAAGTGAGATCTGTTCAGAGAACACACACCAGTCTTAAAACAGCTGTTTTAAAAACTTGAACCCTTGTGCACTGTTGGTGGCAATATAAAATGGCTCAGCCACTAAGGAAAACAGTATGGTGGTCCCTCAAAAATTAAAAATGGAAGATGGGAGCACAGGTAGATACATTTCACTTCCTCACATGACAAAAGAAGGATAACAACCAATCTAAAAGCAATAAACAACCAGAACTGCCAGAAAATCAAACCGCATGGAACTCCCACAACTGAGGAGTTAAAGAAGAAATATTCATCCGAACGAGTGGGAGGGGCAGAGATGGGCAGCCAGGGCAGAGATGGGCAGCCGGGGCAGAGAGGGAATGTGGCAAGGTGGTGACTGGCTGACTGTGCAGTCCCACATTCGAGTGTGGATAAACCAGGAGGAACAACTGGGCAGGGGGACAGACCACACAAACCAGGGTTCCAGTATAGAAAACTAAAGCTTCAAAACCTCTGGCTGTAAAAATTTGTGGGGGTTGAGGCTGTGGGATAAACTGCCAGTCTCACAGGAGAGTTCATTGAAGGTGCCCATGGGGTCCTAGAACATACACAAGCCCAACCATCCAGGAATCAGCACCAAGGACGCACCTGAAAGGGCACAATTTGCTTGTATGAAGAGGGGTAGTGACTGAAAGCAGGGTGAAAGCCAAGCGAGCGGCATTGTTCCCTCTCTGACCCCTCCCCCATATAAAACACCACAACACAGTGAAATGGGTTGCCCTGCCCTAGCAAATACCTAAGGCTCTGGCTCTTACAACATAATAGGTACACTGAGATGAAGAAATATGGCCCAAATGAAAGAACAGATCAAAACTCCAGAAAAAGAACTAAGCAATGGGGAGATAGACGACCTGATCAGATTCAGAATTTAAAACACTGGTAATCAGGATGCTCACAGAAATAATTGAATACAGCTGAAAAAGAAAGGAAGAAGTGAAATAAAGAAAAATATACAGGAAACCAATGGTGAAAGGAAGAAAACCGGGACTCAAATCAACAATTTGAAGCAGAAGGAAGAAATAAACACTCAACTGGAACAGAATGAAGAAAGAATTATTCAAAAAAATTGAGGCCCTGGCTGGTGTAGCTCAGTGGATTGAGCACAGGCTGCAAGCCAAAGGGTCATTGGTTCAATGTGCCAGTCAGGGCACATGCCTGGGTTGCAGGCCAGGTCCCCAGTGGGGGTCACATGAGAGGCAACAACACATTGGTGTTTCTCTCCCTCTTTTTCTCCCTCCCTTCTCCTCTCTCTAAATATAAATAAATTTTTAAAAATCTTTTTAAAAGTGAGGAGGGGCTTAGGAACCTCTGGGACCATTTTAAACGTTCCAAAATTCAAATCATAGGGGTGCCAGAAGGAGAAGAAGAGTAAGAAATTGAAAACTTATTTAAAAAAAATAATGAAGGAAAACTGCCCAATCTTGTGAAGGAAATAGACATATTTCCAGGTCCAGGAAGCTTAGAGCTCCAAAGAAGTGGGACCCAAAGAGGAATACTCAGGGCACATTATAATTACTTTACCCAAGATTAAAGATAAGGAGAGAATCTTAAAAGCAGCAAGATAAAAGAGGACAGTTACCTACAAAGGAGTTCCCATAAAACCATCAGCTGATTTCTCAAAAGAAACCTTACAGGCAAAAAGGGGCTGGAAAGAAATACTCAAAGTCATGAAAAGCAAGGACCTACATCTAAGATTACTTTATCCAGCTAAGCTATCATTTAGAATGGAAGGGCAGATGAGATGCTTCTAGGATAAGGTAAAGTTAAAGGAGTTCCTCATGACCAAGCCCTTATTACATGAAATGTTAAAGGGACTTATCTAAGAAAAAGAAGATCAAAACTATGAATAGTAAAATGACAACAAACTCACAACTGTCAACAACCAAGCCAAATAAATAAATAAATAAATAAATAAATAAATAAAACTAGGCAAACAACTGGAACAGGAAAAGAATCACAGAAATGGAGATAACATGAAAGGTTGTCAGTGGGGAGAGGAGGGGCAAAGAGGGGGAAAAGGTATAAGGAATAAGAAGCATAAATGGTAGGTACAAAATAGACAGGGGGAGGTTAAGAATAGTATAGGAAATAAAGAAGTCGAAGAACTTATGTGTACAACCCATGGACATGAACTAAGGGGAAGGAATGCTGAAGAGAATGGAAGTACAGGGCTGAAGGGAATAAAGGAGGGGAAGGGACAACTGTAATAACATAATCAATAAAATATACTTAAAAAACAAAAATAGGACTACATATGACCCAGCAATTTTACTTCTGGGTATATACCCAAAAGAATTAGAAGCAGATATCCTGTTCCTGAGATATGTGCACACTCATGTTCATAGCAGCACTATTCACAATAGTCAAAAGGTGGAAGCAACCCAAATGTTTCTTGACAAATAAATGGATAAATAAAATGTAGTATGTATAAACATACAATGGAATATTATTCAGCCTTGAAAAGGAAAGAAATCATGTCATATGCTACAGCATGGATGGACTCTGAGGACATTATGCTAAGTGAAATTAGCCAGTCACAAAAGAACAAATTCTGCCATGGCTGGTGTGGCTCAGTGGATTGAGTGTGAGCCTGTGAACCAGGGAGTTTCCGGTTCGATCTCAGCACATGCCTGGGTTGTGGGCCAGGTCCCAGCAGGGGTGAGTGAGAGGCAACCACAGAATGATGTTTTTCCCTGTCTTTCTCCATCCCCTCCCCTCTGTCTAAAAATGAATAACTAAAATATTTTTTAAAAGAACAAATACTACATGATTTCACTTATATAAGATACCTAGAGTAGTCAAGTACATAGGGACAGAGAGTAGAATGGTGGTAGCCAGGGGCTGGTGTAGAATTGAAGAGTAAAGAGTTTAGTGGGTACAAAGTTTCAGTTTTGCAAGACAAAGAAGTTCTAGAGATTGGCCGCACAACAATGTGAATGTACTTAACACTATTACACTTAAAAAAGTACACTTAAAAATCCTCGTCCTCTTCCCACACAGGTATGCATCTCTTAAACTCCAAGGGTCTCGGTGAGACTGCAAGGAGAGGAGCAATGGGTAGTGGCAGCTCATCCTGGCCTAAACCCCTGACCCTGTCTCCAAGGCCCCCCTTTCTCTGATTCTTCACAAGCTAACTGCAGCCCAGCATGGCTCACTTCTCTCCCATAGCATTTCTAAGGACCCAAAACAGCCCAGGCTAGGCTCTCTCCTGTTGCTTCTTCTATCCTAAGCCCCTCCTTATTTCACTGTCTCCAGCTTTAATAAACATAATCTCAAAGTAAAAAAAAAAAAAAACAGATCAAGACGGTAAAATTTTTTTAAGATGGTAAATTTTATGTGGTGTATGTTTTACCACAAGTTTTAAAAATAACACTAGAATGGCCATGCCTTTGGGGCTACCATCGAGAAGGTGGTATTCCGTCCATAAGTAGGGAAGCACAAGACAGGCCTCTTTACCCAATGTCATCCTTGCCTGTAACAAGACAGGAAGAAGTCACAGGAAAAACATACTCTGAGCTAATGCCACAAGCTGGACTGAGGACACGAAGGTAACCAGGACACGTATCCTATTCTCAGGGGACCAAAAGTCAGACATTTGGATGGAATCGTTTCTCTCTAAACACTACAAGGACTGTTGCCATTTCACCCTTCTGAGTGACCAGAAGAGCCTGCTCTGGATACCATGGCCTCTCTAGCCCCCAAGCTGTGCTCCATGCATGATTTCAAGTATTTATGTAAAAAAAAATACAGCATCATTTCTCAGGTGTGCCGCTTGGAACAGTAGTCTCAGGAGATGCTACTAGAAAGAGCTCCATGGCCCGAGACTGTTCCCTCTGACACCACAAACACCCGTCGGTACTAAGGGGCGCTCGGCTCTGCACAAGCTAGGGAACATGGCTGCTGTTTACGTCTCACAGCATGTGTGATCCTGGCTGGGCCAGGTACTCTCCTTAAATGAGGGTTGAATCTTGGTTTCTTCCTCTCCCTGGAGTGCCCAGCACCCAGTAGGCACAAGAGTCTTTGCATTACACACTTTCTTCCTACCAAAGCTAAGGAAGGAGTTTCCACACTCGGAAACCAGCTCTCTCACTGGCGCAGGGCGGAAAGTGATGACTTTTTCAAGGTCATCTATGACTGAGGCGTGAGACTGACACCCTGGTGGGAACTGGCAGTTCTCAGGCAGCCCAGAGTGTCTGCTGTGGCTGAAACAAGCCTAATGGAGACACCAGGGCAAGGAGCAGGCTACCAATAGTCCTGCACAGGGCCCCAGAGCTAACACCTAGTAGAAAACAGAACACCTCTGGACTCCAAGGTCCTTAGGCCACCTTTGCTGAGCCATGCTCACACACCTGAGTAATAGCAGTCTGGACACAACTTGGTACAACCTCCCATCGCTGCATCTAGGGGCAGTACTTGCCAAATCACAACTGAGGTTCCAGGCACTTAAACAAAGTATTTGTGATCAGGGAATTTAAGGAGAGTAAAGTGATCCCACTCACCATTGCACCTTGAAAATTTCCCAGGGCCAGGGGTCCTGTAGGTGAAAGATGGACAGGAAACCACAACAGAGAATATAGCCCTGTGGTTCTGGATAAGGAGTCCATGTCCCTCCCCCATGCAGATACTGGGTTGGTGGCATTAGCTAAGACATTTTGGAGGTTGAGTGCAGAAGACACCTGTACCCCTCTCCCAGTCACATCGTGGATGCACCTGCTGCCCTAGCATGACTTTTGTTTTCTGAGTGTAGAGCTAGATAAAGCAGCAGCTTTAAGAAACACAGATTCCAATGGGGTGCCATTTAACAGCTATCTGAGTTGTGGCCCTAACAGACAGGGAGACTGTGTTGGGCTGGGGGAATCTAGACAGCATCGGACAATAAACAAGTAACAACCTAGGAGTAAGGAGTTACAGACTCAGGGCAGGTGAGAGACTTGGGGGAGGGGACACCTTGACTCCTGAGATTCCAACCCCCTGCAGACTTGGAACTCTTGTTAGAGAACTGACCGCATCTGAGGAGCCCGTGCCCACAGGAAAACCTGTGTGCTGTAACCTCAGCCCACTGAGGGAGGAACGACAGCCCACTGATGTGGCTTGACGGTTTCCTCCATGAGTACGTGTCTTTTGACCTCAAAAAGGATTCAAATAAAGTATTATTAATACATCTCTATGAGGTTTTGTGTAGAGTCAGTTTTGTCTATAACAATTTGTGTATATTGGGCATCCTGAGTGTTTGTAATAAGAGGAGTTAGCATTAAAGAATCTAATATATCAGTCTCTTGATTCCAATTTAAAGTGAGTAATTGGGTAATTGTTTGGATTTGAGGTTTTACTAGGTTTGTAAACAATACTGGAATGTTTATGAGAAGTCGAGATGCACTATATTTTTGTTTCCTTTATTATACTTATTAGAATCGCTTTAGTGTTTGGGAATGTTCTGATTGTTAGGTATTTGCAGTGCTTATAAATAAAACCAAATATATTAAGTGTATAAATCTGTTTAAAATATAGAAGGGTATTTAATTAACAAAACTTGAAAAGCCCTTTTAAAAGTGATTGTTAAAATTAACTAGATTTATAAATAGAATAATGGGAGTTGTCAGTTGGACTTAAAAGCATAAGCAGAAGTTTGGAGTTTTACAACATATTACTTAAAGTGAGTACAATTTTTAAAAAGTAACTCCACGTTGATGCCATGCACCTAATCATGTGCTGGTCACCTCAGAGATTTTGACGGGTTGGCCTTGTGAAAGGATCCGTATGCCTTTGGCTAGAGATTTACTACATCCATCCTTGGGAGAGGAAAAGAAAAAAACAAGTGGCTAGTTCAAAGTCCAAATCCTCATTTTATGGATGTAAAATGTCCAAGCGGCTACAAGAGTGCCACGGCTTTCAGCCACGCTCAGACGGCAGCTCTTTGAGCAGGTAATTCAGGGGCGTTGTGCCGGCCAATGAGAGGGAAGGCTAGAGACTCAGAATGGTGTTCATTTAGAGAAAGGAGCACTAACAATCCACACAGCCTCCTCAACTTGCATTTGAGTCAGGGAGCAACATCTCAAATGCTTCTTTATTGGTCATTCTTGACATACAGCTTGAGGATAGGCGTGACTAACCAATGAACAAGTCACTCCTCTGAATGAGTAAGTAGTTAGAGATGAGGCCTGGTAGAAGAGTTTGAATGTGAAGCTGTGGGCTGGCCATAGCTACAACCCCCACCCCTGATTCACCAAACTGGAGACTGTTGACAGGCCAAGGAAGAAGCTCTGGGTCTGCAGAGCAGGGAGCCCTGGATATGTCCTGGGCCTGTCCTGAAAAGCAGAGTCTTCTTTCCCTGGGATCTCATTCTCCAGGCAGAATTTCCACACATATCCATTGAATTCAGAGCATGGACTGGACTCTCTTGGGTCCATCAGCCACTGGAAGAGTCTGCTTAACATTCTCCTGAAGCCAATCAAAGCCTATGTGGCACTGTGTTCAGTACAGAATGCTTTCACTTAACCCCACTGTGCAGACAGGACACAGCTGCAGGTATGGAGCCAGGCTTTGAACCAGAGTGCTTGCGGCTGGAGGAAAGGGTTAGGTTATCCTCATTGATGTAAAGAACATTCAAACCTGTAGAGAATTCTTATAAGAGTTTGAGTTAAAACTGATGACAATTGCAGGGAAGCAAGATCTCAAATGCTCCAGAGAATAAGTTTTGCACTTTCCTTTATGCATCTGAGATTAAAGAGGAAGAGCAAAGATAAACATTTACTATAAAGTTCTAGGCCTGGGGCATGGCTGCCCAGTTAGAAATTTATGATCAAATCTCTCTGTGAGTTTACTTTCCCTGAGACCCCTTTTTGGTCCACACCCCGAAGTGGTTAACCCGTCCTGCCATGAGCATGACTGGCTCCTCCCAATGGTCCCAGATGCGCCCTCAAACCCAGAGCAGCAACGTTGCTCTCCCTCTGCCCTCTGCTTCTCATGCTGTTCAGCTCCTGGCTTCCTCTCCCAGGCTAGAACACATCCTGCCATCTAAACCAGTCTGTACTTACTGAACTAGAAAAAGGCTAGAAAATGGATAAAGTAGACACTCAAACTGACTTTTTCTCATCCCCACAGTAAGAGTTTTCCTGCTTAAGATTTTTGTTGTTGGAATATTGTGATGCTTTACTTAACTGTAAATGATGTAACCAAAACTGACTAAGAATTGATACACTTAACCAAAAAGACCAGTGTTGTGAGTGGGACCAGAGGTTGTGGAAACACTTCCTTTTCTTTCCTGATTCCACTTTCCTTTCCAGGCTTCATTTGAAGGTACCTGCTCCTCTTCTTCACAATAAGGAGCCCCAACTCACAGGTGTTCAACTCAATCACTCAGGAGAAGGGAACCCTTCCTGCTTCCTTAGTTATTGCGCATAAGCCTCTGACTTCACTCCTGCCCCTACTTAGCCCAGCTTCAGTCTGTTCTCTACTTCATTCAGCACAGAAAGTTCTGGAGGCTAGGAAGACCAAGGCAAACTGCAGGCAAGGCAAAGCTCATCCCAAGGACTGTTCTCTTGGCTTGTGGGTGGCTGTCGTCTTACCATGGGCTCACATGACCTGTGTGCGCAGGCATCATGGAGAGAGAAGAGGGATTTTTTTATGGAATGCTTCATAAATGTGGGTGTCGTCCTTGCTCAAGAGCCTTGCTAATCCTCTCTGTATCCTTCCAATTTTAGTGTATGTGCTGCCAAAACAAGCACAAAGATCTTTTAAGACTTATCTTAAAGTGAGAATCAAGGGAGCATAAGGAACCATGGATATGGCAGAAAAAGCCATTCTTAGGAAAGGTTCAAGATGAACTTCCCTAAAAGGATTTCCAGGAGCGTTGCGGTTAGGGTGGCCGAGCCTCACACAAAGGGACTGAAAATCACTGTGAGTCGGGGCAAGGTTCAGTGGCCATGCGACAAGGCCTGAGTCAGAAAGAGAAGCAGGTTTTTCTTTTTGTCTTCAGTGACCAGGCAGCTGTGGTCTGGGGGGCTAAACTGGCCTTTCAAACTCTACTTCTCTCGTGCTGTGTTCCTGGCCCCACATCTGATGATCAGAGATGCACAGTCTCAAAAGGGTTTCAACAGTCTTGCTTAGATACAAGAGGAGCCATTAACTGAGACCACACTCCTTTTGCTTTAAAGACCAATGCAGGAAAACAACGGATGAGAGGGTGCTTACGTAGTTCAAACGCAGGTGTTCAGTAAAGGCCTCTGAGGAGGCTAGTGAGACGAGCAAAACGAACATGAGCTCCGTGGCCTGTGTCCATCTGAAGCGGAAATACAGAATGCAGGGGTAATGATAGCAGACCCTTACTGAGTGCTGGCCTTCACATATTAACTCATCTAATCTTCACAACAACCTGTCGAGGCAGTTCCTATCATTAAACTCAGTTACAGACAAGAGACAGAGGCACAGAGACACTGACTCATTCAGCCCAAGGCCTGGAACCCCCATAATCTGGCTTCAGAGTCTATACTCTTGGTTTCTCCCCTTTCTTATTCGTCTTCACTCTGAGTCAGGGACTAATGTACCTGTTTAACAGGGGAAGGTGAGCTCCAATTCCCCTGCCACATGTGGAAATTAAACATGGTGCTAAAAGCCAGCCCCACACCCTGGGGAAACCAAGGGGAGGAATCACATTGTCCAGGTGCCGTCTCCTGTGGAGTACAACCTCAGATAAGGCAGTCACACCAGGTCCTGCCTCTGGTTCAACAGCTCACAGTGAGTGCAAAGATGCTCAGTGTCATTAGTCATTAAGGAAATGCAAATAAAAACCTCAAGTAGAAACCACTTCACACCCAGCAGGATAGTTATCACCAAAAAGGCAGAAATTAAGTGTTGGTAAGGATGTGGAGAAGTTGGAACCCTCATATGTTGCTGGTAGGAATGGAAAATGATGCAGCCACATTGCAAACAGTCTAGCAGTCCCTCAAAGAGTGACATATGGAGTTATCCTATGACCCATCAATTCCGCTCCTAGATATATACCTCAAGGAATTGGAAATAGGGACTCAGACAGATAGCTATATTCGAACTATATCACAATGAAATAATTCATTCGAAATTTGAGCTTGGTGGAATTTCCTTAGGGAGGAAAACTGAGACAGAGACAGTACTGCAGGTGGCCACAGGCCCTAGGGGGTCAGTGGTGAAGCTGGAATTTGGATCCAGACAGTCTCAGACCAGAGTCAAGGTAGTTTTCCCTCAGTCCATGTTACTTTTATCATGGGTCCTGCCAGCATTAGACTCATGATATTATAAAGCCATCTCTTCTCTCCCATCCCTGACTCTCGCCCTGTGGGAGGGGTGAGATCACCCAGCCAACTGCTTCTCCCACACCCCTTTGCTGGAGGACAGGTCTTCCCTCTTCACGGTCAGGCTAAATCCTCAGAGCTTTCTTTCTCCCCTGCCCTCAGCACATCGCCTGTTGCCAAATGCTGCCCATCTGCCTCAAATCTACTCATTTTCTCTTCTCCACACCCAATGTTTCACTGACTCTTTCCTTCTCTGCCTCACAAACTGGGAATGCAAAGGCACTCAGATGTGGCCCCACCCTCAAGGAGCTTACTGTAGAACAGAAACCCATGAGTAGACATTTGTGTACAGTAATTAAGTTCATGGGAAAGGAAGGCACAGGGTCACACCTACAAGTGGGGGAATGAGGATAGAAATCTACGTAAACTGAGGAAATCAGGAAATCATGACCATCTCATGGTCATGAAGTCCCTACCATGAGATGAATTTACCTGGAGAAGGTGAGGCCTGAATTAGGCTGCAGGACACTAGGGACTCTAAGCACTAGCTAGCTCAATCCCAGCTCTTTGTAGTTCAGCCCTGTACACCAGGCATCCTTCCCCAGCCTCTAGCCCCCAATAATCCTATCTTCTGTGCACTCTACACTATAACTTTAACACAAAGCAAACATTAACAGAGTGGGGTTTAAATCCCCATTCTGACAAAACCCAGCAGCCTTGCACTGATTGTTTAACCTCACTAAGCCTGTCTCCAGGTATGAAGCAGTGAGGATAATACCTCCTGTGTGTAGCTGCTAGAAGAATTAGCAATGATGTGCAACCTAGCCCATGGTAGTTATTTAATAAGTGGTTGTCCTTAATATTATATTCTTTGTTCTGCCTGAAATACCTTTCCCCTCAAGCCCCAGTGTCTTTAGGAAATCATCAGAGATCCGAGAGTTGAAATGAATGTGTTCTCCTCCAGCCCCTGTCCCTTCTGTGAATGAACATCCCAGAGTCGGCCTTGCATCAGTGACACACAGCATGTAGAATCTCCGACTCAATGCTCAGCTCTGGACAGTGGCAACTGTGCTTTACTCGTTGTTAACCCCTCAGCCCAGCTGTTGGTGAATCAAATCCCATCTTGAGGAATGTCTGGAGCAGCGGGGTGTGGGGGTGTCATGCTGGCCACAGACCACAGCAGGGACAGGCCAGGGGACCAGGACCCAGTGGTTGGAAGTGCAGTGGGGGAAGAGGGAGGAGACAACGTAGATCAGATGCAGAAATGGGTACAAATAGGATGTGAGGGCGATCTGGCTGCGACAGCTGTCACCCCATTGATCACCAGCGTTGATTCGGCTGATCTGGCTGGCTAGGCCGGTGTCTCCTTCCTCCCTCACTGATCCATGAGCATCCATCCCAAAGCTACGCCCTTGGTCAAAGAGGACGACCTTCCCAACTAGAGGAGAGGACCAGTCTTCAGTCAAGGGTATAAGAGTAGTTGCGCTCCCCTGCTAGAACCTCCCAAAAAGTTCTCAAGAAAAGGTGAAAAACATAGGAAAGGGAAGGTGGAAATTAATAAGACTAGCATGCTTCAAACTGTCTAGACTTGTAAACTGGAGTTATTTTACCTCACAGTAAATCTTCTACAAATAAGCAATCCCCAAAAGAAGACATTTGAAGAGACATTAAATATATAAAAGTTGGTCAAATTCTCTACAAGTCAAAAATTAATATTAAAATAAGACACAAGATGTCAGAGTGGTAAAGACAAAAAAAAAATGTATGTGCCCCATTGGTGACCCTCTCATCACTGCATGCCCTTTAATTCTCTGACCTTACTTCTAGGAACTTCTCTTAAGGAAATTATCAAATAAGTGTGTGGTAGCATATTCAAAAACATTTTATTATAGCATTACCTGTTATAAGAGCAAAACCTAGCAAAGAACTAGATGCCCAATGATAGGATACTATTAAATAAATCATGGCACAATATTATGTAGCCATAAAAATTAATGTAGCAACTCTGTGTTTCTTAACAGTGAAAGATGTTCCTGACATAGTGAAAGTGAAAAAAGCAGGTCACAAAATGATAACAATCCTACTTTTGTATTTGCTTGCATATCTATAAATACATAGAGCAATTTAAATCTGGAAAAATATCTCCTGTGTACAATGATTATTTATGCATACTTTCTAATTTTTCTGCAGTATCATAAAATAAACTTTGTATTCCATGTGGGCTGTAAGTGGTGTGCCCAGTAGCTGCCTCCCTGCATGCACTAAACACCTGCTGGCCTGATGCTCACCAGTGATCCCAGGTACACAGGCCCTCATTGGGGCATGAATCTAAAGCTATCAGCAGAGAAAATCCTCCCAGACCAGAGCAGCTCAGGAGGAGTGAAAGGCCCTTTTTTCCTCTTGCCTGTGAGAGCAGAGGAGGGAGTCTTTGTTCGGATTAATGTGTTTATAAGAACAGAGAAGAGGCTGTCTCTGCTCTGTTCTAGAGCTGGGGGTCACACATTTAAAAGAGCAACAGGGCAGCCCATGGTTTACCCCACTGAGGTGGGTCATGGGGGAGGAAGAAATGTAAGACCCCTCCCCCCAGCAAGTCACCAGGTCAAGAACTAATTGTCATGACCACCCTCACAATGTCAGGTTTCCCCAAACTCAGGTAAGAGAAACCTGAGATTGGCTTTGGAATTAACTGATGTCAGCCAGCGTTAGAACTCCTCCTGGCCCCCGCCACTTCTCCGAGCCCAGGAGTCCCTAGGAAGGCAGTCCAGGCGCCAGCACACTATATTTGAAGTAAATCCTTGGGCTTGAACTTGCTCCAGGCTGCAGGAAGGTGGACACCTGTTTGGGTGGATGGAAAAGCAAAAAGAATGGGGTTTGAAACAAAAGGCAGGAGACTGTCCCTGGAGAAAGGTACTACTTCCTCTAAGATTCCACCAGAACTGTTTCTTCTTCTATGAATCACTGACAGTTAACACCTCCTGCTTGGTATTAGTGTCTTTTCTAGAATTTCCAGGCATTTCACAGTTTAACTCCTGTATTAGGTTGACTGTGTCTAGAGGGAAGGGCCAGTTTCAATGATCTCCTTATGTCACTGCTTAAGTACAAAGCATGGCGTCTTGTGCAATGATACCATTCCTTCAACACACAATTAATGTACGCCCACTATGCGCAAGCAGAGTTAGAAGCACTGGAGAGTCTGTAGTGAACAGGGCAGTTCTCAGTAAGATAAAAATAACAATTTGAGTAAGACAAGATAAAAATAACAATTTGAGTAAGACAAACAATCCCACCTGCCTTTCCATTCAGTGAGCCCACGTCCAGAGAGCCCGAGCTGGGAGAAATTACTCTGGGGTTCCTGCCTGAGCACCTCACCAGGCAGAACGGGGTTTAATGCTAATACCGTTTTTCATAAAGCGTCATTTTTCCTTAAAAGCCAAGTGCTTCCTCTGCTGTCTGACCAAAGAAAACAGTGATCTGTTCCAATTTGGAGGAAGGTGATTCTGTCAAACTTACTGACAGTATGTGGTTTTTCAACATGGCATGGCCAGGGGAGGTTTCAAGGTTTATATTGGTCACGTGTCAATTCCATGTAATGTGGGCTTTTAGACCTGATTCCTGATATACTCTGACTCCCCTGCATTTACCTGCTAACTATCCATAAACTCAATAGCTGATATCCACTACTCCATACCATGCTTATGAAGTCCCTACCATGAGATGAACCCGAAGAAGGATCACTCCCAAAGGGGGAACAGTATCCCAGAATTGTATGTTTTACATCTCCAGAGCATTTTGCCATGCCAACCTAATGTTTGTTTGTTTGTTTGTTTATTGTTGAGAGTACACTTATTAAAGCTGGGGACAGTGAAACTAAAGGAAGGGCTTAGAGTAAAAGAAGCAATAGGGGAGAGCATATGCAGTGTTCTGCTTTGCCTCCCTAGAAACTTTACAGAAAAGAAGTGAGCCTAGGAGAAGCTGCTGTTAGCTCACTGAGAAGTCAGTGAAGGGGGCCTTGGAGACAGATTTAGGGGGAAAACTCAGGACAAGCTGCCTTTAGGGTTTGTCCTTAGGGTGTAGGAGAGAGAAATAAAGATGTTCGCCTGAGAGGGAAGAAAGACATGGGTGTGCTCCAGAGAGAGCCTACCCTGAGCTAATGTGTTATCTGCCCAGCATCTTTCCCCTTGTCTGAGACTTGCACCCATACTTTTAGGAAATTGTTTTCTCACCCCACAACCCTAAGTTCTGAATGGGAGCTACCACCACTTCCAGCAGCTGCCTCCCTCCCTGAGCACATGTGATTGTTTGAAGAGGGTCCGCCAGACCCATACCGAGCCAATCACAGCATCTCATCCCCTGTCCCTGTTGACAGTAGATGGAAGAATGTCCTGCTCCAGCCTGGTCAAAGTCCCAGGATTTGTCCAATTGGGTCTCAAACAAGAGATGCAGACATTGCCAGTGGGGAGGCAACCTGAAGGGCTGTACCAGCATTCCCATAGGAGCAGAACTGAGAGAGGTGGGGAGACAGCCTCCCAGCAACAAGTGTTTCTGCTGCCCTGAGGACCTCCCCACAACATGAGACATCCTATAAATTCTTCTTTTTGACTGAGCTTGTTCAAGGTGCCTTTTGGTCACTTGCAACCGAAGTGTCTAAGGTGCTCTATCTTATCATTTGTTCTTTTCCCCAGGGAAGGAGCTCAAAGGGGTTCAGTGAGCTGCCCAACATCCCACTGCCAGTAGAGAAAGTAGCAAGAATGTAGGCACTGCTTGAGATCTGGTGCACATCTGTGACCCTTAAAAGGGGTTTCCCTGCTTCGAATCTCATACCCTCTTGCATTCATTTTATTCCCTCTGGGGGCTCTTTTTCACAACAAAAAGCTGCATATGTCACATCTGTGTGTCCAATCCTGTGGTGACACACAGTCACAGCAAAGACTCTTCCGCAGGGCTCCTGCCCACCTTTCCAGCCCACCATTCCTTCCCTCCCTACAGCTCCCTGAGTCAGCATGCTGTTTCCTCCACCAGGAGCCCTGACATGCCTGCCTGCCCCTGCAGAGGCCTGGCATGTCCCTTTAGTCCCCATGCACCCAGGAAGACTCACTGCCACCCACCACCCCAGGAGGAGACATGCTACCTCTCTGTCTGCTCTTCCCTGGATCTGCCTCTAACAAGGCACCATTCTCCTTGTTCCTAATCCTCCTCTGTCTTCTGGATTGGAGGTTCATGGAGACAGGAACAGTAATGTCATCTACCTCGAACACCACGCCTGGCATGTAGTAGGTACTCAGTAAATGTTTGCTGAAGGCTGATGCAAATGTCAAGCATTCATACTCTGTTAATAATCAGCATCAGGTTGGGGTCGACTGACGTGATGCTTTGAAGCCAAGGAGAGCTGACCTGGCAAATCTGAAATACCTTTGCAGAGATTCATCACTTCATGTACCCAATTAACACTGGGCCATTAGTCCTTTCTGAAGCTGCCAGGATCTATTAAGCCATTTAACTTCTCCGTAGGCATTTTAGAATCAGTCCCAAGGGCACTTTTTTTTTTCAGGCCTGGGCAGCCAAAGCTTAAATGACTTAAGTGGTGAGCATTCCATCACTCCCACGGGGAACCCATCCACTGAGGCAAAGATTTAATGGATCTAAAACACTATGGAGCAAGAAACCTCCTGAAACTCAGACTAGAATCAGTTGCAGCCCTTAAAGAAAGACTGGTCTGGTGTCTTTCCTAAGGGCTGACCTTCTGAATAACTGGAACAGAAAATCACCTGATATGTGGTGATTGGAATGGTCCAAGGAAAGTCCCCAGGCCTGATGGATGCCCCTCAGCAATTCACTACAATTCCTGAAATTCCCTCCATTAATCACTTAACAAATATTCATTGAGTACCTACTAAGAGCCAGGCACTTGGAGAGTCTGCCTTGAATCATGACAGTTTTGTTCTGTTGAGCTAAGTTAGCCTTTATGCTGAGCTCAAAAGCAAACACCCCTTGGAGGGTAATCCACTAAGTGTTATCAGTCATTAAAACCATCCTTTCAAGAAGACATGAAGGCAGAAGATAGCTGCATGCACAGGGTCCTAGGACAGATGGAGATGCAAGTTGCTGGGCGAAAGGCAGTGTGAGTTGTATGGGATACAGGCTAACCATGCAGTGAGTAGGCACCTTGGGTGAGTTTACCATTTCCATCCAGTTCCCCATCCCTGCAGCCCTGTGGAGTGGACAGATCAGGTTCACAATCCCAGTGGGTTTGTCCAATAGGCCTTGTTTATGGAATTAGCCTATGTTCCACAGCCTGCTACAATTTTTAATTCTATCAAGAAAGGTACTAACCCTGGATGGTGTGGCTCAGTGGATTGAGCGGCAGCCTGTGGAACAAAGGGTTGTTGGTTCGATTCCCAGTTAGGGCACATGCCTGGGTTGTGGGCCAGGTCCCCAGCAAGGGGCATATGAAAGGCAACCACGCATTGATGTTTCCCTCTTTCTTCTTCCCTTTTTTTTTCTCTAAAAGTAAATAAATAAAATTTAAAATAAATAAATAAATAAATAAATAAATGCCCTGGATTTGTCCTGGGAATGTGCAGGTTTGGGCATTTAGTTTAGCCTCTGAGAGCAAAACTTTTTTAGTCAGGGCTAGGTGTAAGCTTCAACAATAATAATAACCCAACAACCTCAGCTGTCATTTATCAAGTACCCACTAGGTGCCAGGCCCTGTACCAGATGCTCTATATAGTCATTTTCTTATAATAATGTCCAGGAAATGCATTTTTAAGAAACCAAGGCTATGAGAGGCTATTTGCTCAATGTCACACAATTGGTCAATGTCTGAGATAGGGTTGCGACATGGTGCTTGTGCAGCTCTGGAACCCAGTTCTTTACTTCTCAGCTGCACAAATCATGAGCAGGGTAAAATACCCTGATGATTTTCATTGCCATCCTTGTCTAGATCCTGTTGGAGCAACATGAGTGAACCCATGAGAACTGAAAAGGGGAAGGAAATAGGTCTTCCCTCTGAGAGCTTATTTATAGCAATGAAGAGTTTCTCGAAAGAGATGGAATGACTCAATTGTAACCAGATTAAAGGTATGGAGAGAGCAAGAGGATTTGATGGCTGGAGGGGACCCTACAACAGGTGACATAAGGGGCACCTTTGTTTATGCTTTCCTCTTAATACCAATAAGAAGTCATGTGCCCCTGGTGGAGACAGCACGTGTCAGGAAGTGCCACAGTCTGGTGAAACAGCACCACTATCTTTCAGACTCCTCTTCTCCCACTGGTGCCAGTTCCCCACAACGTGCTGCTCAGCAGCCACAGGTATCTATCCTCGACAGTTACAGCTCACTGTAAATGGACAACTGGAATTGTGATTGGTCATCCCCTCTCATGAATTTAGGGCCTGGTGCCTCCATACAGACCAGTAACAGGCCAGAGGCTGGACCATGGGGTCCACCTATGAGTTCTGACTGGATGCTGAGCTGGCTGGTGCCAGGCACAGTCGGTAGCTGGACCCAGGCCTTCTTCATTTTTTTAATTTATTTTTTAAAATTCTTATTTATTCACTTTAGAAAGAAATAGAGGAAGGGAGAGAGAAAGTGAGAGAGAGAAACACTGATGTGAGAAACATTAATTGGTGGCCTCCCACACATGCAATGACTGGGAATCAAACCCACAACCTTGGCATATGGGGATGATGCTCTGACCAACTGAGCCACCTGACCAGAGCCTCCAAGCTTCTTTAAATGTTTCCAGACTCTGCCAACCCTTCCTTCCTCCCTGCTTAGGAATCCATGCCTTTGAGCTGTGGTCCTGGTCTATCTGCCTCCCTCTCAGAAAACCCAGGGGTGACCTGTACAGGAGTGGGTGGGTGTCTTTTCAGACTTCTCTCCCATTCCCTTTGAACTCTGTCTTCCAAGGTTTCATGCACCTTCACCTGGTAAACCAAACGTGTGCTACCTGTTCCAGGCATTGAACATAAAAATGGTTTCTAAGGCATTAAAAATCTGCCATTTGTGACACCATGGATGGACCCTGAGATTATGCTAAGTGAAACGTCAGTGAGAAAAAGCTAAGAACCATATGATTTCACTCATATGTGAAATTTAAAACTGAAACTCATAGATACAGACAGACCAGAGTATGGTGGTTACCAGAGGGAAGGAGTTTGGAGAGTTAACAAAGCATAAAGGAGACCAAATATATGGCAGTGGAAAATGATTTGACTTGGGTGGTGAACACACAACACAATATACAGATGATGTATCATAGAATTGTGCACTAGAAACCTATATAATCCCGTTAACCAATGTCACCCCCATAAATTTGATACAATAAATAAATGAATAAATAAATACTTGCTTGTTAACTTGAAAAAATCATTGCAACTTCGTATTATATAGTATGTTATATTAATGACTATGTTATTAAACATAGTATTATTTGGAGATATGTTATAAATCTACTTACAATTAAATTCTAGAACTTTTCGACTTACAAAGAAACATAGAACAGACTATAAGGAACTCCCACATCTTCAGCACCTAGTTTTAACAATAATCAACATTTTGTCCATCTGGTTTCATCTGTCTCCCACACTTTCTTAGTCTGAGTACTTTTAAAGCCAATACCAGAGAGCACATGATTTCATCCACAGAAATTTGGTTATGTGTCTCTAAGACATAAGCACATTTAAAAAGATATAACCGTAATGCCAGTATTATCATTAACAAAATAAACAATGAACCCTTAATATTGATCTAATACTCAGTCCCAATGTTCAAACTTTGCAAACTGTTTTAAAAATGTTTTATTGTAACAATTTTTCTCAGGAAGTAAATAGGGTTTGTGCACTGCATTTGGTTGTTATATCTGTTTTTATCTAAAACCATCCCTCCTCCCTATTTGTTCTAATACCACTTATTTGTCTAAGAAAGTTAATCATTTATCTGGTAGAATTCCCCCACATTCTGGACTTGGCTGACTGTGTCCTCCTGGTGTGGTTAACTAGTTTCACTATTGCTGGTGTTTTGTGTAGACTGCTAAGTGAGATTTAGAGCAACAGTATGGATTGGAAATAGTATGCAAGCCACAGATACTATTCTATTTGTTCTATCTGCCGTATTTTAAAAGTTAAAAAGAATAGGTAAAATTATTTGTGTGTGTGTGTGTGTGTGTGTGTATACAATTTAATAGGAAACAGCCAAACTATTACCATTTCAAAATGTGATTCATATAAAAAGTTGCAAATGAGCTGTTTTGTATTCTTTTTTCTCCCCCATCTTCAAAGGTGGGCATGCAGCATACACTTCAAGCACATCTCAGTTCAGAACGTTGCATCGCAGGTGTTCAAGGCCCACGTGTGGCTACCAGGCTGGCTTGGGCAGATACAGAGGCTTATTTAGATTCAGCTTTAAATGTTGTATGTGAGAAGACTACTTTGCATGTGTTACTATAGATTTCGTATTTTAAAATTCCATCAGCCTTTCACCAGATGGTTTTAGCAACAGTTGATAATCACTTCTAAATTGATTCTTTTATTAGGCTTATAAATTTATGATTTTCTAATTCTATTATTTCTCTGTACTTATTAGAGAGAATTCTTCCTTAAAGACGAGCTTGACCTCACCAGCTCTTTGGTGACACTGAAATGAAAGATCACACAGGAAAGGTGGGCTGTGGGCTTATTCTTCTTTCTGTCCATTTTCAGAGAAGCGAGTTGGTACCTGAACAACATCTAACAGCTACTCATAAGGGTTCTCTTTTTATTATTGTGAACTCATAGTTTTCAATATTTGCTATGCTTCAATACATTGCAGCTTTTATTATTTATGATGCTAACAATTCCCCACTTTGGGCCAAGAGGACTCTCCAGTCAGCTGCTGGGCCAGTTTTGTTAAGTCCTCTGCCTTCTGGCACAATCATGTAGGTTCATCTTGGACAGTCCCTGCCCTGATCAGAAATAGGCTATTTTTCCGAGGAGCCCTTCTTCCTTTCAGTGTTGCAGGCATGTTTAAAGCATTTCCCTTGGGATGATAACATAATCTAGAAGAAGTAAATAAAATTAGGAAATTGAAAGCTCCAAAATGAGTCAATAGGGCAAAGGTTTTCTTCTCTTTGGGTGGAGAGGATACTGTAAGAAGAGAAAAGAAGCTTTCAGAAGTCCTCATACAACTGGACCTGCACTGCTCTTCTCTTTCTCTGAATCTCTACTCTCCATGCCATCCACTCTCAGGACTAGAACCTTCTACTGCAGGTGAAAGTTCAGCCACCTGGGGACTCAGGGCTCCCACCCAGCCTCCCTTGGCAAAAAGCCTGGAGCCTTTGTCCAAAGTTGCATCACTTCCCACCCAGCCCTTCCTGATTCAACTCCCTGATGTCTCCGGGACAACACAGTCAGCATCATCCCAATGACATCAGGGAAACTTCTATTTTCGGCAGTTTCTCCTTCAGCTGCAAAAATGTGCAGTGGTAGACCGGGTGTGGGCTTTCGAAGTCTCTGCAGGAAGTGTAGTTGTTTTCTCAGCACCACATCTGAGCGCATCTTCTGTGAGAGCCGTGGTTGCTCAGCTGGTGTGGAGCCCTCTCATGCCCTCACCCTGTCCAGCATCACCCCTGACAGCCAGGAGGGCAGACCCCACACCACGTGATGGGTGTGAAGGAAGCCGAAGAGCCAGCACAGAGGAGCAAAATATACCAGAGGCTGGCAACGGGGGAGCCTGCCATCTCTTGTGGTTTTGCTGAGTGTTTCTTGTTTCCCCCACTCCCTGATCAAAAAGGGACAATAGATACCCCTGCAGTGAAACTCACAACAGGTTAGGAGAGTTCCTCAATGCCTGTTACACTTCACCAGTGTGGTCATGAATCTAGGATCTAGATTCTAGAATGATTGTTTCATATTGTTTTCTTAATGGCCCCTGGGGCTCCTAACCAGAAATGTTCTTTTTTTTTTAAATCCTCATCTGAGGACGTTTTTTCATTGGTTTTAGAGAGAGAGGAAGGGAGGGAAGGAGAAACATCCATATGAGAGAGAAACATCAATTGATTGCATTCTTGTGTGTACCCCAATCCAAGATGAAACTCTGAACAGTGCATGTGCTCCGACGGAGAATTGAACCTGCAGCCTTTCAGTCGCAGGACGGCACTCTAACCAACTGAACCCATCAGCCAGGGCCAGAAATGTTCTTTATCATCACAATTCCCTCACTGTGCCCTCCATTCCAGAAGACAAGGAAAGAAGTCCTGCCTTAATAACACTCAAACACCTGCTAATCCTGGCACACGGCTCAGGGGACAATCACATTGGTTGAGGACCTACTGTGTGCCTGAGGTGCTCTCCCATGAGTTCTGTTTGCTCCTATCAGAAGTCCTGTAGACAGATATTGTATCCTCATTACACAGCAGAAGTTGAGGATCCCTAGAGGTTAAGTCATCAACCCTAGATCGCATGCTTATCTCAGACCAAGTCTCAATGTCTCCAAGGCCCAGCTTTGAAGGTTCAGTTGGCTGCCATTGGGTATGGATACCTTCCCTCAACTAGGGATTTTGTGTTTATTATCTCACTTAAGCTCTGCTCTACTTTATAAAGTGGCCATTATTATGTCCTTTTTACAAATGAGGAGCCTTGTCTAATGCCACTAAGATTTGTACCTAGGTCTGATTCCAGAGCTTGTGCATTTTCCAGTTAGTTGCCCTGACTTTCACAAGTAAGTAACCTCTCCATTCCTCCCAACTCCATAATTTCTGGCTCTGTGACACATTAAATGCACAAGAATGCAAAGACACATGGCAATTCTTTCCTGTCTGAACAGCTTTTACCTTTGTTAACCTTAGAGAAACTCCAGTAGGAGGCTGGTGTCTGGGCTCTAGTTGGGTGCAGTATCTATCAGAGTACGTCACTATTCAGGACTCTTGATCATTTTAAGTGACATTCAATATTTTTTTAATTTTCATATGCTTCAGAAAAAAATACAATAGCACACCAAATCCAATACTGAAGATATTAATTAGGATAAAATTATGTTTTAAAGAGCTACTAAAAATAATAATGGTACAATTGGTTCACAGATGTGGCAAAAGCAAGACTATAAATTATAAGTTTGAGAAACTTGTGAGCTCCAGTGTGTAATTAGCAGTCTCCTGTCCTCTTCATGTCCCAGCCAAGACACTGATTTTTTTAGTGAGTTAAAGATGATTGTGCCCTGGGTGGTGTGGATTAGAGGATTGAGTGCCCGCCTGCGAACTGAAGGGTCTCTGGTTCCGTTCCCAATCTAGGGCACATGCCTGGGTTGTGGGCCAGGTCCCCAGTAGGGGGCGTGTGAGAAGCAACCACACATTGATGTTTCTCTCCCTCTACTTCTCCCTCCCTTCCCCTCTCTAAAAATAAATAAAATATTTTTAAAAATATGATTGCAAAACACTACTGGGTTCTCTAACTGGAATCATCTATTGCTGGCTTTTATCACTATCCAAAAATAAAAGCATGTTTTCTTTTTCTCTGGCACATTAAAGTAAAATATTGGGTTGGCCAAAAGGTTCTTTTGGCTTTTTCCGTAAGATGGGTCTAGTAGTGCTTAGTTGTCTTTAACTTCATTAGAAACGTTTTTGTTTGGTTGTATTGTGACAGCTGTCATATCAGCATGCATTTTAAAAAACAAAGTTGGAGAATTTTTGTGTAGCCATTTTAATATGGAAGATGGAAGAAAATAAGCAACATTTTTTGACATATTATGCTTTATTATTTCAAGAAAGGTAAAGATGCAACTGAAATGCAAGAAAAGATTTGTGCACTGTATGAGAAGGTGTTGTGATTGATCAAACATGCCAAAAGTGGTTTGTGACGTTTCATGCTGGAAATTGCTCGCTGGATGATGCTCCATGGTTGAGTAGACCAGTTAAAGTTGATAGTGATCAAATCAAAATATTAATTGAGAACAGTCAATGTTATACCATGTAGGAGATAGCTGACATGCTCAAAATATCCAACTCAGTAAAGTTATTGGTGAAAATGAAAAGTGTCTTTTATTTTAGGGCAAAAACCACACAAACTTTTTAGCCAACCCAGTAGAAAACCTAAAGAAAGAACATTTTTTTCCCTTTCTGTAGACATCTCATGAGATTTACTAGAAAACTACCTTTAGTGCTAGGAGAGTTTATGGGAAACAATAATCCATCCCAAGATTAAACATTAAGTGAAATGACGATTTTCTAAGGAAGTGCTATGCCTGGCTGAGGAAGCAGAGGCCGTGAGCTGAGAGAGGATTTTTGGCAGCCCCAGAGAGCACGGAGAACTGTGATTAAGAAAACATTCATCCGTTTATCTCTGTGGGAGTGAGGAGTGCCTTCTGTGAGGCAGGAGGGTGTCCCCTTATCTGGGGATTTCCTTTGGCATTACAGGAAATGATGCAGGAGTGCCTCCTTGCACCGGAATGGGAGGTGAGAGGCCAGAGGCCAGGGCAGTGACTCTGTGGGGTCTGGATTCTCGCCCTCATTATCACTGATGTTGTTGTCTCAGGAACCCTGGCGAAGTGATTCACCCACCACCCAGCGCTGCACAGAAGGCAGATTGACGTTGGGTTTCTAAAGCTGAGCCCTACTGCCCAGGGGAAACACTGTCTTGTTTGGTCTCCTCCTAAATAAGAGCCATGGTAAGAGGACAAAGTGGTTCGTGGAATCTCTTTTAACAAGGCTGTTTTGTGTGCGAAATTGTTCATTGTAGTGCTATTGGAAACAGCTAAAAGTTAATGACAACGACGTTGTTCATGAGTGGGAAACTGCCTTAGTATATTATGGTATGTCTGGATTGTTGCATGATGAAATACTTGTACAGTGAAACTATTTACAAAAAATTACAGCAGAATAATGTGAATTGACAGCAAGAGACACCCAGTATATTTAAACGGAAAAAATAAACTGTAGAACCATATGTACAGAGTGATCCAGTTTTTGTGTATAAGGCATACTTATATATGCCAGTGTGTAGAGAAAGGTCTGGGAGAAAATTTGCCTGTGGGAAGGGGCAGGGCAGGGCTGCTTGATGAATTTGGGGTAGAAGAGTAAGAAATGGGTCCAATGATGCTGTGATTTGCTGTCTTAGGAAAGGGAAAGACATGCTGACTTAGTAGGAGAGAATGAGTGGATAACAAAGCTTGTTACCAAGACACACTTGGGGACATTCAACTTTTTGCCCTGTTCTAGGACTAAGAAGAACCTGCTTTTAGACATGGCCATTGGGCCTCCACTGTCATTGGAGGTGGTCAGATTCTGCACCCTGAGGACCAGCCAGCCCAGGGTGAAACTGAAGAGGGAAGGGCCTGTTCCACCCCTGAGACTAGAACCACTTCCTCCCCCTCCTCCAGGGTATTCAGGCCCCCTATGCTACACCTGAATTCTCCAGGGTTCACTCTTTGCCCTGGGCATTTCCCTGAACTCCAGGGCTTCCCCTCCCTTCATCCTTTAGTCCTATCAAGTCATCCCTTAAAACCTTGCTCTCTGGGAGGAAACCAAGAAACAAATTCCAAACATCTTACCAGGCAACGTATTTGCATGTTAACTGGGGTTTTTCTGGGAAAATCTCCTGCTGGGAACAAACCCATCCATTCTTTCAATATGCACTTTGTGAGCACCTACTCCAGGCCAGGTGCTGGGAACACACAGTGAGCCCTGCCTTGTGCGGATGTCCTGCAGGGTCAGAGTCTGGCAGAGGCAGGCTGGTAGTGGGGATTTCAGACAAGAAGGCAGCAGGTACAAAAGATGTTTTGGGAGAAATGAGCTTCATCAGTGTAATCAAGGGAGATCAAGTAGGTGCACTTCCCCAGCATCTGTGCAAAAGTGTGTTCCTGGGAATAATCATCTTAAGGATACAAGAGTTGGGTTCAAAGCTTGTCTCCACCACCTACTGACCACCTACTGGGTGACCTTGGGCATATCAAGTCACTTGAACCCACAATTTCCTCGTGAGAAAAATAGGGATAAAAATAGAATCTGCAACCTAACCCATGGGACTCTAGTCATGCTGAGATATCTTTAATTTACTTCCACGTCACAATATCCCAGATGAACATTGTGAGGACGTGTACTAGCTCTTCTAAGAGGTGTGTGTGTGACCTTGTGGCTGGCTCTTCCCCTGCTTTAGGGGCCTGGCACCATGATACAGCAATTTGGCACAGTGATCAGGTATCAACCAATAGTGCCAATAATAGCCAGATGCATAGACTCTGAAGCCAGGCATCTGGGTAAAAACTTTGTGATTTTGGGCAGGTGACATAACCTCTCCAGACGCCAGTTTTCTCCTTTGAAAATGGAGACAATAATACAACTCACTACATAGGCCTGTTGAGAAGATTAAATCCACATAAAAGCAGCACAGGCAGGAAGCTCTGTGATATCGGTCTTGGCGGTATTTTTGGATTTGACACCAAAGGCACAGGAAACAAAAGCAAAAGTAAACAAGTGGGACGACACCAAACTAAAAAGTTGCACAGCAAAAGAAACCATCCATAAAGTGAAAAGACAATCTATGGAATAGGGAAAAATATCTGTAACCTATACAGCTGATAAGGGGTTAATATATAAAATATATAAAGAACTCATACAACTTAATAACAAAAAGAAGCAAACAATCCAATCTTAAAAATGGGTAGGGCATAAATGAATAAATATTTCTGAAAGAAAACATATAGATGATCAGCAGATAAATGCAAATCAAAACCACAATGAGTTTTCATTTCATACCTGTTAGAATGGCTATCATCAAAAAGACAAGAGACAAGTGCTGGTAAAGAGGAGGAAGAAAGGGAACTCTTGGACACTGTGGGAATGTAAATTGGTGCAGCCACTACGGAAAATGGTATGGAGATTCCTCAAAAATTTTTAAATAGAATTATCATATGGTTCAACAATTCCACTGTTGAGTATTTAACTGAAGGAAAAAAACCACTAATTTAAAAAGACAGCTGTACCCATATTTTTCTTGCAACATTATTTATAGTAGCCAAGACATGGAAACAACCTAAGTGCCCACTGATGAATGAATGGATAAAAAAGAATGTCATATATATATGGAATATTATTATGTATAATATAATCAGTGTGATAGAGTCATATTGCTCATACATGGATCCCTTCTGCTAGGAAATGAAGTAGAATTCTCTAAAACCAGGGCACTCAAAGGAAAAAAATGTATATATGTATATGTATTATATCGATGAGGGAATATTATTCAGCCATAAAAAGAAGGCAGTCCTGCTATCTGTGACAACATGGATGAATCTGGAGTGCGTTTTGCTAAATGAAACAAGTCAGACATGATCTCACTTACATGTAGAATCTAAAAAACAAAACAAAAACCCCGAACTCATAGATACAGAGCATAGATTGGTGGTTGCTACAGGTAGGGGGTGAGGCAGGGGATAAAACGGGTGAAGGGGGTCAAAAAGTACAAACTTCCATTTTAAAATAAATAAGTCCTGGCTCTGCTGCTCTGCTTCACTAGTAAACTTTCACTTTAAACTCTGAAAATAATTAATTAGTTAATTAATTAGTTAATTAATTAAAATAAGTCCTATAGCTATAATGTACGACATGACAACTAGAGTTAATAATACTGTATTGTATATTCAAAAGTTGCTAAGAGAGTAGATCTTAAAAGTTCTTATCATAAGAAGAAAAATAACTGTGTATTGATGGATGTTAATTAGTCTCACTATGCTGATCACTTTGCAATATATACAATTATCAAGTCAATATGTTGTACCCTTGAAACTGACATAAGGTTATTTGTCAATTATATCTGTTTTTTAAAATCCATGTAAAGCCGATGAACAGTGCCTGACTCAAGCTGGTTCAGAGTGAGCTATTGGCAGGGACTATTGAGGAAAGGTCATGCATTTGGTGAGGACAAAGGCTGGGTTGGGGGTGTGCAGGGCACCCTGATTATTAGAGAATTCTGCTTCATTTCCCAGCAGAAGAGAGACTTGTAGGAGCAATGCATGACTAGTAGTCCCTATCACACTGATTCTTTGATTATAGCATTAGTCATAGATGAAAATATGTCATATTACAGGATGTGAGGTTTCACTTTTTTCTTCTGAAACAAGAATGGGTTCTAAACAATAAAGGTAACAGTTGGCTATTTAAAAAGAGCAAAGCTGGGGATGACTATCAGTTTTGAAGACAAAGAAAATCAATGAAAAACTATTCTAAAGTGAATAAAATTTACGAAACTATTGAATTCTGAGAAACTGTGTATTTCTGCTGATGTGGGTGGGGGTGGGGGTGGGGGTGTTTCAGGAATACCAGGGGCTTCCAGTGTCATTCAAGCAGCATTGACCTCACACCCAGTTAGGCTGATCCCGGACACAGATGGGAGATACAAGGAGGAAAGGCATTGTGTCATCTACCTCCCAGCATCAGCGATGAGGTATGTGCTAAGTGCTGGTGAGCAGAATAACAATAGAGCCTTTGGGATTTCAGAAAAAGCCTTGAGTGTTGAGGCCTGGGATGAGTAGAGAAGGATTCAAGGAGGGGATGGGCTCTGAGTCACATGGAAGCCGTGAGAAAGGAGGGTTCACCCTAGGGAAGACATTTGGTACCAAATGGTACCAAAAAAAGGATCCGTTTTTAAGCCCCATTAAATCTAGTAAGAGATTGACTGGAAAGAAAGGAAAAGAAGAATTTTATGGATTAGTATGGCAGAGAATCAGTGGGCAAAGTTCTCCTAAATAGAGTAAAATTGGATGCCAGTCCTCAGACTCCTGTGTCCCTTAGTGAAAGGCACCAACCGGTTCAGACAAATGGATACAGGCTTAAATGTACCTTCTGGACTGGGCCTTAGTTTACTTTTCAAAAATAATTTCTCAGATGTCCCAACCTCAGAATATGCCCTATAAAATTGGGGATAATTCAAAACATTGAGCAAACTTTGTGGGTGTTTGTGTGATGGACAAGACAGCATTCTATAGACATGTGACAGCCTGTGGGGTTTGAGTTTTGCTGCTTTTGTTTTTTCTAGTCAGGAACTAAATGAGGATGTGCGTTTGTAGCTCTCAAAGAAATTCTATCTAATAGCCAAATGTAGAAACAGTTGTTGTGGGTATGGCCATGACTCTGCAAGGTGGAATCCAGTTCCCACAGTAGTGCCACCAGTAACTCCCTATTTAGGATAGGTCTGGAGTTTCATGAGTGAGCATCCTGTGAACTGTCATTGCTTGGCTCAAAAACACCAACCAGAGGGATGCTACTTCCCAAATGAGGCATTCACCATGAAGCCTGTGGGATCAATGCTCCCAAAAGATATGTTGGCCCGGAACTTGTGGAGGTGACCTTATTTGGAAGAAGACTCTTTGCAGATGTAATTAAAATTAAGGATCTTGGGATTATTCTGGATTAGGGTAGGTTCTAAATTCAATAACAAGTGTCCTTATAAGAGCAGAGAGGGCCATGTGAGGGGGAGGCAGAGGCTAGAGTGATGTACTGATGAGCCAAGGACCACCTAGGATCACTGGCAGCCACCAGACTGCAAGATGCAAAGAGGTATTTTCCCCGAGTGCCTTCAGTGGATCGCAGACTGCCTTCTGTTAATATTTTTATCTCACTTCCAGTTAAGATGGCAGTTTAGGCAGAAATGGCTTGCCTCCTCCTACAACCACATCAAAATTACAACTAAAATATAGAAAAACCATCACTCAGAACCATCAGAAATCAGGTTGAATGGAAGTCTGACAACTATAGAATTAAGAAACCACATCCATCCAGACTGGTAGGAGAGGCACAGGCATGAAATGGGCTGGTCCCATATCCACATGTGGGGGATAACAATTTGGCAGGGTAAAAATCTCAGGTCAGGCCTACACCAGGCTGCCCAGCCTAGGGTTCCAGTGCCAGGAAGTTAAATCCCTGCAACTTTTGGCTACAAAAACCAGTGGGGATTGAGTTGGTGGAAGAAACTTCTGGAGCTCCAAGCAGTTCCTCTTAAAGAGCCCAGACATGAACTCAGCTACTCACACTCACTCCCTCTGAGCTCCAGCACTGGGGTAGCAGCTTGAAAGGTGCCAGCAGCATACTGGGAGAAACTGAAGTGTCTGGCATCAAGGAGAGCAGAGTCCATTGTCCCTTTTCTGAACCCTCCCCCAACAGAGCCAGCAAGCTGGTACCATATCTGAGATCCCATCAACCTGGCTAACAGAGTTTGCCCTGCCGTGGAGATCCCCTGAGACTCCACCCCACCCAACTTACAGACCCACCCAAGATGCTTTTGCATATGAACGGCTGGTCTTGGCTCATATTTCATACTTCCTAAATCCTATGAAACAAGCAATAGCTGGTCTCAGTGAGCCCCAGGCCAGGCAGTAGCAGCAGCCAGCCTAGATTCATAGCTTGGCTTCACCTGAATATCTCCAAGCTCAACACAAGTAGCAACCATCTCAGATTGCTTTATAGCTCAGGCAGGGTGGCTCCAAGCAAAGCACAGGTAGGGGCTGACCTTGCCCTGTACCACCAGGGATATCCCAGAGCCTGCACACCCAATAGACAGCTACAGACCACACTGCGTAGTATCATCACCTTGCTCCTGCACAGCTGATCCCCTCTTTAGAGCAGAGGACAGTGTCAGTGGTCACAGCCAGTCCTTGCAACTAACTGGCCTGGGTAAATCTCTCCCATTGATCTGCCAATAGCAACCAAGTCTCAACTATAAGAGGAGGATGTACTCAGCCCACACAAAGAGCATACCTTGAGTACCCAGTGTGGGTGATAGGGGAGGCTGTACTACTGGACCCTATAGGACACCTCCTACATTAGGCCACACTACCAAGACAGAGTCAAAGCAGCTCTACCTAATATATAGAAGCAAACATAGGGAGGCTGCCAAACAAGAAGACAAAGAAACATGGCCCAAATGAAAGAACTGATCAAAACTGCAGAAAAAGATCTAAACAAAATGGAGATAAGCAATCTATCAGATGCAGAGTTCAAAAAACTGGTTATATGGATGCTCAAGGAACTTAGTGAGGACCTCAAGAGCATAAAAAAAGATCTAGTCAGAAACAAAGGATACGTGAATTGAAATAAAGAGTAATTTATAAGGAAACAACAGTAGAATGGAAAAATCTGAGAATCCAAACACTGATTTGGAACGTAAGGAAGCAAAACAACAACCAATCAGAACAACAAGAAGAAAAAAGAATCCAAAAAAAATGAGGGTCAAACAAGCATCCTCCAGGAAAACCTCAAGTAGTCCAACATGTGCATCATAGGGGTGCCAGAAATAGAAGAGAAAGAGCAAGAAATTGGAAATCTATTTGAAAAAATAATGAAAGAAAATTTCCCTACTTTGTTGAAGGAAATAGACATGCAACTCCAGGAAGCACATAGAGTCCCAAACAAGATGGATGCAAAGGGGCCCACTCCAAGACACATCATAACTAAAATACCAATAGGTGAAGATAAAGAGAGAATCTTAAAAGCAACAAGATAAAAATAGTCAGGGGAGTACCCATAAGATTGTCAGCTGATTTCTCAAAAGAAACTTTGAGAAATCCCTGGAAGTGTTCGGCAAGAAATATTCAAAGTCATGAAAAGCAGGGACCTACAGCCAAGATTGCTCTACCCAGCAAAGATATCCTTTAGAATCAAAGGGTAAATACAGAGCTTCCCAGACAAGAAAAAGTTCAAGGAGTTCATCATCACCAAACCATTGTTATATGAAATGTTAAAGGGACATATTTAAGAAAATTTATAGTTGCCAGATGGGAAGGGGCTGTGGGGGAAAGGGAGAAGAGCTGAAGAGATTAAGAAGTACACAGAATAGCCGTGGAGATGTAAAGTACAGTATAGGAAATGGAGTAGCCAAAGAACTTACATGCATGACCCATGGACATGAACAATGGTGGGGGGATTGCCTGATGGTGTGAGGGGTGCTGGGTGGAGGAGAGCAAAGGGGAAGAAATTGGGACAACTGTAATATAATAATCGATAAAATATAATTAAAAAAACAAATCATATCTCAAGTTAGGCACAACATTCAATTGCTTTTTCTTTTGTTAAAGAAAAATTGAATTTTTAACTTAAAACAAGTATGTTTTGAATAATATCATTTTTATAAAATGTATCCATCTGATTGTACATTTTTCTTCCCACAGTTCTGTTAAGTGTATATTCATACAAAGGTGTCCTGGATAATGTTCAGTGAACGTTGACAGTGGTTATGATGTAATTTTCCTTTGTAGTTTTCTATGTTCCTAGAGAACATATTTTTTAAAATGTATTATTTTCATAGAAACAACAAAGTTATTTTTTAAGACTTATCTGTTGTCCCTTGACTAGGCAAATTTGTAGAGACAGAAAGTAGACTAGAGTTTACCAGGGACAGGTGGAGTGGGGAATGACAATGTATTGTTTGGTGGATACAGACAGAGTTTGTTTGGAATGATGAGAAGTTTTGGAAATGGATAGTGGTGATGGTTGCACAACATTGTTAATGTACTTAATGCAACTGAATTGTACACCTGAAAATGGTTAAAATGGTAAATTTTACACATTTCTTGTGATACACATACTTACCACAAGAAAAATATATACACATTTATCTCAAGAAAAAAAAAGCTTATTTCTTGTGTTTCCCATCTGTGGACACTATGACAGTAAATGTTTAGGCAGCTAATATGGCAGCTGAGCCTGACGAATGGGCTTGCTCCACCAATTGATAATTTGCATAAATGAAGCCTTAATGATTGAACCCCAAGAAGAGACTAAGGTGGGGATTTCAGGATCTAGGCAGGGCCTGGGGAAGAAAAACCTGCTAAATAACTTTGAATGGAGGAGAGGGGTGAGGTTGAAGAGAATCTTTCCTGTTGCCCTTTACCACCCAGCAGGTAGGTGGGGGCTTTCTTTTCCTTTTCCTTTGCAAAACTGCCAAGAATTTTCTCAGCTCTTGAATGTCTTTGCTCTGTATCTTTCCATTCAGCTGTGTGTCCCATGTTTGGCCCAGTGATCCAATAACCAATTTCAAGTTTGTCTTTTTATCTGGCCTGGAGCCTCATCTTCCAAAGAAGCACAGTCCTGTCTATGTGCTCTATGTCTGAGGAAGACAGATGAATCAGCAAGTCCTGGGCTGGAGACAGGAACTCAGGCCCCACCTCCAGCTTGTCAATTCCAAGCCTCTTAGAAACTCTGTTGTACTTTGCTGCCACGGCAACTGCTAGGGAAAACACCTGGCCAGAGAGGGAGCTTGCCAAACAAAGCCCACTGTAGCAACAACAAGGGACAAAGAGGGTATTTCCGGGACAGTCAGTGAGCAATTAGAGAGTAAGGGGCCAGCTCTGAATCAGCCCGCCTGAACAGTCTGGAAGTATTTGACCCAGAGTTTAAATAGAGACTGAAAATATAATTTAAAAAAAATCAGTACAGTTGCTTTTATAAGTGCTAAATACTGAAGGACTGTTTGTAAATTCCTCTCTCATTCTTTATTCTGGGGCATTATGACCAATCAGAACATTGGCCTTCATTCCTGGCCCTTCATGGGGTTTGTAATTACAGCAGGTCCGCAGAGAGCTTCCAAACACCCTGGCCGGGCCAGGCAGGGACCAGCTGTTTGCACGCAGACCTGGAGGAGAGTGATGCCTGCAGACAGTAAGCCACGTTCTATTAACGTCCTGCCGGCCGCACTGCTCCACTCCCGTTAACATAAGTCACAGGAGGGAAAGTGGCTTCCTTGTGAGTGTTTCTCCTCTCCACTCCCTTAAAACAAAAAGAAAAAAAAACAGGGAGTTTTAAATTTCACGTTCTCTGATCTAAGTTCCCATTTCCCACTCACAAACAAATGACATCTGGCCACTCTCAACAATAAACTTGGAAAGATGAGACATTTCCTGTTAGTTCTCCATGTAACCCCTGCTTAAACTTTCAAATTCCTGAAAGAATTGCCTAAAAAATAAATGGATCATTAAAAAGTGAGGGAAAGGGTTGGGGGGGGTGGGGGGCTGGAGACCTGACACAAGAACCTAATTAATGCTAGTAACTTTTTACCAGTATTTCAGCCTTATTATTACTACTTTTTAAACCATGTTTTAACTCTGAAAGATCGAAACAGATTTGTTATCCTACACAACCCGCCTTGTGGAAGTAGCAATTAGAAAAACCTTCCACCAGTCTCTTGGCTTGGACCTTATGGCTAATTGCCCAATTTCTTTAAGTGGAGGTAGAAAATATTATTTTAAAAATATTTTTTTAGCTTCATGTGAGGACATTTATTTTCCATTGCTTTTGGAGAGAGCGGAAGGGAGAGAGAGAAAAATCAATTGTTTACCTGCCATATACACACCGATCAACTAACATACGTGCCTGCCGGACCGGGACAGAACTTGCAACCTAGGTATGTGCCCTGACTGGGAATTGAACCCACCACCTTTGGTTATGGGGCAACGCTCTAACCAACTGAGCTACACGGGCCAGGGCAGAAACAATTATTTTACAGTACTCGTTTTTAGCACCCTGCTTATCTATCCACTTAATTCCTAAGAAATTGCACATGGCTTCCAACCTGAACAGTTAGACAATACTTTTCACTTCTTTAAGATCTGTATTTCCAAAAATGAACTTTCTTCCTCATCTTCAACTGTCAGGGCAGCATCCCTTCTTGGTGGCCTTGCCCTTATCTCACATTCAGCAATGACTAAGACTGCTTACTCCTCATAACTTCCCAAAGTCAGCTCCCCTTCCCACACCACTCTTTCTCTCAATGATTCCAGCTTTCTCCCAGGCCCAGGCTTAAGCTGTGGCATCATCATGGAGGGCTTGGCTTCTTGTCCCACTCCACTCATAAAGACATGACCCATTGCATCACATCATGCACCCCTTCTTCCATTCTTACCACCACCAACCTTCTCTGTGCAGTTTTCATCTCATGCTTGACGAGTCCTAATAGGTACCCCTCTGCCACTTCCTGTCTCCACCCATCCACTAGTGTTTTCTTGCTCAAAATCTTGCAGTGCATTTTCAACACTTACACACAGCCTGGACTTCATGGGTACCAGTGGGCCAGCTGCACATGGCCCTGCACTTGGTTTAATGCTCTGCTACACTGACTTGAAACTTTTCATAATTTTTGAACGAGGCACTCTGAATTTTTATTTTGTTTTGGGCACTATAAATTCAGTAACCACTCCTGCTTTTATGTTATGTCCAGATTCCTTAGCTTGGCATTAAGAACTTTGACCATTTGGCTGGCCCCTCCCTTTAATGACTAGATCTTAATGCCCACTCTCTGCTCCAGCCTTTGATATTGATGGTCTATTGTAACTGGAACAAGCCATGCTCATTTCTGCTTCCACTTCCTTGTTATCTAATTCCTCTCTCCTATGACTATACCTTTTCTGCTTCTCACCCTCCTCCTCCTTCTACTTCTTCTTTCTCTCTCATTTCAATCCCACTTATATTTCCAAATCCTCTCTTGCATAATCTCTCCCTACACTCTACTCCTCTGGCAATGATGGTCAGCCTCATCTGGCTCTTATATGCTTCTTTTTCTTACTTTATCCTTTGACTTGCTAACCCTTGTTCTCCCAACCAGTAACTTAGGTTTGGGGAGCATGTCTGATGTCAGTGTCATCACTACAATGCTTTGCAGGGTGAGAGGTCATAACTGATTGGCAACCTATTGTTCCCATCTCAAGTGAGGGTGTTAGCAGGTCTTTGCTTTATAAATGAGTAACAGACATAGAGTGGGTTAAAATTTACTTGAGCCAAATGTAGAAAACTGGAAATAGTTGTGGGATACCTCTGCACATTAATTTAATAAATATTTATTAAATGGCTATTTTGTGCCAGTAGACAGGCAACTGGCAGAGTGGTTGCCAGCTAGTTGAGTATTATAAACAGTCCCAGGGGTGTTCTTCTATGGGGTCCCACAGAGGCAGGTTGTCCCCTACTCAGTCCTGGCCTCAGGCTCATGGGAAACCTTCTTCAGCTCCCAGGGGAGGCCATCCCAGCCATGTGTGCCCTGGGATCTTGGTCTACTCAGGCCAGGTATCAGGTCTCACCTCTCTCCAGTTCCTCAAACACACCTGGGTTTCTACTATCAGCTATCTACCTGGGAGGTGGTTTATAGGAATGATGGCAGAGGAAGGGTAGGAACTCGTCCTTGCCTTCCTCGCTTCCCCTTTTATTCTCCACTAACTCAGAAAATCTAATTCATAAGGAATTTGTCCAAAGCAATGGTTTTTGCTCTGAGGTCCTTCAAAAACTCTGTTGTTCCACCCTGGTCAGTGTGGCTCAGTTGATGTGGAGCATCATCCTGTAAACTGAAAGTTTAAAGGTTCAGTTCCTGGTCAGGGCATATGCCTGGGTTGTAGGTCCGGTTCCAGTTGGGGCACATATGAGAGGCAACCTATCAATGTTTCTCTCTCGCATTGATGTTTCTCTCCCTCCCTCCCTCCCTTTCTCTCTAAAATCAATAGGCATATCCTCTGGCGAGGATTTTTTTTTTAATTCCATCTTTCCAATTATTCATTCCCATGGCAATAAATGCTTCTCCATAGCTGCCTCTTTGAGATGGAGCAAACTTATGGGTAGAAGTAAATACTGGGGAGTGCACAGGTTAATATTTTAAAATTAGGTAACTTCGCACAGTCTACCATTTAACAAATATTGATGGAACACCCTTCCACAAGATAGGCAACCACAGACCCAGGAAAGAATGGCAGCCCCTGCCCCACGTTGCCAAGCCTCCAGCCTACAGGGGAGGAATTGCAGATCCCTCCTGCACTAAGGAAGCTCTTAGTCATCTCTTCTGAAAACCACTGGCCCAGAAGGAGATGATTTCTTAGACAAAGGACAAAAACTATTAGACTTTTTCTTATAAATACAGATAAAAAAAAGCAGACAGCTGCTGGTAGGAACAAAAGCACTATGTGGGCCACACACTTACAAACATACACACAAACGTATGTTAAATAAAGTACTATGATTTCTTTGACCTGTGACATTCTTTTTCCTTAAAATCTCCTCTATTAGAGTTTATTATGCATCAAATGTTGAAAAGGAATGTGGGCGCTTTTACTTCCTTTATGCTGTTTTTGGCAGTAAAAGGAGAGAGGACAGGGATTCCTGGACTCTCCCAGGCAGGTGTGCTTTGCTCCCCAGGTGCCTAGTCCTGTGGGCAGCCAGGGAAGTGACTGGTTGTCAGCTCTGAGGGAAGAAAACACTGAGCCTGAATGAAGAGTGGAAGCCAAGCTCTGTAGTCTGGGCGGTCAGGACAGGATGTACCTCGGTGGTGAGTGGAAACAGTGTCCAATCCCTTCCTCAGATGGTGCTGAGGAAAACACTGCCCAGAAAGACCCTCACGGTGAGGTGAGGGGAGACGAGGCAACAAGGAGATAGCTACATTGTGAGGGGAGAGGAAAAGAGAATTGTGAAACTCCCTGATGGCCCAGTACCGAAAAGAAGGATTTGCTTTCCGAATGCCACAGAATTGCCTCCGGAAAACACTAATTTTTTATTCAGATTTATTTATGATTGCAAAGGAAAGGCATGTTGAATTCTGGTTCTCTGGTGAAGTGTTTTTGATGATGGGATTTTTTATAAAAAGATAATATGTCATTTATTAAGCTGCTCATAGGAAAATAAATATTTGGGAAAGACTGCATTTTTCTCAAGAAGTTCTTACCAAATCAAAATTAGAATCCAGCCACAGAGGAAGACGAACGAAGGCACTTTTACATTCGTCAGTGTTTACTGAATGCCCACAGGGTCCTGAGGGGTAATGGTGAGACAGAGCCTGCGGTCTCCAGGGGCCTGCTGCCCTCAAGGGGAGGGAAGTAAATGCTCAGCAGAGAGGAAGGAGGGTGCTCGTTTTGGCAGCACATATACTAAAATTGTGGGAGAGGAAAGAGGAAGAGATGGCGAAATTCCTGGAATGACTTACATAATTTGACTCTCTCAAAATCTCCATTGGTTTCCATTTTGTTCTGACTTTAAAGCTAAGTCTCTCAAAGGCCTTTAAGGCCCTACTCCATCTGGCCTGGCCTCTTTTCTCTCAGGCCTCATTTCCTAATCTCTGCTGCTCCCTCCCTCCCCCACCAATCACCAGCCGTCTCACCAGACACAGTTGCTCTATTCTCTGCTTGCATCACTCTTCCCAGAGAAATGCTCAGGGTGGCTTTGTCCTTCAGGCCTTTACTCCATTATCAACTCCATAAGGATCCCCTCCGGCCCCCAACATACTCCATTATTCTTTCCTGCATGGAAAGCCTCCCAAAAGCATATGGGAACCCTCAGGGGTCCATGGTGTCCACTCTGAGAATGACTGCATTCTGATTTTTTGAGAGGCTTGTTAATGTCCAGCTCCCCACCTGTCCCCCAGAGATGCTATTTTAGTGGTTCTGGAGAGGACCCTCTAATTCTGCATTTTGAAAAGCAACTCAATGATGTGGTTCAAGCACCCTTTGCCAAAAAATGGGAACCCTCTTAAAAATTTCAAATGGGGAGTGACAAGATTAGATCAGGCCTAGAGGGAGGCCTGGGGGTCACAGTCCTAATCTAGAAAACTTCCTGGTAGGTGTCGTGACAACTGTCATAGCATAATCAATAAAATATACTTTAAAAAAAAGAATTGAGATCTATTCTCAGGCTTATGGTCCTAAGATAAGAAGTGTCTAATTTAAGTAATTAAAACTCACTTTAGGGTATGTTTCATAGGTGAAGATCCAGTTTAAATTAAAATTTTTACTTAATATCCAATCTAAGCTCTCCCACATCCCTATTAGGTTAAGCCTGACCTATGAATAAGGTATCCATGGAGAGAATGATGTGTTGTGTTCTTTCAGTATTTCTCTCCTTTTCCCTCCCTTCTGCCAGTAGTTGAGAGGAGGGTGGACAGGTATTAGAGGAAAAGGCCAATAAACTTTTGTTTAATAGATTCTGCTGTTTTAGTACTCTCTTTTTATTTTTGAATTATGTTATATTAGTTATGCTATACTCTCTCTTTTTATTTTTGAATTATGTTATATTAGTTGTCCCAATTTTCCCCCTTTAATCCCCTCTGCCCGGCACCCCTCACTACCTCAGGAAGTCTCCACACCATTATTCATGTCCATGGGTCATACATGTGGGTTCTTTGGCTGATCCATTTCCTATACTGTACTTTACATCCTCATGGCTATTCTGTATCTACCAATTTGTACTTCTTGATCTCATCTTTTCACCCATTCCTCCATACCCCTCTCCCATCTGTCACCAGAAAGTTTTTTTAATATATTTTATTGATCATGCTATTACAGTTGTCCCACTTCTCCTCCCTTTATTCTCCTCTGCCTGGCACACCCCTCTTACCCACATCCCTCCCCTTTAGTTTATGTCCATAGGTCACGCATATAAGTTCTTTGTCTTCTACATTTGCTATACTATTCTTAACCTACCCCTGTCTATTTTCTACCTACAATTTATGTTACTTATTCCCTATACCTTTTCTGCCTATCTACCTCTCCCATCCCCCCACTGATAACCCTCCATGTGATCTCCATTCCTGTGATTCTGTTCCTGTTCTGGTTGTTTGCTTAGTTTGTTTTTGTTTTTGTTTAGGTTCGGTTGTTAATAACTGTGAGGTCGTTGTCATTTTACTGTTCATATTTTAAATTTTATTTTTCCTAGATAAGTCCCTTTAAATTTCATATGATAAGGGCTTGGTGATAAGGAACTCCTTTAATTTGACCTTATCTGGGAAGCACTTTATCTGCCCTCCCATTCTAAATGATAGCTTTGCTGGATAGAGCAATCTTGGATGTAGGTCCTTGACTTTCATGACTTGGAATATTTCTTTCCAGCCCCTTCTTGCCTATAAGGTCTCTTTTGAGAAATCAGCTGATAGTCTTATAGGAACTCATTTGTAAGTAACAGTCTCCTTTTCTCTTGCTGCTTTTAAGATTCTCTCCCTATCTTTAATCTTGGCTAATGTAATTACGATGTGCCTTGGTGTGTTCCTCCTTAGGTCCAGCTTCTTTGGGATTCTGAGCTTCCTGGACTTCCTGGAAGTCTATTTCCTTTACCAGATTGGGGAAGTTTTCCTTTATTATTTCTTCAAATAAGTTTTCAACTTCTTGTTCTTCCTTCTCTCCTTCTGGCACCCCTATGATTCAGATGTTGGAAGGTTTAAAGGTGCCCAGGAGGTTCCTAAGTCTCTCATTTTTTGAATTCTTTTTTTTTTAAGATTTTATTTATTTATTTTTAGAGAGGGAAGGGCAGGATGGAGAGAGAGAGAGAAACATCAGTGTGCGGTTGCTGGGGGCCACAGCCTGCAACCTAGGCATGTGCCCCTGGGAATCGAACCTGCGATGCCTGGTTTGCAGCCCGCACTCAATCCACTGAGCTACACCAGCCAGGGCTGAATTCTTATTTCTTTATTCTGTTCTGGCTGAATGTTTCTTTCTTCCTTCTGGTCCAAACCATTGATTTGAGTTCAGTTTCCTTCCCTTCACTGTTGATTCCCTGTACATTTTCCTTTATTTCACTTAGCGTATCTTTTATTGTTTCCTCTATTTTGGGACCATATTCAACCAAGTATGTGAGCATCCTGATTACCAGTGTTTTGAACTGTGCATCTGATAGGTTTGCTATCTCTTTGTCACTTAGATATATTTTTTCTGGAGCTTTGATCTGTTCTTTCATTTGGGCCTTTTTTTTTTTTTTTTTTTTTTTTTTTTTTTTTTTTTTTTTTTTTTTTTTTTTTTTTTTTTTTTTTTTTTTTTTTTTTTTTTTTTTTTTTTTTTTTTTTTTTTTTTTTTTTTTTTTTTTTTTTTTTTTTTTTTTTTTTTTTTTTTTTTTTTTTTTTTTT